>JBBMOL010000271.1:0-600000 GCA_037954665.1 Laguncularia racemosa
AGGCCTTTTCACTCCAAATATTCTTAGTCAGTTCTGTGAGAGGACTGACAATGCTACTGAAATTTTGGACAAAGCGTCTATAAAAGAATGCAAGCCCATGAAAACTTTTTACCTCAGTAACTGAAGTAGGTGTTAGCCATTCTTTGATCGCCCTCACTTTCTCCTCATCCATCTTAACACCTGAACCTGAAACAATAAAGCCCAACAATGTTACCTCAATTTAGTAAAAGGAACACTTCTGAATATTTGCAAATAGCTGTTGTGTCTTCAATACTAAAAATATTGCCCGAAGATGCTCCACATGTTGTTCTAGGTCTTTGCTATGGATCAAAATATCATCAAAATAAACAACAACAAATTTTCTTAGAAACTCTTTCAATACATGGTTCATCAATCTCATAAAGGTACTAGGAGCATTACTCAAACCAAAGGGCATAACCAACCATTCATATAGTCCATGACGTGTTTTAAAAGCGATCTTCCATTCATCCCCTTCCCTCATCTGAATATAGTGATATCCACTTTTAAGATCTACTTTGGAGAAAATCTGTGAACCATGCAGCTCATCCAACATATCATCAAGTCTAGGAATAAGATACCTCTATTTAATGGTGATTTTGTTGATGGCTCTGCTATCGATACACATTCTCTAAGTTCCACCCTTCTTGGGTACAAGAAGGGCAGGAACAGTGCATGGGCTTAGACTCTCTCTAACAAACCCCCGTTCCACCAATTCATCTACCTGACATTTCAATTCCTTTGCCTCCTCAGGATTCATGCAATATGTAGGTCGGTTTGGTAACACTGAACCGGGCATAAGATCAATAGCATGCTCTATCCCTCTCAAGGGATGTAATCCTACTATCGAATCATTAAGAAAAATGTCAGTATACTCATTCAATACTTGAGAAACTGCTGGAGGTAAAGACTGTGGTTCCCATAACCCTAATACACCTCTCAACTGAAGCAAGTATGTTGGAGCCTCTTTTGTGATTAGCCTCTCCATCTCACCCTGTCCCATCAACAATACCTTTTTCCCCTCAAAGACGTCATTTTGTATCAAAGCCTTCTTATCCTCTGATGGTCGATTAATCCGTTGCTGGACATTATGGACCTCTGAAGGTGGCATAGGATTCAGAATAATTCGTTTGCCCTCCTTTTGGAACAAATATGTATTTTTGAAGCCATCATGTAAGACCCTCTTGTCATATAACCATGGTCTGCCAAGTAAAATATGGGATGCACACATAGGCAAGATATCACACTCAATTTCATCACAATACTTGTCCCCTATATTGAAGGGTACCCAAGCTCTTTGGGTAACATACAAACTTCCTTGATCATTAAGCCAATGTAGTTTATATGGTTTAGGATGTGGAATAGTTGAGAGCTTTAGCTTCGATACCAACGATGCAGCTACTACATTAGTACAACTACCACCATCTATTATAAGGACACACAAATTTCCTTGTATCCTACAAGAAGTGTGGAACAAGTTTTCCCTTTGTTCTTCCTCCTTATTAGAAAATGTACTTAATGTGCGTCGCAATACATTAGCATATTGAAGCATTTCACTAGACATTGTGGAATCCAAACTCAATCAACACATGAACAATATTTCCCACTTCTTTCAAGATCACGGTGCAACAAATTTTTTAAGTTCCACAAATTATTCCCACGGCAACACACAAGTGACAACAACAATAAATATGCTTCACTTCCACAGCAACAACATAAGTAGCAATAACAACAAGTATGCTTCCACTTTCCACAGCAAGGATGACAACAAAAAAAATATGCCACTTTCCACAAATGTAATCCGAAAATCCACAATAGGCAGCAACTCCAATTTGAATTTCAAACCACTTCACTAATTGCAAGCCTTCCTCAATTGGTAAATAATGAACTTCAAATTCAAATGGCACTCATTAACTCCCACAACTTAATGGAATGTGTTTGAATTCAAATAGATTCCTTACTACTCAACTCAATGCAAATCTGTAAATTGCACTCCTCCAATTCAGAATTACACAATGGAAATCACAACAACAAACTACACAACCTCCTTCACGCTACAATTAGTCACGGCAAGAAATTGGTAAGTTTTCAAGTTCAAAAATTATTGAATTAAAACAACACTTCTATGCTTCTTCCCTTCCATGAAAATTATTAATCACAAGGTGATACAACAACCTTCCCAATCCAACTCCAACAAGCAACAAATTAAAATTCCAATCAAGGTAATTTCGCAACTCACAAATTACAACAACATAATTGCAATTCAAAATTGAATACCCTAATTGAAGATGTATATCACAAAATCAAACACAATCAATCCCTTCTCTCAACATATGATTTGATACGAAAAAGATGATGTGCTCAAGTCCACGTCCAAGAAAAATCAATTGAATCAAAGAAAACAAGTCTCAAGTCAATCACAAACTGGTCTACTAATGAGACAATCCACGTGAACACCTCGTAGGTTTTGATGGAAAATGTTGATCAAATGATGTAATTATAATCTGAATTTTTAACATTCACCAAGTAACCACAATAAGGATTGAAAATCACATGGAAATCAGATCAAAGAAAGCAATAAAAACCGTGAAATCCACTTCCCCCTTTCAATCACAAATTCTCGCCACAAGCTAAAATGATATATATAATTCAAGTGCTCAATGAATAATCAATTTAAAATATGATTATTCACGAAAAACAAACACAAATATGTCCAAGAAAGATTCAAATCCACCCTAAATATGACTCACTAACATACAACAAAGGTGGAATCGATATGACTCACAATTCCCCTTCGTCGCACTCGCCACAATTTCAATTCTTGGGTTGAAATTGATAAGAGTTTTGAACTAAGGAAAGAACCCTAATTCCACAAGTGAAAGTGTCTCTCAAATCTGCAAAATATGGCCCCCTCAAACCCTCTCTTAAGCAAGTATTTATACTTGCTACTCCTAGGGTTAAAAAGTGGTCAAAATTACAAGTTTGCCACTTTTAAGGTGGCTAGCCCTAAATGAAAATTACAAGGAAATAAAAGTTTCTCAAAACCAAAATACAACTAAAATAGTTCATAAAGAATAAATATATAAAAGAAATGGTCCTTTATGATGCCAGTCTTCAAGAAGCTTTTGAATCAAGTTCCGTTGACAACTCTGATTCGCTCAATAGTATGGGTGTTTTTGCATCCTGTAGGACTGACAAATGAACCTACTAAAGTGCATCAAAATTATAGTGAAAAGATGTAGGAAGTAGGTTAGTTTTCTCTAGGTTAGGTTTCTCTAGCAAAACCCTCAAAGCTAGATTATGGAGACCCTTAGCTCGGGCCCGAGTGATAGGTCCTGGAAGAGTTTGATTGCTATCACTAAACTTAGTGCCTATTTGCAATATAACTCTCACAATAAATCAAAATCAATGAGGAATAACGATAATGTAATCCTCATTAAGTTCGTTACAAAGTAAAAATGAAATGTAACAGAATTTTTTTATAGAGAATGCTAAGTTATTTTTTTTCATGTTGTGTTGAGTTATGTTGTGTTTTGTTCTTCTTGGACGTTGAGTGTATATTACTTCTGATCATGCAATAGCTAGAAGAGATAAGCTAGACGTTAGAGATAGGGTTTATTCCGAATATTTTGTTGTTTATCTCTAATTCAAAAATGTTCCTTGTTCAATTCTATATTATTTGCAAAGTGCATGGATAATATCTTCAAAACTATGGTTGACTTCATATCCCTTAAATATAGAAATGTATCTTGGTTGTTATCCTTTTTTAATATTTTCTGCTCCTTAAGTGTGGCTTTGAATTTTGAAAAATATCAATCTCCATCAAACATACTTTGCTTTGTTAGGTCTAGACCAACTTCAATTTTAATCTTTAAACTAATTATAATTTCAAATCCCCTAGATGTATTGACCAATTTTGTGGAACATTTCGAATGTATTACCTAAATACATTCAACTTTGGAGCTAAGTCTTCAAGTTGATTAAATCTTCAAGTATAAATTCATCCTATAACATGTTGTTTGTTTCTGCAGTTATGTTAGCGCAACAAGTCTACTCTTTGAGTTGTTCTCTGAGTTACCTTCTGACTAAAAACTTAAGAGTTATACCGTAGGTTTACTCTTTACGTCATTCTTTGAGTTACCTTCTAAGTAAAACTTGAGAGGAAAACTTCTCTTCTGAGAGATTAAACTAAATTACATGTATATTATTTGTCTGCACACTTAATAACTTAGTTAGTAATCTCTTAGTTTTTTGTTATTATTAAAATTATTATCAAGAGAAGTTAGCAATGTTGAAAGTATAGGATTTATTTGATTATGATTAATAGAAAATACAGGCTTAAGTTGTATCAAGTAAGATTGAAAGCCTTAATGTATCCTTGCATAGTAAAAACATGCGGCAGGCACAATTTGGAAACAAAGAGGGACAAAATAGGAAATTAGTGTGGCATGGATGTAGCACTTTTGTCAAACAATGTAGAGTTGTGGAATCCATCGAAAATGACCAAAAATGGTCCAATTGTGAATAAGTTTGTCAATCTCTAATAATGTGCCTATATCTATTATCAAAATAACGGAGCTTTCAAGTCGCCAGCAACAATTTGGGTAAAAGAAGTTATATATGTACATAAATATATAAATATATGTATGATACAATATACATTTTATTTTAAAGTTCTTGGTCTATTAAATTATGTTATTTGAAACTTTATTTTATTTTATTTTTCATTGAGGTTGAGCCTAAATCTATGCTTGATAGGTAGCTACAAATAAAAAAAGATGGTTATCCTTCAAATTGCATGGATGAAGTTGATTGATGTTGGCTTCTACCCAATGCCCTCTTACCCTCTTGATGAGGGTATATCGATGTCCTTATGTCATGATAAAATTGTCATAAGTTTGATAAATTGTGGAGTGGATTATTATAGTTTTGATGAAAAGCTTGCGCACATCATCAATTGATCAACATGATTTTACATATAACATTGGAAACCTTGTATATAGAAACAATGGATTGCAGAAATTAAAGTGTTGAGTTAAACTAGTCATATGTGCATCATAGCAAACCATTGCCAAGCGGTGAAAATGATAAATAAAAAACTTTATTACTTAGAATCTGTGTATTTAGAAGCTAAAAAATAAAGATATATAGATACCCATACATGTAAGGCCACTGTTTCTCGACTCAACCTAAACCAAAATACATTCGATAATGACCAATGAATATACTTAGATGCTGAGATCATTATTGGCCATTTTATATTTCAAATGTACATTAAAACCCACAACTCATGAAAATTGGAAAGAATTCACGATTACTCCACTAACACTTATTAACAAGCTAAATAAAGAAATCTTTTTATTTTTTCATGCATTTGCTTTTTCTTAAACTATGTAACTAATATTGAAAAGTGTAAAGAATTTCTTCTTTAGACACTTAACATGTGTCAAACTTTCTTCTTGTGGATAAAAATTCTTCCCTTCTTTTTCTTCCCAAACTCTTCAGGAGCAACTTCACTGTGACATTGATCAACACCATACCATTTTTTAGGTGGCAAATATGCTCTAATTTTGTATCTTTATGAATTAAGGTGACTCTTGTTGTGTTCTGATATAAGAACTTGGACCGAGCTTACTCTTCAATTATCCTTTTCATCCATTAACTTAAATAAATATGACATATTTTTATTTCGATGCATACGTTAGTCGCTTGATACTGATCAATAGTGCAAGCTTGGAAAGGTTTAATGGATGAATCATTGTTGAATGTTACTGGTGAGAGTGGCATCATTCGTCCTGTAAAATTGGAATTGAGGGGACGAATTACCACATCATTTCCATCTTTGTCACCGAATCCTATGTAAACGTTATGAGTTGTTGCAGCATCGTTAGGACGTGATGTGTCAACTATTACAGTGAAGGTACATTCTAACTGCAAAAGAGAAGATAATTAAGTTACGAATTCAATTATACATGGTATGTCTAGAGAGTGTTTTGGGAAATATTATTAAGAAAAAGCTTTAGATTTTGCTAATTTATTATAAGTTGATATCAACGACGTTATCTACCATTAACGTCGTTTATATTTAATTCAGTAAGTTATCAAGACAATTAAACCTGCTACATTTTTAGATGGTCCGCTATGCATGCATCCTATGCACGACGAAAATTTATTCCATTGACCCACTTTTTACAGAATAAGTGGAAAAATAAAAAAAGACAATCAATTTCCAATAGTAGGCCTTAAAATTAAGTTCTGAGATTAATGAATGAGAAACTTTATATAACAAAAAAAATAAAAAAGAAAGATTAGTGCCCTTCTCCTATGGTGTCCTTAAACTCGGAGAATATTTATTCAACTAAAAAAACATATTAAAAGGTTTAACAAACATCATATTTAAAAGTGGTTTTTATATTAATTCATTATAATTGCCACATCGTGATACTACATACTATGCCTATAAAAATCATGTTTGGGAAATGGAGTAAACACCGGATATAATAATATTTTGAGGAAAGTAATCATTTTCCTCGGCTGCAGCATCATTTTCGTCACACTCAATGAGGACGACCAACACAAGGAAGCAGCACACCAAGAGCCACCAGTGACCTCCACTCTTGAGACTCCCCATTTTTCTTACTAAGCATGAGATCAACCCATCTCCACTCCCTTCATTTATATGGCCACGCATTCTATATTTAGCATTCTCATACTAAAAAAGTTACGTGCATTCTATTCCTTGTCCTCGTATGATATAAGGAAGGAAAAAGTAGATGGAATTTTATTGTACATGTCCCGGAGGAATTTATGCCGTATATTTTCGATATTTAGATATATACAATCCATCACCTTTGAGCTAAACACAAAAACCACCAGCGTACCTTATCCCGAGCGTATGGAAGATTAACTATCCTTTTGTATCAAATGAAAAGTTGACTGAATATTTATTTATTCTTCTCTTTTCATTTGCCATGCTTTATTCTCTTCTTTAATCCATCAAGTAAAGTATCCGTGATTAATGAATGAGAAATTTTCTATAACTTGAAAAAAAAAAATTTAATGAAAAAAAAAATGTGCGTTTCTCCATGGCTATCGATCAAGTGTTCGGTAATGAATTTTAGAATACTCCGAGAATATTTCTTCAACGAAAATATATATATTAAAAGGCTCAACAAATGTGAAATTTAGAGGTGGTTTTTATATCAATTCATTATAATCGCCAAACTGCCACATAGCGATATTATGTACTATGCCTATAAAAATCTTGTTAGGGAAATGGAGCAGACATAAATCGCACGATGGTAAGTATAGCACAATTAAGTAGCTTATTTTCATTTTCTATATTGTTGTTTTTGATAAAAACAACGATTTTCTTTAAAAATATTGTGCAAGTAATTAGGTTTCAGCTAAAAGGGTTTCTAAGGAAAAGTTACAATTTTTATTTATTTAAATGTTTATTGTTTAGAATTTATATTTATCTTTAATTTCTCGTAATCTGTAAAAGCACAATTAGATTTAAAGATAACACTCAAAATCACCACAAATTAGATTTTCTCACATTGAACTTCATCTCTCTAAAATTACCCAATTTTTAAGCTTGTCTTGAAAAATATGATTAAGTTTTGTTAGGTTAACATTAATTCATTCATTATTTGGATTCAATTTGGATTGAAATGAATCAAAATCAAGCAAAAAAAAAATGAAAGAAAGAAAAGAAAAGAAAAAAATAAATCCAACCTAAATGAGAGAGCAAGAAGATGCAAAAGGAAGAAGATGACCATGAGTGGTGCCACATATCACACACCCACTAGTGCATTTAGCAATGTCAACATCCTAGTGTATATTTAACATGTCACATATGTATAACTAACTTTATTATAATGGATCCATTAGATCATCCTCTACTTATCCAACTTAACATAAAGTTCATCCTCTATTTCACTCACCTATAGGCTATTTACTTTTTAAGATGAAATTCATAAGGAATAAAAATGTCATTCTTTTAAATGATTATTGTCAGTAATAAAATATAAATTTATATTTTAGTATTAACTTCATATAAATGTTTATTGGAAGAAATTTTATTCTATTGTCTATCTTACCTCATTTATTGCAATATTAAATTAGAAATGTGATTGAAAATACCAATGTGTCCCTATTTAGCTATTATGGAATATAACTAATAGTAATTTATTGAGGGCGTGATTGTTCATTACTTAAAATTTTTATTCCCTTTAAAGAAGGATTAAAAATATCATCTTGTAGTAGGTAATAACTATTCCTAATAAATAAGGAATAAAGGTTACCTAAAATAAAATTTCCCAAACCTATTCACAAGTAAATAAGATAATAAAAAATATTTTGGGAATAATTATTTTGTTCCCTTTCTATTACTCCCAAGTAAATGCCTCCTAAAGTTTTATCTCTACTTAAACTTGACCTACATGTTCACCTTCTAGTATATAATTTTTTCAATATTATTCTAATAGTTATATGTGTATGTGTGTATATATTTACAATATATGTAATATTGCCTATTTTACATATGTTGATAATGTCTTATATACACAATCAATAATTACATTTTTACTTTTTGCACTATAGCATTTCTAAGCTTTACCTAACTATATATAAAGGCACCCTTGGACATATATAGTACATATTTTATGTGTGTGTATATATCAAAAGCATTCGTATATGTATATTACAAAATTCCAATACATATATAAGTTATTTTTACAAATTTAACATGCATATCTATAGTTATAGTAAAATATATCTTTATAAATATAGTTATAAACATTTAAAATAAGACCCTCAAAGTGAATTTCTAAATAAATGAACACTAGTGATTAAAAATAAACTTAAAAGTTTGGTTTAACATCTAAATCCTTTTATAACCCCATTCAGTAAACAAGACATGTACACATATCCAATATAACTTGTGAATCTATTTAAGACTAAAATTTCTAGTTGTTATTATTTAATTTTGTATTCTACTATCTTCTTACTTTAATCTCTTCTCTAGTAACCATTTGTGCACCTCTCTCTCTTTCTCTCTCTCACTCTCTTTCACATCATTGACTACCACCTCTTTGCCATCAGTATCCTAATTGTCATCTTTGTCTTCTTTCTATGATTATTATCCTAGATCATTTTGACTCCAATTTTATAAGAGTAATACTATTAACTTTTCATTTCCTTCTATGTTGTCTATGAAAAGAAAAGGCATGGTATAATATATTGCAAGTTTCATTTTTTCATATGCATCAATCTAAGCATGTCTTTTAACATTAGCGAAGGTCTTACTAAGCACACCCTAAGTATTAACAACATTGATAAGTCTATTGTGCATTTCGTTAGTTGTTTCATTAAATTCCATCTTGAAGTTTTTGAATTGACCATAAAGTAAGCTCATTTTAATATCTCTAATACAAGAGGTTTCTATATATGTACATTGTAGCTCATCTCACATTTCTTTTAGCACTCTTGAAAGTATATGTTCTATTGAAGTCATTTTCATTTATAATACAAGGGAAGATATTGATAGCTATTTCATTCAAGTCAACTTTCTTCCAAATAACCTCAACGTAATCCTTTCCTTCTTCATTTTATATTTTGATTAGCCCTTTCTCCGCAACATTCTATAGCAATCTATTTTGTACTTTAAGGAAGATCTTCAATCTACATTTCCAATAAAGGCAGTTGCTATTGATTAAGAAAAGCAATCTATTTATATCTTGACCCTCTAGAAAGTGTAGTGCATTAGTAGTCATGATCTTTACTCTAACAAGTGATTAAGAAAATGATTAGAAGCTATCTTTGATACCGATTGAAATAGTAAGCTATAACACAAGAGAGGGGTGAATCGAGTTTTATAAAAAATTTCAATCATTTTTTCAAACTTAAACAAGACTAAAAAATAGATGATGATTGAAATGAATTAAAGAACAAAAACAATTGCTAAAAGTAAATAGAAAGGGATAAAGAAAATTGAGCTCAGCCATAACATAGAGTTCAAAACACCCCCTACACTCCATGAACACTAAAGTTCCTCTAATCAAGGACTTCAACACACTTTATTGTCAATCACAACACAATGGCTTAATGAGTTTACATAATTTCACGATTACAAGCTCTTATTATCAAGGTTGTTAAATTTTTTATTCTACTTAAAATCGCTAAAGGGTCTATAGAACCAGAACATAGAATCAAAACGTAGAAACAAAAGTTTTTACAACTTATATAAAATAGTTTTAAAAACTATAGATATGTTTACTATAATCACAAAAAAAAAACATTAAATATGATGTGCCTAAAAGGGGATTAAGCACAATCAATTGGAACAAATAATCATCTCTAGATGCACTAAACCAATCTCGATTCAATAGGCTAGAAATTGCATAATTCCTATTGGGGTGTAAGTAGATCCGAATGCTATAACTTATAAATCAATAATCCAAAATGATCAAATTCTTAAAAAACAACACTAATCAAACTTGAATTGCCACGTGAATACAAGAACAACAAGAACCACTTCCGTGATCCACCTTCCAAATGGATTGATTTCATGGTTCAAGAATTGTGCACAATAGATGAATCAAAAAACAAGTATGATAGTAACTCAAATGAAGCACAATATTTCAAATAATACTAATTCAAATCTAACCAAGAAATGTTTCCATCCAGCCCTAGATATGACACACTAGAGAAGAAAAGAAAACACAACAAATAGAAATTAATACAACTCACAATTTCAAGTTGTTGCACTTGCCACAATTTCAACTTTTAGGATTGAAATTGATAAGAGGGGATTGAACTAGGATGAACCCTAAGCTCTCTCATGTAAAAGTGATGTGTTTAATCTGAAAAATTCCTCTTCAAAACCCTACTTAAGAAAGTATTTATACTTGTTCCCTTTAGGGTTAGAAAGTCCACAAAATTACAACTATGACACTTTTAAGGTAGCCGGTCCTAAATAAAGATTACAAACAAATGAAAGTGTCCCAAAAGAAAATTACAACATAAAATGGTCCAATAACAATTACAAAGTACAAAAATAATATAAATCTTCAAGAGCCAATGCTTCGAAGTGAAATCAATCGTAGTAGGCCTTTAGATGCAAATTTGATGTGTCCCGTGGCCATCAACTAATGTAAGTCATTTGGCATCCTATTGAGAAATATTATTGTACCTGTAAGATTATTACTCAAATATTTATTAGATAAAAGAAATAGAGTGAAATATGAGCGACTTGGATCATCATCCAAATCGAGTTCTGAGAGCATCTATGGTGCCGGAAAATTTCCCATCATCTCCTTGGGCTTCTGAATGATTTGCCCTCAAATCTAGAGGGTCATTTCTGAAACTGAACCCGAACATCTCTGTTAGCCTGTTCTCGCAGTTACTAGATGTAGTGGAAGTAGTTTTGATCTGCTCCTAAAACCGGTGCACCTCAGACGGAGTCATATGTGATAGTACTATACAAGACCCTCCCACACTGAACATATAGGTATTCCTGAATCCATCATGTAACACCCTCCGATCAAACATCCAAGGCCTACCCAATAGCAAATGGAATGCACACATAGGAATTACATCACATAGAATCTCATAGTGATATTTCTATCCAACACTCACAGGCACCTTTACCCTTAGCGTAACATACATATTACATAGATTGTCCAACCAATGCAAGTCATAAGGGTTAAGATGTGGACTAGTAGATAAATGTAATTTGTTTACTAGTGCAGCAGATATAACATTCATGCAACTACCACTATCAATGATAAGTACACAAAGGTTACCTCTGATCCTACAAGAAGCGTGGAATATGTTCTCCTTTTGTATGTCTCTAGAATCAAGAGATATGGTTAAAGTTCTGCATAACACATTAATAGGTAAATATTGTTCACCTGTACTCTCCTCATGTGTTTCTACAGTCTAGTCATCATAATACTCCTACAATGCTACAAACAAGTCTATAGGCTCACCCTGTTCCTCCTCAACCTCAACATCTTCCCCAACGCCCTCCGTAACAATCATCACCCTCTTATTTGGACACTGTGCTGCCATATGCCCAAATCCCATGCATTTAAAGCATTTGATTTAGCGTGCCTTTCCACTAGTAGATCTGGGAATTGTCTACCTCACATCTGGTGCTATTACCTCTTTACCCTTCCTAAAGGGTATATTTTCTCTAGTAGTGCTAGGGGTAGTTTTGTCCACTGCTCTCACCATTTCACCTACTGCCTTTGTCCCTCCTAATCGACCGTTAGTTGCCATAGGTCTAGTAGTAGTATTAGGCTTGCTACTTGAAGCCTTGAATAAGTTGGACCTCCTTTGCCTTTCCACTTTCAAGGTCAATTGAATAGCCTTATCAAGTGTACTATAGCACTGTAGCTCAACAACACACGCTATCTCATATTTCAGCCCTAAGAAAAAGCGTGCTAGGGTTTGTTTTGGAGGTTCAATTAACCTACATCTAATCATGAGGCTTTCAAATTCCTACACATAATCATTCACTGTCTTGTCTCCCTAAATCAAGATTTGCAGTCGCATAAACAGTTCATGTTTGTAGTGCTTAGGAATAAATCTTTTTCTTAAAACCCTTTTCATATCCCTCCATGTCTAAATCTCAACCTCCCTATCCCTATGCCTGCTGATAATCAAATTCTTCCACCATAGTGAAGCATATCCTGTAAACTCAACAGTAACCAATCGGACTCTAGTATTATCATCGATCTCATAGCATTCAAAGAGACCTTCAACCTTGTCCTCCCAGTCCAAATAATCATCATTTGATCCAAGGTTGTCAAAATCGCGATTTTACGTAGAATCGCGAAGGGGTCCGTAGAATCGGAACGTAAAAACGGAATGTAGAAATGTAAGTTTTTACAACCTATGTAAAATAACTTTCAAATATTATAAATTTACTTACAATAGTCATTAAAAAATATAATTAATAATAGAAATAAGGAAATTAAGTATTTATTTTAGCCATAAATTACAAATTTGCAATAAAAGTCATAATATAGATAATCGAGCATAAGTTGTATAATATAGATATTTTATTTCTAAAATGATAAATCATGTATAAAACTAGTTTCACCTAGTTCTATATACAAAAACTAAAAAATAATAGATAAAATTTAAAAATCAATTGTGACTTTAAAAAATTACTAATAAATAAAAATTGATAATGAAGATATACCATTAAAAAGGAGTAATATTAAAAAAATGACTAAAAGTACATAATAAAGAAGATACTATAACAAGAAAACCTTTAAAATTATATATTACTAGGTAAAGTTATCTACCATTTATTTTATTTACTATTATAAAAATATTAGTTAAAATAAGGAAAGTTGCAGCAATCAAACACAAGTGCTTTAATACGAACATGATCACAAATAGGAATAAGAAGACTAATAATCGACGAACATAAACACAAAGACTTCAATGCAACGTAACACACTGACAAGAGATGAGTGATGATCGACAAACATGTCGAGGTATGACTTATATTTCCGCTACGACAGGAAAGTACGTGGGTCCCGGCGGGGGTTTCAAGGGGGCAGCGCCCCTTGGACGCCAAAGGACTTTTAACAATTAAGCCCACGATTGTTTATTAAAAGTTTAGGCTTGAATAAGAAAACACGAAGAAAAATGTTTTTGGAAGGAATAAGGGAAGAGCATGGCCATGTATCAAGGAAACACGCCCACGGAAGCACACACAGTTTAACACACGGTTGAAGGCACGGCCGTGTGTTAAGCTTGGAAAATACTCAGAAGTACACACGGTTGAACACACGGTTGAAGGCACGGCCGTGTGTTTAGCTTGAAAAATACACAGAACAGAAGTACACACGGTTCCTGGCTCGCTTCTCCTCTCTCATCGCTTTTCACTGTCTCTCTCTCACTGTCTCTCTTCAATATACAGGAACAGCAGCAGCAGCAAGCCGGAAATTGCAAAGGATGTGCTGGGTTGCCGATTGGGTTGGGCTGGGTTGCGATTGGGATAATTGTGTGGAATCGGTAAAAACGTGCAGAATCGCGATTTTGAACGATTTTACTGTTCAAAATCGCGATTTTACTTCGATTTTGATCCTTTCCGATTTTGTATGCGAGTTAACTGGGATTGTATATATAAACTCGTAAAAACGTAGAATCGTACTAGTTGAAACGCGATTTTGACAACCTTGATTTGATCCCTTGCCATCATAAGAAGGCATCTGCAACTTCACATACTCCAGTCCTCGAGGTGGCCTGAAATCCCTATTCTGATATGGATTAGCCCCAAAGTTGCCATCCCTCTCTTCCTTGTAAGGATGATGATCCCTATCCATCATTCTATTCAGATTTCCATCTCCCACTACTCTGTCTCTTTGAAGGTTCTGTGGAGCTACCTGAGGTGGTACCTGAAGGTTCACCACCGGTGGTTGTGGTAAAGTCATCATATCAATCCTAGTTGCTAAAGTAGCAACTATGTTAGTAAGATCCTGGAGCTGTTCTTCCAAAGTCCTCCTACCCGTGGTATTACGGCCCTGACCTCCACCAACCTGGCTATTAGCTTCATTGCCAACTCCCCCATTCACACTCTCATTGGACATGATGTGTTTTGAAGAAGTAGTTCCAAAATTTACATCACACTCCTTCAACAATAGTATTCCAAACGTTTTAGCAACTACAATGATGTAATAGCTCAAGTCTCAAAGAGAATATCAAAGGCACAAGGAGAAATAATTTAGTACTCCAAATAAGTTTAATAAATGAAGTACACATGCAACTACTTTAAGTAGATGGAATTAAATTCAAAAACAAGTGTTTTAGTAACTAGTTCAACTACTTTCACACTTTAATGATTTGTTTTGAAGTTTAATTTCCACCACTTAACCTTCCTTTTCTTGCCTTGATTTCACACTATAATCAACCACAATGGGCAGCACTTCAACAAAATGCAAAATACTCAAATCTAATGCCACACTACTCCTCTTAGCCCACGATGCTACTACACTCAGGCTTACTAAAATTGTTCACCAATTCACACCAAAAATAATCCATACCGAAATGTACACAACCTTCACAATTTTATTTTTTATTTTTTTTTTGCAAACACAACCCTACACACACTCTAAACATACAAGTTTCACCACTACAAACACCAAAGCAAACCGCAACTTAAACACCAAAACAGCAACAATTCAAATTTGAAAATTAAACCACTTCGCTAATTGCAACCCTTCCTCAAATGGTAAGAAGTAATTTTCAAATTCAAGCAATCATTCATTAACTTCTTCAACTTAATGTTTGTTTTGGAAATCAAATAATTTCTAAATCATCCACATAACTCAAATCTGGAAATGCTCAATTACACCCTCCATTTTTCCGAAAATAAACATGTAAGGATCACAATTCTTCTTCCTACACAATTGCACTTCCGAATTTATTTTCAAAAATGCACTAACTCTCCTCTTCATTCACGGTGAAGTCCACAACATAGAAGCTTCAACAAGTACTCAAAACTCACTCCAACAAGCAGCAAGTTCAACTTCCACTCAAGAAAATCATGCCACTTCAAGCAATTACAACAACAATTTCAATTTACTCTCAATTTCAGAATTAAAGATTTAAGGACATGAACCCTAAATTTCTGAAACTCAAAATCAAATAACCCTTCTCACAACCTCAAGCTCTAATAACAAAAAAGATGATGTGCCTAAAAGAGGATTAAGCACAATCAATTGGAACAAATAATCAACTCTAAATGCACTAAACCAATCTCGGTTCAATACACTAGAAATTGCGTAATTCTTATTGGGGTGCAAGTAGATCCGAATGCTATAACTGTAAATTAATAATCCACAATGATCAAATTCTTCAAAAACAACACTAATCAAACTTGAATTGCCACGTGAATACAAGAACAACAAGAACCACTTTCGTGGTCCACCTTCCAAATGGATTGATTTCACAATTCAATAATTGTGCACAATGGATCAATCAAAAAACAAGTATGATAGTAACTCAAATGAAGCAAAATATTTCGAATAATACTAATTCAAATTTGACCAAGAAATGTTTCAATCCAACCCTAGATATGACACATTAAAGAAGAAAAGAAAACACAACAAATAGAAATTAATACAACTCACAATTTCAAGTTGTTACACCCGCCATAATTTCAACTCTTGGGATTGAAATTGATAAGAGGGGATTGAACTAGGATGAACCCTAAGCTCTCTCATGTAAAAGTGATGTGTTTAATCTGAAAAATTTCTCTTCAAAACCCTACTTAAGCAAGTATTTATACTTGTTCCCTTTAGGGTTAGAAAGTCCACAAAATTACAACTATGCCACTTTTAAGGTGGCCAGTCCTAAATGAAAATTACATACAAATGAAAGTGTCCCAAAAGAAAATTACAACATAAAATGGTCCAATAACAATTACAAAGTACAAAAACAATATAAATCTTCAAGAGCCAACGCTTCGAAGTGAAATCAATCGCAGCAAGCTTTTGGATGGAAATCTGATGATGTCCTGTGGCCATTAACTAATGTAAGTCATTTGGCATCCCATGTAGAAATATTATTATACATGTAAGATTATTACTCAAATATTTATTAGATAAAAGAAATAGAGTGAAATATGAGTGATTTGGATCATCATCCAAATCGAGTTCTGAGAGCATCTATGGTGCAAAAAAAATTCTCATCAAATTATAAGATGGAAATAAATAAATTCAACATAAATTTTAGTCACAACTTATTAAAAATTATGTATTTATAGTACAAATAAATTAGCATAATTTAATATGCTAATGCATAAAACTACAATATGAATAATAGTACTAATATAAAATGTATTACAATATACATTATAATAATAAAATAAAAAGATAAAAAAAAATCATTAACTCGCTTTTCATCATTAAAGTGAAAACTATCATCGGCTCTCTCTTCACCACAACCATCATCGCTACCATCTTCATCGTCAAAGCTAACATTATTATTGGTACTATTATCAACTATATTCTTATATTCTAATTCTAAATCTCTCAAATAACCAATAATATTCATATCTTATGAAAGTTAATTTATAATTTCCAATCTTTAGTCCAAATGACTTTAGTAGGTAGAATCGGTTGATAAGGTTACAAACTTAAGAATCTACTGATTTTATGTACAAACTCGTAATTCTACCATGAGTTTATATGAAAATGATTATATACTTATGTTAACTCGAAAAGGGCTCCTAAAATTGTATAAGTAAAATTGCGATTTTGACAACTATTCTTATTACAATGCCCTATCTCACCAAGCAAGCAAATGTTATACACTTGAGTGTTGTATTTAAGTTTATAAGAAGTTTACACATTTATGAGCACAAATACAAAGTGATTGACAAAGAAGGAGATAAGAGCATATATTGCATGTAAGAGCCCTATCTAACTTCATTTAATTTGTATTGATGGGTATTTATAAGATTAGGAAACAATTTGGTCATTTAGCCCCTCTCTTTCTTCATCAATTGCTCAAATGGTTTCGAACAACTAGTTTCTACCACTATCTTCAAGACACTAGTGCTACTACCATCCAAAAGATAATATTAAAATTACTATTGTCAGTAAGCCATCAGAGAGAGCCATCATGATGGCAATCACTTAAAAACCCACAAAAAGCTCTAAATCCAATTCTCATGAACCAGCTAGTTGCCACTTTGCATATTGGCAGTTTGGTGCACTTGGTACTAATTTAAACCCTAAGTTTGCCTCATCATCCCACTAGCTTTCTTATGTCAGCCTACATTTGCAAAAGAAGATACTTGATAAATGCAAGAGCTTGCTATTAAAGCTCTTAGTTTTGTTTTAATGATAATAAAACAAATGTTAAGTGTATACTAAAAAGTTTATTTAGTGTATTGACATAATCAATAGAAAATATTTATAATAAGTTTTGAAAAAGGAACTATTCAAAGAAAGTTTTAGAAATGAGGTCACATAGATTAAACAAAGAATAATGCACTAGAGCAATTGATAAAATCAAGGAAAGGATCAGAAGACAAGAGTAAGGATTATAATTAAAGAAGTGGTTTAGAACAAGTTTAGAAGTTACAATATATAGTCGAAAAAGAAAAGATATGATTAGAAGAGCAGTAATATTAAAATAATTTTTAGACAAAAAGGCTAGAACATTGAAAAAATGTCAATACATAAACATGAATGTAGAACTAGAATTAGAACATGCAATAAATATAAAAATTAGCAATGTTGGAATTGTAGTTAGATTGGAAACTACACCAGAAACACTTTAGAAGCATGAATTGGGAGTAGTATTGTTGAGAAAATTTATTTTTGAAAATTCAGGGAGATAAACTTGAAAAGCATAACAAGATGATGTGCTTGGGAAAACAATAGCTAGGTCATCAATTGAACAAACTTGAAGGAAAATGGGTGCCTTCAAATATTAAAGAAGTTAATGATGAAAAATGAGTTGACTAGCTAAAGTGCACTATTTGTGCAGATACTACTCACCACTAAAATAGTAACACGACTCTCTACCTTGATATTTTGCATAAAGTAAAAAAATTAGGGTTTCTTGCCATAATATTTGTTAAGGGTTGATAAGAGAAGATAAATTAAAAGAAAACTTGCAATTTGGAGGAAAAGTATATTCTATGTTCAATATTCTCATTTTGGTTACTTACATAAAGGGTTATTTGTAGTAAGCCCATTAAGGTAATGGCATTATCAAGAAAGGCTAAAATAGTAAAGACAACATAAAGGAATAATCTAGAATCTATCACTATCAATCATCAAGATAAACATATGTTGTTACACGACTAGCTATTCCTCAAGTAGATAAGACAAACAATAAAGGGCTAAATGAGGTTTGATCTTTTCTATTCAAGTTAACTAGACTACGGGAGAGCTTGCCTTAATGCAATTAACAACGGGACTACTCAATCTCGTGCTTGAATGATAGGTAAGCAAGACTGAGTAGATCAAATCATAGGGTGTAAGACAAAGCTTCCAATTTATCAAGTTAAACTTTAGGCCAGGTCAACCATCATTGCTCGCAAGTCCCCAAAGGCTACCTATTAGGCTATGCCAAGTCAATCCATCTAGGTCATCCTAGACTTAAGTGACTATCAAGGGGATGTCTAAGCCTAGAAGGTGGTGTAACTTGTATGATCACACTAGGGTGGCTTCTTCTTCAATTAGCTAGCTAAACAGAATCCTCTACATAAGGTTTTGAAGTTTATGTGCTCTAGCCTAGTCATGGGACCAAAGGTTAGATTCCCATCACAAAAGTTATGAGTAACAAAGAAAGAATACATAATGGGAAGCAAAATTAAAACATGTAATGAACAAATTATTTACAATGGCCATTTATGGAAGCTAATATAAACATGTAGTATTGAGGGATATGATAGCTAATGACTACTTCCATATTGAAATTTCAAAGGTGACTATATAAGGAGCTACACAAGACTAAAAGAGGAATGACAATAAGAAATAACAAAAAAAGAATTTGTGCTAAAGTTTTTACAATATTCTTTTATAAAGTTATTAAGTGAACACTTAAGGAAACTCTATCTATATAATCCTCATCTAAATTGCTTACTTCATTTTTAGTAGATTGGATAACTATTTGGAAAGATATTAAAGGTGATTTATAGACTTATGCATTCTTAAGTGAGGAAAGTGAGTCATTGCAAAATCATTGTAATCTATAAATTTGCATAAATCTGGAATTGTTATTGGGAGGAAAAGCAATTTGATACTTGTATCTTTGATTGATTTTTCTCAAATAATGGAATATGTTAGTATAGAAGACTAGATCCCTAGCTACAAGCTAGAAGAACAAACTAACTCATAAAAAAGAACCTCCATAAGTTTTTACTTGATCCTCCTAACTCTTATCTCTTTAATTTATTACAAAAAAATTTAAAAAAAATCCTAGATCTAAGAGCAACATATGCAAAGTGAAATTGAATGTCAAGGTTATCTTACAATCATTTGAAATTAATCCAGTGTTGATAATTTTCCAATTAAGTTCAAATTTATGATTAATTTAAACTCTAATATAAATTAGTTTGTTATCATCAAAATCACTTTATAAACATGTGGTTCAATAGAAAGAGATGACAAAGATGGAGGCTTGTTTTTCTTTTTTCTTTTTTTAGTTTTTGTATCTACTATTTTGCTAAGTTGACATGTGATTTTTGTGTAGAGAGGATGCCTTTTTCCATGTAATTGTACATGTAAGCAAAAATAGAGGAACCTACTTATCAGAGGGAGAAAAGTACCCAATTTTGAAAATCTAAGGTATTTACACAATTGTAAAAGTTTTATTTAAGGGTCTATGCAAATTATTTTAAGAAAAAATTATAACTTAAACAAATATTTAATAAAGATTTATGATTTCAATGCATTAAACTTGAAAATGTATAGACATTAAATCATTAAGATTAATATGAAAAATGCAAATGCAAAAGAGATGAGAGTATAAGAAAATGAGACTTCCATGTACAATAGGGTTCACCATCATTCGCTTAGTCCCCACTCTCCACAATCCTTAAACAGGGCTTTATATTTTTATCTCACTATTTTTGCAAATATACTTAAGCTTACTTTGGGATATAATTTTGCACAAATTTCACTTGCTATTCTAATGTGTGCTTCATTCTTTTGTGTATCTAGTTTAAGCACTTACACTTGATAGGGAAATTATTACAAAAAAAAAAAAATTCATTAAGAGTATGTGCTTTTAAAACAAAAGACACAAATTGTAAAGTTTTATTATAAGAAGTATACTTTATCTAATTAACATGTGTTAGTTAGTTAGTTAGTTTGGCCTCTACTATAAATACATGTAGAACCCATTCAATTAGTTTTAGTTAAGAAACAGAGTTCTATTCAATACAACAAAAAAGCTCTCATTCTTCATTTTGTTCTTTAGATTTTCTTCTTCATCCTCGCATATTTCATCTAGAATTGATTCCACAAAAACAATAAGGGCAGAGCAAATTCCACATATTATTACATATCAAGGCCAAGGCAAACTTGTCTAAAATCTTCATCCACTTGTCATAGGAATCACAATGTGAAGACTCTAAAAGTTCTAGCTTTAGTTTGCATAAGTGGTACTTTTACCAAAAAATCCAAACTAATAGCTACTGGAAGGCTTCAGTTTGATGATATTATACTTTATCTAGCTAAAGTCTCTTAGGACATATGCACCTTTCAACTTTGATCCAATGGAGTAGTACTTATCAATCTAGAGTTTCTTCTTCAAAAATTACAACCCATTCCCACAAACTCCTATTAAAGCTCCTAGATCATAAAATGAAAACTAAGAATGAAAGGAAATTGTTGCAAATTGCATTCAAGAAGAACAAGATTTTGTTTCAATTGAAAAGGAACTCTATTTTCATCGGTTTATATATATAGTAATACATCAACTAACTTAACTAAGTAAACATCCACTAGTATCTTGACACATGTATTATGGCTATACATTTAAACAATTTGACATGGACCTATCTAACGTTATCCTATACATGTCATCTCTACATCCCCTCCTCAAGTTAGAAGGCACATATTCAGCAAAAATAAAACTAGAAGAAATGTAATATTTGACGAAGTGTATATTAATGTCAATATGTTTTGTTCTAGCATGATAACATGGATTGGCAGCAATGAGTAAAGTAACCTTGTTGTCACAATGTAATGATACAAGCAACTAAACTAGGGCATGAAGATCACATAAAATATAAGATGTCCATAAGATTTCTTTTGTTGCAAAAGCAACACTCCTATACTCTACTTTCGTTGAAGATGTTGATATAGTATTTTGCTTCTTCATCTTCCAAGACACCAAGGTCGATCCAAGCATGATACAATATCCACTAATGGATTTTCTATCTGTAATACCTACAACCGAATCATAATCTAAAAAACCATGGAAACCAAGATCATTTGCAGCAAGATAATATAGTCTAAGAGAAATAATTCCTTTAAGATACTTTAGAACATGTAATGCAGCTTGCATGTGTGGCATTCGTGGCTTTGTAAGAAAAGTACTCAAATGATGAACAACGAAGTTAATGCCAAGTCTTATGAAGTTGAGATGTAACAACCTACCAACTAGTCATTGAAATGAAGTTAGATTCTCAAGTAATTCTCCATCTTCATGATTCAATTTAAGTCTACTAGGAAACGGTGTCTTGTTGGCTTCACAGTAATAAGGGTAGCTTCTTCCAATACGTCTAACAAAAAATTTATGTGATTCATCAAGCAACCATTATCAATCCTGCAAATTTCCAAGCTAAGGAAATATCTTGCCTTTTCCAAATCCTTTATAGTAAACACCTCATCTAGTTTTTTCTTCAAAGTACAAATACAATCATCATTAGATCCAGAAATCAAAATATCTTCTACATAGAGAAGAAACACAACAAAAGTAGTAGTTATTTGTTGTGTAAACAGAGAGCAATCATCTTTTGACTAAGAGAAGCTAAGAGACATAAAAAACTTTGATATCTCTACATTCTGTTGTCACGAGGCTTGGTTGAGACCATACAACGATTTCTTCAACTTGCAAGCTTGATTATTTTGTACTTTATAGTAACCTTTAGGAGGAACCATATAGATTTCTTCATTAATATAGCCATGTAAAAATGCATTATTAACATCAATATGATTTAAAGGTCATGAATATGCAGTAGAAATAGCTAGTATAATTTTGACAATGATTAGTTTCACAACTAGGGAGAATGCATCATGGAAATCCTGACCAGCAATTTACATTTAACCCTTCGCTACTAACCTTGCTTTATACCTTTCCACACTTCCATCTAGTCTATATTTTAATTTGTATACCATTTATATCCAATAGTTTTCTTTCTATTAGGTAGAGAAGTAAGTTCCCAAGTGTCATTAGATTCAAGAGCAATAAGCTCTTGTTCTATTGCTTGAATCCATTCCTTTTCCTTAATTGCTTGAGAGTAATAAACTAGCTCTTTTGTAGTTAAAACATTAGCTAATGAAGCCATGAATTCAATAAGATATTTGTTATATAACTGGGTGTCAAACCAATGATAAAGAGTGTGGTATGTAATCTATGATGGTGTAGTTGTGTTGGCAACCCCTTCAGATTTAGCTAAATGCACAAAATCATGTAGCTAAGAAAGAGATTTTTTTTGTTTTAGAAGACCTTCTAATAACAAAAGGTATGTTATTATTCAGTTGAACAATGGATAAAGGATCGACAATATTAGGAAATTTTTCATAAGACATTTGTGATTATGATGTTATTAGCTCATCTAAATTAGAGCTTGGGGTTATTTTAAACTAAACAGGATTTTTAGATAATATAGGAACAATATGATCAAATTTGGTAGAAGAATCATCTCTAAAAGGAAAGATATCTTCAAAAAATACAATATTTCTACTTATCATTATTTTTTTAGTAGAGATATTGTAAACCTTATATCCTTTTTGACCATTTACATAACCAAGGAATACATATCTTATTCTTTTAGGATCAAACTTATCAGGATTTGGTATAGTTTTTGCAATATAACATAGGCAGCCCATTACCTTAAGATTATCATACTTAGGTGGTTTATGAAAAAGCATTTCATATGGTGATTTCCATCCTAAATTGGACATTAGAATTTGTTTATTAGGAATGTAGTAGTAGGTACACACTCACCCTAAAAGTTTTTTAGTAAATGGGCATGTATTCTAAGAGCTCTTAAAGTCTTTAAAAGATGTCTATGTTTCCTTTTCACTTTTATATTTTGCTGTGGTATATAAGGAATAGTTCATTGATGTAATATTCTAAGGTTTCAAAACAAGCCTTGATAACTTTTAGAGATAAATTCTCCTCCATTATCTGCTTTAATAGTTTTTGGAGCAATTGAAAAATGATTTTTGACATATTTAAAGAACTAATCTAGAATTAAAGGCGTTTGATGTTTACAGTGAAGTAAGTATGTCCAAGTAACCCGAGTGTAATCATCAACAATGGTTAGGAAAAAACTTGCACCATCTAAAGAAGTAACTCCCCCAAACGCCTATATGAAGTAGTACAAATACAAAAGAAGTAGAAGTTGAGCTTTTAGGAAATGGCAATTTGCGAAACTTTGATTCATGACAAGTATTACAAAGGAAATCACCAAAATCTAAATGTTTACACATCTCCAAGTGTTGTAACTTAGATATAGAAGTATGTCCTAAAAGTCTATGTATCAAATGAATGGACTTAATATTCAAGTTTTCGACATCAAAATTGCAAGAATGAACTCGAACATCGGTCACGCCTCGAAAGGGGGCCTAGAAGCCTCTACTAAAATTATCATGGCACGTGTGCACCCGTTACATGATAATCATCTTACGAGTTAGAAATCGTAAGACTCTAAGTAAATAATTACATCTACAACAAGTTATAGTACATATAATTAGAAAATAAAATACAACTATGGATCCCATACCCCATGGTTAACCATGATCGTAGAGAATCGATATCCCCTACCAATTAGTAAAATAGGATAAATCCTAGGTCCTCCACTTCAAAATCTATTCACCTGGGGGTCCTAACATTTCTTCTAAGTAAATCTATCCTTCACAAATCTTACTTCATTGTTTTGGTCTTCCAAAACTCTCAACACTTCACATCTTAGCCCATCCACGCTTTCGCTGTTGTCACTTACATAAAGTCTATGAGGGGGTGAGCACACCATGGCTCAGTGAATGGGATGGTAACACTTTCAATGCTACATACACACACAAACAAACTTAAATCAAACATTAGACATATGCTATATACATACGCATGAAAATTCACATCAAGTTATTAAACCTATGATATGTACACAAGCAAGCAAATTCAATTTAAAATATTAAACGTATGCTATGCATGAACAACCATATAAATGCAGTATCTCACATGGTCTTCCGGTAATCGACATGAAGTCTAGGGTTTACGCCCCCCTTGACTTTGGGTTAGGGATTCTGAAGCCACCATCAGTGATAGGATTAAAAATCCGACAAGACCTATCATTAGGGCAAGAACTAAAGTAATTCAAATCTTGGCGTTGAGGGCCCATTTTGAGCAGATCGACCTTGGAATTATTTAAATATTAACCTCTTTTCTATTATTCTTGTATTGTGTTTTCCAACAGGCACACTTATCATATTCTATAGGACAATGGACAAACTCCCTCAGACTCAGATTGTGGGTTATCCATGGACCGACCTGAACCGGCGATGAGTTGGGCCGATGGATCCTATAGAAGACCGGCATCATGAAGAGCATTTCTTTTATGTATTTTTCATTTTATGAACTATTTTAGTTGTATTTTGGTTTTGGGAAACTTTTATTTCTTTGTAACTTTCATTTAGCGTTAGCCACCTTAAAAGTGGCAAACTTGTAATTTTGAGCATTTTTTAACCTTAGGAGTAGCAAGTATAAATACTTGCTTAAGAGAGGGTTTGAGAAGGCTTAATTTTGCAGAAAAACACTTCACATTTTCGTGAGAGGGCTTAGGGTTTCCTAATTCCAAAATTCTCTTATCAATTTCAATCCCAAGAAGTTGGAATTGTGGCGAGTGCAACAAGGAGAAATCGTGAGTAATATCGATTCATCTTTGTTGTTGTTCATTTCTTCTCTAGTGAGTCATATCTAGGGTAGATTTGAGTCTTTCTTGGACTTATTGGTTATTGTAATTCGTGGACATCAATCTTGTAAGATTGATTGTTCTTTTAGTTATTGAATTCACTATCATTTTTAGTGCATTGTGACGTTAATTTGGTATTGAAAGGGGAAGTGGAATTCACGGTTTGTGTTGCTTCATTTTGATTTGATTTCCACGTGATTCTCAAGCCTTATTGTGGTTATTTGGTTAAATTATCATTAGAGATTAAAATTATATCATTTGAACAACCATTTCCATCAAATTCTACAAGGTGTTCACGTGAAATTGCTTACTAGGTGAACCGGTTTGCGTTTTGTGAATTGAGGAGTTTTCCTTGATTCTTTGATTGTGCTTTAGTGGAATTAGGCACATCATATTTTGGTATCAGAGCAGATGTTGAGAGAAGGGATTTATGGTTATTTGATTTTGTGATATTCATCTTCAATTAGGGTTAATCAAATTGTGAACCACAATTGTGTTGTGTAGTTTGTGACTTACGAAATTACCTTGGTTGGAGCTTTAATTTGCTGATTGTTGGAGTTGGATTGGGAAGGTTGTTGTATCATTTTATGGTCAATAATCTCGTGGAAGGGCAGTAGCATAGAGTGTTGTTTAATTCAACAACTTTTGGGACTTGCAAAAAAATTGCCTTATTCTTGCCGTGACTAGTTGTGGTGTGAAGGAGGTTGTGAAGTTTGTTGTTGTGATTTCCATTGTGTAATTCTGAATTGGGGAGAAACCATTTGCAATTTCCAGATTTGAGGTGTGAGTTAAGGAAGCAATTTGAATTTCAAAACACACATTAAGTCATTGTTTAATTGTGTGTTCATTTGAATTTGAAAGTGACTCCTTACCATTTGTGGAATATTGCAATTAATGATCTCATTTTGAATTTGAATTAAGCTGCCATATGTTGTGAGTTGAGGTTAGAACTTGTGGGAAGTGGAGTACATTTTGTTGTTGCAACGTGTATAAAAGGTATATGTGTATGGAGTTGTGTTTTTGTAAAATTAATGAAGAGTATGTATGTGTGGCGTTATGTGTGTCTGTTAATTGAAGGTGTTGTAACATGGTGAATTGTTTTGTGGTGAAGTGAGTGCAACGTGATTAGGTGTGTGTGGTGGTGTAAATTTGTGGAGTTTTGTGTAGTGCAAGGTGCTGCACATTAAGACTCATTGTGGGTGTAAAACTTTAGCAAGAAAGGAAAGTTAAGTGGTGAAGTTTGAAATTCAAATATAAGCATTTAAGTGTGAAAGTTATTGAGTATTATTACTTAGACACTTGCTTAGTTGAATTCAATATCTTAACTACTTGGAAGTATTTATTTGTGCTTCAATTATTCTACTCTACTTGAAGTGATAAGAAGTATCTGTTGCATTGGTAACTTGTTACACCGTAGGTGTACAAGTGTGTGTGTTGTTATCTAAACGTGGTGAAGTGAAGGGAGTGTGCTATAGATTATTTGAGATTACATTTGTATTTTAGATAAATCGCATCCACAAACATGTCATATAATAGTGTGAATGGGTACATTGGCAATGAGGCCAATAGCCAAGTGGGTAGCAGACCAAGTCGTCAAAATACAAATGGAAGAACTCTAGATGAACAACTTTGGGACCTTAGCAAATTTGTTGCTACATTAGCAACAAGGATTGATAGGATGACATTGCCACCACCACCTGTGGTAAACCTTCAAGCACCACCTAGAGTAAAGGGAGATTATCATGCTCTTAGGGAAGATAGAGATGATAATTTTGGGTTTAAACCATATCCGGACAGGGAATTTAGACCACCTCGAGGGCTAGAGTGTGCGAAGCTACAGATGCCTTCATTTGATGGTAGGGGTTCCACAGATGATTACCTAGACTGGGAGGACCAAATTATGCAGACACCGATGTGCCAACCTTCAGAGGATCCTGATGATCATAGTCAGACGAGTAGACCACCAGAGAGCCAAACTGTTCAGAAACAGTTATGTTCACCTTTAGAGGTTTTAGAGGGTAATGAGCAGTTGGGCCAACCATTAGAAGACCATAAGGATCAGCCACATACAGATGAGTTAGAAAAGGAGGAAACAGTTTCAGTGGAACAGGTTGATACAGGGGCAACTTTAGTGGATAATGGGTCATTATTTGTGTTGCAGAAGAGATATATCCTGGAAATGGAGGAGAGAAGACAATCACCACTTGTAGTATTTCAGAAATTGGGATTCTACAGAGATATTTCTTTAGGTGACTTTCTAGGAGGAAACAAAGTCTCTACTGCATTTGATCTACTAGATTTGAGGACAAATCTTTTTGAGGCCCGAGGAGATGATAGGATTAAAAATCCGACAAGACCTATCATTAGGGCAAGAACTAAAGTAATTCAAATCTTGGCGTTGAGGGCCCATTTTGAGCAGATCGACCTTGGAATTATTTATATATTAACCTCTTTTCTATTATTCTTGTATTGTGTTTTCCAACAGGCACACTTATCATATTCTATAGGGCAATGGACAAACTCCCTCAGACTCAGATTGTGGGTTATCCATGGACCGACCTGAACCGGCGATGAGTTGGGCCGATGGATCCTATAGAAGACCGGCATCATGAAGAGCATTTCTTTTATGTATTTTTCATTTTATGAACTATTTTAGTTGTATTTTGGTTTTGGGACACTTTTATTTCTTTGTAACTTTCATTTAGCGTTAGCCACCTTAAAAGTGGCAAACTTGTAATTTTGAGCATTTTTTAACCCTAGGAGTAGCAAGTATAAATACTTGCTTAAGAGAGGGTTTGAGGAGGCTTAATTTTGCAGAAAAACACTTCACATTTTCGTGAGAGGGCTTAGGGTTTCCTAATTCCAAAATTCTCTTATCAATTTCAATCCCAAGAAGTTGGAATTGTGGCGAGTGCAACAAGGAGAAATCGTGAGTAATATCGATTCATCTTTGTTGTTGTTCATTTCTTCTCTAGTGAGTCATATCTAAGGTAGATTTGAGTCTTTCTTGGACTTATTGGTTATTGTAATTCGTGGACATCAATCTTGTAAGATTGATTGTTCTTTTAGTTATTGAATTCACTATCATTTTTAGTGCATTGTGACGTTAATTTGGTATTGAAAGGGGAAGTGGAATTCACGGTTTGTGTTGCTTCATTTTGATTTGATTTCCACGTGATTCTCAAGCCTTATTGTGGTTATTTGGTTAAATTATCATTAGAGATTACAATTATATCATTTGAACAACCATTTCCATCAAATTCTACAAGGTGTTCACGTGAAATTGCTTACTAGGTGAACCGGTTTGCGTTTTGTGAATTGAGGAGTTTTCCTTGATTCTTTGATTGTGCTTTAGTGGAATTAGGCACATCAATCAGTGCTCAGGTCATTACTCCGTTTATTTATCCTATCACTAGGTTAATTATGATATCTTATTAACTCAACAGTGAATGCTCTCATGCCTTTCTGCACCAGACGGAGCAAAACCCTCAAAGATAGGTCAGACTCGAAACTGTCAAGGCGCGACAATCCCCTAATCACTTAGTTCGCACTTGGCGGAACAACGATCCTCTTGATCACTTCTAACGCATCCTGTGATAGTGATGGCCTTCAATCTCATGCAATGTCTTATGAAAATGCATGTCAGGTTTTTAAATCAGGTCCTCTTCCTTAATTAATTTATTTAGGGTGATCAAACAACATTTACAATCACAATCAATCATACTACAAAAGTAAATATCAAACATTCCATTTCACTTAGTACAAGCAAGGATTATGCATGGGTTATCACACACAATCGACACTGAACCCAAATCCCCATAAACATAGACCTATCTAATTTATAATGGATTAAATTATCTCGGCACCTCTCTGTACCATTCCTTTTAAATGTCAAACCGCTAGGGTTGACTTACAATCATCATATCTGGCACCTCCATGCCCTTTCTCTCAAATGCCAAAGCACTCGGGTTGGCCTACAATCATTTCTGACACCTCTGTGTCATTTATCGTTTTCACACTTTCGAGAGCTAATAAGGTCATATCATTTTCTCTTTCGATGTCCTCAAGACAATTGTATATGATATATATATATGTGTATATACATATTTCTATCACATCTCTAATTAAGGACAGTGTACTAAATGCTTTCCCTTACGAACTTAAGAGAGTAAGAAAATAGGATCGTTATGTTGTAAAAACTAAGGTTGCACTCATGATTTATATAATTGAGCTCATGAGTGTATTTTGTAAATATAATATGAAAATAAATTTGGTTAAGTATATGTATAGACATTCAGGAACTAGCTCTGACACGTATAGATGTTGATACTTATACACCCTATTCCAACTAAGCATACCTTCCTGGTAGCTATCAAAGGAAAAGCTAAGTTTCTATATTTTGGTTTGATTTGGAAGAAAACAATTTGTAAAACATGAGTTAAGCTTATGGTTATAGCACTAGCGATATGACGCTAGGTGCTATCATTAAGGTAATGACATCTAAACTCTCGAACCATTCATTCCCCAACATTCTTCACGACTTATTTCCTAACTCATTAATTCCTACCACATAACTCAACAATAATCACATTAAATAGCAAACACAACAAACAACAATTTCACATGCATAGCATTCAACATACAACACAACATAGTAGCATATCATTAAGTTTCCCACTCACTTGTTTAGGGTTATCGTAGTCCTAACCGGAGTTAAGCGATTCCAGTAGGTAACTCCCTTGCGTTCCTCTTGAAGTCAGTATCCTTCTGCGATGCTTTCTTAACCCAATCACAAAGCCGCACCTCCACCTAACTTTGGTAGTCTTCTAGCACCCGATATGTGTACTCTTCTCATCTTGTGGTTGATGACAAGGCGTGAAGTTTCCTCCTTTTAGAACTTTGGGTGAACAAGATTCGAATGTTGAACTTCCTTCAAATCTGTGCTTCCAATACCTCAAGTTACTGTGATCGACTGTCTGCTTTCCTTATGTAGAAGTCAAGCAATGGAATGTCTTCAACTTGCCAAATTTGGAATTCCTTCTTTCACATATGCAAGATATCCTTGGAAAGGACTACTGAAGATCTTGCATTAGGATATTTGGTCAAGAATGATCTTCCTCGACATCCTTTGAACCTTCCATTATGAAATCCATTTCATCCCAAATATCTCCCAGGCCATCATCTTGGATATTGCTTGAATCATTCCCTTCACCAGCTACACCATCATAAACGCTTCTCTCGTCCATAAAGCATCTTTGAACCTTTCATTTATCCAATTGTCTTCAATATCCTCCAACGAATCATCGCTTCTATTACCATACATACACCAACCTTTTCCACACACCACATGTACACCAACATACACATATTCTTATCCATTTACTCTACACATATTACACACCTCCCGTATCCATACTCATACATACCCACACCATACATTATCTCATAGACCTACTCACATACTCCATATACGTCTTACATCACCAATACATACACCCACATACTTTGCACACACCACATTTGCCTTCCATACCCATACATGCATATTCATACTCCACACATCGTCTCATATTCATACATACATATCTCACATACATCATCCACAACTTCCACATTTACACACACACATGTCTATACTCCACACCTTCCATACACCTATACACATACACCCTTACACACTATATGGCATCCACACACACACACACAAACTGCACCTACCACACACTATCCATATGCATATACCCTTCTCGCATACACCACATATCATCCCATACACATGCACTTCGCATACATCACACCCTTATACACGCACATACCACACACCCACATACACATACCACCCTACATCACTTCATGCACCTACACGCATACTCCCAAGCATTACACACTCGGCTCCTCCTTTACACGTACATGCACCTTCACACACCATACATCATCACCAACACACACACATCCTTACATACACTACTCACCATCACTGATTTGCTCAAAACCAAGCCCAAGCACATGTAAATGAATAAAAAAAAACAATCTCAACTCAAGCATATGAACCGGTTCAATTAGACTAGGAAATTGCGTGAACCCTAATGGAAATTTGATAAAATCCAAAGGTTCAAAGATGCAATCAACAATCCAATAAGGATAAACTTCACTAATTAACAATAAAAACAAGTGAAATCCACGTGAATTACACCAAGATGACAAGTTTCAATTCTGTGATTCCCCTCTTTCCACATTGAAAATTCATGTCAACAATGATTCAATAAATTGATGATGATAACCAATGCTAAAAACCATTCAATCTTATAACATGATAATTGATCACAATTGCAATAAAAAATCTGACCAAGAACATCCAAATCAACCCTAGATATGACTCACTAGTGATGAAAAGGAAACACAACAAAGAAGGAATTGATATTACTCACAATTGCCCTTCATTGCACTCGCCACAATTTCAACTCTTGGAAATTGAAATTGATAAGAGAAATTGGATCTAGGGAAACCCTAAGCCCTCTCACGAAAATGTGAAGATAATTTTGAAAATTTTGGCCTTCTCAAACCCTACTATAAGCAAGTATTTATACTTGCTACCTCTAGGGTTAGAAAATGGACAAAAATTACAAGTTTTCCACTTTTAAGGTGGCCGACCCTAAATGGAAATTACAATAAAAAAAATGAAAGTGTCCCAAAAGAAAATACAACATAAAATAGTCCATACAAAGGAGAAATATATAAAAGAAATGAGTCTTCATGATGCTGGTCTTCAAGATACTTTTGAATTAAGCCCCGTTGAGAATCCTGACTCGCTCAAAAGTATAGGTGATTTGGTATCCTGTAGGACTGATAAGTGAGCCTGCTGAAATGCACTACAATTATAATGTAGAGATGTAGAAAATAGATTAGCTTCCTCAAGATTAAGTTTCTCAAGCAAGATTCTCAAAACTAAATTATGGAGACCCTTAGCTCGGGCTCTGGTGATAGGTCCTGTAAGAGTCTGATTCCTATCAATCACCTACACCATCTTCACATACATTACTCACTTTCAATCCCACACACCACAAGTCATTCTACACATGCACACATACACTCTCAGCTCCTCCTCCTCCCTTTCACATTCACATACCCATTCACGCACACACGCATACACATCTACCTCTACACACACACACATATACATATCCATTCACACACACACATTCCGCATACACGCCATATGCATCCTCATGCATACACATTCATATACACATCCTCATTCTTGCACATACACATACACACCTTCCTCCACACACATACACTCTCATACATCCTACCCCATCATCCACACATACACACGCATCTTTCTCATCCACGCACATAGCTACACACACTCACACGCACACACGTACATGCCTCCATTCACGCTTACCCACACTCTCACACACCCCCACTTCCTTCACATGCACATACACACATTCTCACGCACATTTCACCACCCTTCACCACACACACTTTCAATACACATACATACATACACACTCTACACACTCGGCTCCACTTTCCTCTTTCTATTTCCTCTTTTTCTCTTCATTTCTATGCTAGCCTTCCTTCTTCCTCTTTTCCCTCTTATTTTTCTTCCCTATCTCTTTCTTTTCTCTCCTTTCCCATTACAACCGCTTGCCACCGCTATTGGATCGTCACCATTACTGTGGCTATTCTTCCCCCATGCACACACCAGCACACACCATGCACCTCGGCTCCTTCTCTTCCTTCCTCATCTTCTTTTCCTCCTCCACACATTGTTGCCATTGTCGCCTCCATCATCAAGGAAGGAGACGAGACAGACTCCACTTAGAAATCACTGCTACTGTCATCATCATCGTTGTCACTATCGTTGCTGTTGCCACCAGAGTTGCCGCCAAACATTGCGGCCGCTACTACCACCGAGTTGCTGTCATCATCATCGCTTGCCGTTGTCAAGAAAGGAGATGAGGCAACACGACACTAAGCCGCGGTCATGGACACTATTACTGCCGTTGTGGTGGTCGTTGTTGCTCAGGTCGAAATCATCATTGTAGTTCACCATTGCCATTGTTACTGTGTCATCATTGCTGTCTTTGTTGTGTCATAGATGTCACCATCATTGTTGTGGTTGTTGTCGCCATTGTTGCAGCTGTTGGGTCATTGTTATTGTCATTATGGTCATTGCTACCGTCGGAGTGGGGTTGCTGCTGTTGTTCATCACCACGACTACCGTTGCAGCTGTTGCTTCCATCGAGCTCATCGTCATTTCGGTCGTCGTTGTTACGGTGATCATTCCCTCTCACGCACACTCACACACTCAACCATCCACTGTCGTTGCTACTGTTGAAGGTTGTGGTCGTCACGATGGCTACCATGGTCGAAGTTCCTTGTTGTCACCGCTGTGGGTGCCACCATTGGTGCTGCTGCCATTGCCATCTTCCTCTCTTACACACACCACACACTTAGCCACTCACTGTCGTTGCTGTTACTGTTGAAGGCCATCATCGCTATTGCTGTGGGATCATTGTTGGGTAGCTGACCGAGAAGGGAAAGGGAAGAAGACGGCCGGAAATGAAGAAGAAGAAAAGAAAAAGAGAAAGGGAGGGAGCAGGGGTCGGTCAGTAGGGGAAAAAGGTAAGAAAAGAAAAGAAAAGAAAGGAAAAGAAAGAAAAGAAAGGGATGGGACTTTTTTTTTTATAGTTACATATATGTTTATATGTATTTTTATATATTATATTATAATTATATTTTATTTAAAAATACTCCTATTTTAACATTTCGCGCGCGTATGGGATTACGTTTAAAAATTATATCTTTAACAATTTATTACAAAATTTTACGTCTAGGTTAATTTGATTATTCCGAAGACAAATATTTGCCCTAAATTTTAATATGAAATTCCTAGATTTATAATTTATATTAATTTCATTACTTAACCTAATATTGTTTAAATTTTATGTTTCGGATGATTTATTCTTTTAATTTAATTTATCCGAACTAAAGTTAAATTTTACAATTATTTTTATTTACCCATTTATATTTCTATATTCAGATATTTTCAAGTACGTCGCTTCCTAAATTTATTCGGTAATATATTTCATAAAATTCAATTTATTACATTCATCATCTTATCTTCCTTACGAAAGTCATTCTTTCTAATTTTTAAATTTTTAAAACCTATTATTATCGCAAATTTAAAATAAAATAATATTTATTATTCTATTTATTTTCTGTAATTATTTATATAACTTTTTGAAATTATTCAGACTTCACAACATCCGCTTCCTTGGATTGATCAGATTTAAGTACATATAGCCCATTGGTTGCCCTTGCCGAAGCCACGACCATTTTAGATCTCAAGTCCTAGAATTTACAAGTAAATTGATCAAGTATTGCTTGTAATGAATGATCTCTAAGTAGTTTTTGGACTAATAAAAAACTATAAGAAGATTTAGGAACAAATAGAACATGTGTATACAATTAGGTGTTTTGTCAACTTTACTTTTCCTATAGTTTGAGTGCTTAATGAACTTCCATCAAGTAATCTAATTTGAATTGGAATTGGTAACTTTTGAATGTCATAAAGTACTTCATAGGACGATGTCATGTGATCAAAAGCCTCCGCATCAACTATCTAAAAAGCCAATTTATTTCTAACTGAATTAAGATAATAGGAAGGATGTTCAAGCATAAAGTTACTTGCATGAGCAACATTCACAATAGTAGGTCATCTTTATCCCTCATCTTTTAAAAACCTCTTAATAAATGCTTTAGAAAACTTGCTTATTAATTGGCTTTTGATCCGTGGTTGTTGCAATGGAGTTTTGCTCATCAAATGGAGTCTCAAGCAAATTACTACAATAATTTTCAATAGATGGTTTTCCTCTCAAGTTAGTCTTCTTTCCCTTTGTAAACACCCCATTTTTGCCCTAGGAGTCAATAATTTTTAATAATAATCAATTTTCAATTTTTCCTTATTTTTCCTAATTTAGCATAAAATAATAAAAATGTTCAAAAAATAAAAATAAATAGGAAAACACTTCAATTTTGAAAAATGATTTCGGAAATAGCAATAATGAATAATAAACAATTTTTACAAATTTTTGAAATTTCAAAAAATACAAAAAAATAGAAAAATCGCATTGCATATATGTAATTTGCGAAATAAATAAAATCGCGAAAGTGGGCTAGCCCAGCTGGTCCGGACCCGACCCGATTCGACCCGATTCGACCCGACTGATCCGACCCGCGCACCGACCTGGATCCAGATAAGTCGGATTTTCCGGATTTTTTTATTTTTTTATTTTATTTATTTATTCCGAATTAATTAATTAATTTATTATTTGTTATTTAGTTATTTATTTATTTATGTGTTGTTTTTAATAAATAGAAAAATGTAGAAATTAGATTTTTCTAGAATTTAATAATGTATAAAAATAAAATAATAATAATAATAATAAATAGATAGATAAAAAAATGAAAAAATATATATAAAATAATAATAATAATAATAATAATAATAATAAATATAGAAAAATAATAAAAAATGGAAAAAATAAATCATAAAATTTTAGATGTCAAATAGGATAGATAATAAACAAAAATTCCCAAAAAAATCACAAAAATAAAAAAAAATCCCGAAAATCAACAAAAATTCCCAAAAACCACAAAAATCCCCAAAAATTCTCAGAAATCACAAAAATAACAAAAAAATAATAAAAAGTCATAAAAAATCATAAAAAGATAAATAAATAAGTTTTAGCACTTAGAAAAATCATTTTCGTCAAATAAATCAAAATTGATGTTTTCCCTATAAAATCATTTTTCAAAATGAAATCAAGCTTAGGCTTAGAGTTTTAGGAAAAATCCCAAAAATGGTAAGAACATAAATCGAAAGAAATTTCAAAATTAAAATTCACTCATGCACTAAAGATTTTCGAAAAAGCGAACTACGGCTTGTTTGATCCTGAGTAGCAGGCACGTAGGCACCCATTCGGGTCAACCCATAAAATAAATGAAAAATCTTTTTTCTGAAATAAATTCAAAGATATAACAAAAATTAACAGAAACACAATGAAACACATTTCTAAAGATGAACAAGTTTAGGAGATTAGGTGGTAACCGTATAGGTTTTAATAGGTTAGCCTCCGGACTTAGAAACTCTGGTTTCTAACGACGACTAGTAGTCCAAATTAAGACTAATCCGCTCCTTTAGTCTTAATTCACTTTTTTCCCAACAACAGTTGGGTGGTGACTCCAAAAATCAAACGAAATTCCTAACCCAAGTCGAGGATCTAGATTAGATGAGCATAGGGTTTAGTTTAGATCGGATTAGGAATGGGAATTCAAAAATTAGACTCGACAGGATGGCGACTCCACTGGGGACCCATACCAGCAGGCTAGCCACCTGAATCTCTCCAAGCTGTTCTCTTTAAGAAAAATGTGTTTCAATCATTACTTTGTCACTAACTTTGCAGGATTTAGTTAGATTTTGGTTTCTTTACTGTGGGGGTTTTGCATGCATACATATGTTTGTGTGAGTAGATGCGGTCGAACCCGGACCGTCCTAGAAACCTCAGACGGGGAGCCATTGTGTAGGTTTCGAGCGAAGTGAGTTGATTCACCGTTCGGGACCGATTAGGCTACCCCACCCTATGCTTCGATATGGCCCGAGATCCATTTCTTCGAGAATGCGGGAGGCCATAGAGCTCGGGAACCAGTTAGAACTAACCTACTTGCATACATAACATCATACGAGGGGTTGACAATTGGATGACAATGTAATGGTTTGTTATTTTGTCCTTGCAGTTCAGGACTATTTCCCTGTAACATTTTCATAGCTCTGTTTGTAACTAGGCTTTTTCCTATTGTAATAGATGGCTAACAGTGCAATCGACCGCCTCCTCCGCAAAGAGATTCAGGTGTACAGACCTTTGGACCCAAAAATTGGTACTAGACCACTGGTTTACCTTGTACAACCCAGAGGAGCAGGCCTTCATCCAGCAAAAGATCGGCCCCATCCTCTCACTGACTAAGTCAGAGGCGAATTTACCTATGGTCCAGGCCATGCTCTAGTTATGGGAGATTGAGCCCGCAGCTTTCTTCATCGGGCCGCATGAGATCACCCCTACCATGGAGGAGTACACCCAGTTGCTACAGGCTCCAGCACTGACTGATCAGATTTACACGCCAAACCTCGAAGTCGGGCCAGCCGGCACCTTCAGTAGACTACTAGGCATCCGCAAAACAGCGGTCAATAAAGCCCTAGCAGACTGTAATGGGTATTGCATACGAATGGATTACTTAGAAGCCTGGTTTATTACCCGAGAAGACAATGGGGATAGAAAGGATATCCTGTGTGGAGACCCTAAGACTTACAGATAGAGAAGGGTGAACGCTTTCATCTTGACAGCCTTCGCCACCATACTGTTCCCCACCGGGACCTTCTATATTCACTACCGGGTTGCAGAGCTGGTTACCTAATTCCTGGAGGGAAGATCTTACATCCCGGCTCTACTAGCTGAACAGATCTGGAATTTGAATTTCCTTAAGAAGAAGGGCCATGGGATCCTCCGCTCCAGCATCAACCTTCTGCTAATATGGTTCGTAAGCCACCTCAAATGCTTCGGGCTGAACATGGTCAGGAAAACCCTAACCCAACAGGTGGATCTGGTGGGTTCTTGTATAGAAAAGGTGAAGTTACTCGACGACATTACCAGCCACAGTTGGGTAGATCTGCTTAGAAGCCTTAGCGCCGAAGATATTCTATGGACAGCCAGGTGGAGTTGCTGCAATAAAATCATCTTAACCTGCAGTAATTTCCAAGCAGTACCATTAATCGGGATCAACGGATGTATCGGGTATCACCCCAACTCCGTAGTCCACAAATTTGGTATCGTCCAAGACATAGTTTATCGGCCTTCACTCGAAGCAGTCACCTCTGAGTACCAGGATCCGAACCTGTTGGTAGCCGAGAAATTTGCTAAGCTGGCAGAGGTCAAAGCACTTTGGGAGGCCAGAATCGAAAGCCCGAATGTAGACCTCGGCGAGCTAGATGGCGAAGTGGGAAAACACCGAGCCACCAGAGAGTTTGTAATCCGTCAGCTATACCAGACAGGGGAAAGAGCATACCGGGTTCCAGACGTCACCCAGCCAAGACCAGATAAGATCAATCCAGAGATAGAGATCTACCTGGAGCAGGTTAAGGCCCGGATGGAAGTATACTTCGAAGCTGCAGACTATAAGAAAGACATCTGGAAGGGACGCTTCAAGGAATCTGACCAAAGAAACAAGGCCCTGGAAACACAATTAGAGAAGTGCCAAGCTAGGGTCAAGGAATTAGAAGCCGTCATCAACGAGAAGCCCAAGTCTCCACAACAGAAGACCAAGAGAGCTAGGAAATAGATTATCATTGTTTTCTTTGAGTATCGAGCTCCAAAAATTCTCAATATTAATAAAAGTAAAGTTTCGATATTACATCGTCAATCAATTGTCAACCCTTTTATTTTTAACATCCGTGTGACATATGCATAGCATTTGCATACATCATATTAAAAAAAGAAAAATGCGCGCCAGGTATCAAAATAGCTCCCAAGCAACCGAACCCTTCCAGAAGCCCAATACATACCCGCTTAAAGATCAAAATAGTAAACAGCAGCAACTGCAACAACACTAGCGTTGACTATGTTCCTACGGCCGCGGAAGAAGCACAAGTAAGGGGTGTTAAAGGCAGAATGAAGGGGAAGCTGATTGACACCCAGATGTGCATCCCACCTCTCCAACAATCTTTCCGAAGGGCAAATACCATTCAAGAGCTTCGAATAAACAAAGAGGACAACAACAAAGGGGAATCAATCTCCCGCATGTCCAACCAACATCCAGCTCTGAACAACTGGTTTTGTTGTCCTATCAATAGCGCTAGGTTAGCTCAATAGTAGAAAAAAATCATTGAATAAATTTTATTGAGACTATTTATCGAATTCCATTACAGTTTGTTTCTTTTATATGATTTCATTTTTTATGTCACTCAGATCTCCCACCATCGAACATCAGGGATATTTCGCGCAAGTAGAACGTAAAAACGCTGATATCGTTCCCAACGCTGCTGGGTCAGTTGTTGAAGACGATATCTTAGACCACGAAATAATACAAGAAAATTGGCTAAAACATGAACAAAGCGGAATCTCGATCGACGAGCCTATGGAGACAGTAAATCTAGGAAGCATGGAAAACCCTAAGAACCTCAAAATCGGGACCAGTTTAAGTGCCGAGCAAAAATGTGAGATAACCGAGCTATTAATCGAATATGCAGATGTGTTTGCCTGGTCATATGGTGACATGCCAGGGCTAGACCAGTCGATAGTAGTTCACAGGCTTCCCACAAGGGAAGATGTCAAACCTAAAAAACAAAAACTAAGAAGATTTAAGCCCGACATCTTGCTAAAAATCAAAGAAGAAGTTAAGAAACTACTAGAAGTAGGGTTCATCGAAGTATCCGACTACCCAGCATGGGTGGCAAATGTAGTCCCCGTTATAAAAAAGAACGGAAAAGTGCGCGTATGCGTGGACTTTCGGGACTTAAACTAAGCCACACCAAAGGATAACTTCCCCCCTACCTCATATTGACGTTCTAGTGGATAACACCGCGGGAAACCATCTCTTCTCATTCATGGACGGTTTCTCAGGATACAATCAAATAAAAATGGCCGAGGAAGACAAGACCAAAACAACCTTCATCACGACATGGGGAACTTTCTGTTACAAAGTCATGCCCTTCGGTCTGAAAAACGCCGGGGCAACGTATCAGAGAGCCATGGTTGCCATACTTCACGACATGATGCATCGTGAGGTTGAGGTATATGTCGACGACATGATAGCCAAATCCAAAGAAGGAGAAAGCCATATAGATATCCTGAGGAAATTGTTCAAACGACTGATGAAGTTCCAGCTTAAGTTAAACCAAGAAAAATGTACTTTCGGGGTTACAACGGGGAAATTGTTAGGGTTTGTCATCAGCCAGGAGGGCATTAAGATTGACCCTGACAAGGTAAAGTCCATATTAGAGTTACCTTCCCCACGCTCCGTTAAAGAAGTATGAAGCTTGCTAGGGAGATTAAATTATATAGCTCGGTTTATCTCACAACTCACCGACAAATGCCGGCCGCTATTCCGTCTGTTGAAGAAGAACGCCGCAATAGAATGGGACGACGAATGTGAAGAAGCGTTCAGGACAATCAAAGACTATCTTATAAAACCCCCGGTCTTGATAGTCCCGAAACAAGGAACACCCTTATTCTTATACCTCACCATACTCCCCGAATCCATGGGATGTGTGTTGGGGCAGAAAGATGAAGAGGGAAGAGAACGTCCCATATATTATTTGAGCAAGAAGTTCACAGATGGGGAACAAAGGTACTCAGAGGTGGAGAAGACGTGTTGTGCGTTAATTTGGGTCATGCATCGACTAAGGCAATACACCCTCTACTATCATATTGAGCTGTTGACAAGACATGATCCCTTGAAATACTTGGCAGAGAAGCCAGCATTGATGGGTAGAATCTCTAAATGGCAGATGCTTCTATCCGAGTTTGACATCACGTATGTAAATCAAAACTCGATAAAGGGACAAGCCTTAGCCGATCAGTTGGCCGAACACCCTGTCGAGACAGATACCCAAGAGATACAAGTCCAATTTCCGGACAAGAACATATTAACAGTAGAAGATATGCCGGTAGAAAACTCTGGGAGAGAGCAGAATGGTGGGTGGAAACTGTTCTTCGACGGGGCTGCCAATGTATTCGGTTGTGGGGTTGGGGCAGTATTAATATCCCCAGATGGCACTCAATTCCCTGCAGCGACAAGACTTACATTTTCCTATACCAATAATATCGCGGAATATGAAGCATGTATTCTTGGCCTCAAGATGGCCTGCCAAATGGGAATCCGCGAATTAGAGGTGTACGGGGACTCGTCGCTCATCATACTACAAACAAGAGGGGAATACAAAACTAATGACCCCAAACTGGTACCGTACCATCAACACTTGACAGAGCTGATTGAGGAGTTTAAGGCAATCACCTTCACGCACATCCCGAGAATTCAGAACCAGTTCGCAGATGCCCTAGCCACACTAGCATCCGTGATTCAAATAACAGGAGGAGCCGAAGTTCAACCGATGAAAATAGACATCGAAAGTCGGCTCGCTTATTGTTTGACAATTGAAAAGATACAAGACGATAAGCCCTGGTATCACGACATCAAGACCTTCCTCCAAGAAGGTAAATACCCTGAAATGGCTAGCAAGAATGACCAAAGAACGCTCAGAAGGTTGGCAAGTCATTTCTTATTAAGTGGGTCTATACTCTACAAGAGATCATATGATATCACCCTGTTGAGATGTGTGGACAAAAACGAAGCATGCGAACTCATGAAGGAAATACATGAAGGGGTATGTGGACCTCACATGAACGGCTACATGTTGGCCCGAAAAATCATGAGGTTAGGGTATTACTGGTTAACCATGGAGTCGGATTGCATAAAGTATGTTAAGCACTGCCATCTGTGCCAAGTATACGTAAACCGGATCAATGCTCTACCCAACGAGCTACATTTGTTATTGGCGCCGTGGCCTTTCTCTATGTAGGGAATCGACATAATCGGCCCAATCACTCCAACGGCATCCAATGGCCATAGATTTATACTGGTAGCGATTGATTACTTCACCAAATGGGTAGAAGCGTCATCATATACCATTGTCATAAAAGGGGTAATAGTCCGCTTCTTAAAAAGGGACATAATAGCCCGATATGGAGTTCCTGAGTCGATCATCACCGACAATGGTACCAATCTCAACAATAAATCGATGACAGGTTTATGTCAACAATTCCACATAAACCACAGAAATTCAACCCCCTACCGACCTCAAATGAACGGGGCAGTAGAAGCAGCTAACAAAAATATCAAGAAGATCATCGAGAAAATGACAACGACTTACAAAGATTGGCACAAAATGTTACCATTTGCTCTCATGGCTTATAGGACTTCAATAAGAACATCTACGGGAGCTACCCCTTACTCATTGGTATATGGTACAGAAGCAGTGCTACCAGTGGAAGTCGAGATACCATCATTCAGAATCTTGTTAGAAACTCAATTAACAGAATCGGATTGGGTAAAGAAAAGGCTTGATTAGCTGAATCTGATTGATGAAAGAAGACTTACCGCGATATGTCATGGTCAGTGTTACCAACAGAGGATAGCCCGAGCATTCAACAAGAAGATGAGACCTCGGTACTTCAAAGAGGGCGATCTAGTGCTAAGAAAAGTTCTCCCGAACGCCCAAGACTCCAAAGGAAAATTCACTCCAAATTATGAAGGCCCGTATGTGGTGAAAAAGGTTCTGTCATGTGGTGCTCTAATATTAACTCAGATGGATGGTCCAGAATTGAGAGACCCCGTCAACACAGATGCTGTAAAGATGTACTATCCTTAGGCAAGGGAATTGAAATTTTGCCAATGTTTATGAAAGCTAATATTCGATACAAAGTTCGTTGAGTCGAGTTTCTACTTTTCTACAAGCAAAGCTAATATCCCTGAATGGTCAACAATCCCAATCAATTCTTATCACAATAAATACACCTAAACACATTACCCACCACTTTGTCAATGAAAGATAAACACTAAAATGATAATGAATCTTAATGTAATTTGTGATATAATTTTGTCTACTCCTAAGCATTAAAAAAAACTGAGCGCATTATTAGGATAACATTACCGTCGAAAGAGCTTTGTGCATAAAGAAAAGAGGCACATCAAGATTTTCAATTCAGTGTCAAGATAAGAAGAAAAGAAGCAGGAGCAAACCAACACAAAGATTCAGTTGTTTGGTTGCTATCCGAGATAAACTGGCAAGTATATTAAAATAGGTAACTATCATCATATCATGAAAGGCATCACATCATCTAGCCTAGTAAGAAGCATGTTCAAAAGTATCAGATGAGTCAACTCATAATGAAGCACGTGTCTAGACATTTCCTTTAATAGGGTTAGTCAGCCCAATATGGGCACTTTCCCGAAAAAACCTGTTCTCAGGGTCAGCTCATAAGGGCACCTTTTGAGACAGCTCTATTTTAGGTTAGTCGGCTCTTGGGGCACTTTCCTAAAAATCAATCCAAGGGTTAGTCAGCCCAATATGGGCACTTTCCCAAAAAAACCTGTTCTCATGGTCAGCTCATAAGGGCACCTTTTGAGACAGTTCTATTTTAGGTTAGTCAGCTCTTGGGGCACTTTCCTAAAAATCAATCCAAGGGTTAGTTAGCCTAATATGGGCACTTTCCCGAAAAAACATGTTCTCAGGGTCAGCTCATAAGGGCACCTTTTGAGATAGTTCTATTTTTGGTTAGTCAGCTCTTGGGGCACTTTCCTAAAAATCAATCCAAGGGTTAGTCAGCCCAATATGGGCACTTTCCCGAAAAAAAAACCTGGTCTCAGGGTCAGCTCATAAGGGCACCTTTTGAGACAGTTCTATCTAAGGTTAGTCAGCCCAAGATGGGCACTTTCCTAAGAATTTTATCAAGGTTAGTCAGCCCAAGATGGGCACTTTCCTAAGAATTTTATCAAAGGTTAGTCAGCCCAAGATGAGCACTTTCCTAAGAATTTTATCAAAGGTTAGTCAGCCCAATATGGGCACTTTCCTAAAAATCCGTTCTCAGGGTCAGCTCATAAGGGCACCTTTTGAGACACTACCACAGGTTAGTCAGCCCAAGATGGGCACTTTCCTAAAATCTATTTTAAGGTTAGTCAGCCCAATATGGGAACTTTCCTAGATTCTCCCGATTAGTCAGCTCTTGGGGCACTTTTCGGAAACATCCTTCCCGAACAGTTGCTAGTCTAACAGGACACTTCTGTCGACAGGTAGCCAGCTCATAAGGGCGCTTCCTAAGTAAATTTTCTTTCCAAGGTTGCAAGTCTGATAAGACGCTTCCTATCATCATTTCTCACACATTCCTACTCAACGCTTGAGATGTGTCATGTCGCCAATTAGTTAGCCCATAAAGCACTTTTTGAAGAGGGAACATTACCTTGAATTGTTAGGAACATCTTCAACCGTAGGATTATCAGCTCTTAGGGGCATTTTCCTACTAAAACCTAATTCAAGAGGTCAAAAATGGCGTCTTTTGTTTGTCTTTGTAGTTAAGTTTTTCAAACTTTACCACAAAGAGGGGCAGCTGTAAACACCCCATTTTTGCCCTAGGAGTCAATAATTTTTAATAATAATCAATTTTCAATTTTTCCTAATTTAGCATAAAATAATAAAAATGTTCAAAAAATAAAAATAAATAGGAAAACACTTCAATTTTGAAAAATGATTTCGGAAATAGCAATAATGAATAATAAACAATTTTTACAAATTTTTGAAATTTCAAAAAATACAAAAAAATAGAAAAATCGCATTGCATATATGTAATTTGCGAAATAAATAAAATCGCGAAAGTGGGCTAGCCCAGCTGGTCCGGACCATGGCTAAGTGTGCGTGGGGGGGGCTTTGTCAGACGTTCGAATCGCGAAGGAAGCAGTTTCCGCGTTTTGCAATTTTTCGACTTATCCAGGACACGTGGCAGCATCTGATTGGCTGGAAGAAACGCACGCGCTGGGCGCGTGATCGTCTCCTACCTCGAGCCCGAGATCGCGGGCGAAGAAAAAATTCGTATTTCGGCCGTTTTGATTCGATTTTTTTACACAAATCCAACAGATTTTCGACAAAGATAAGATAAACATTATCTAATTAAAATCAAATCGCAACAAATCATTGGATGGGCACGAATCGGAGTTGGTTTTTCAACCGAAAATCCGATCAGCTTCAATCGGAGGAAATCCGAGCTTATCCAGCTCGATTTCAAGCGCCTATAAATAGAGGAGGAGATGAGGAAGCAAGGAGGGAGATCAGAATTGCGAGAGAGAGAGAAAAGAGTGTAGATCGGAGGAAACCCAAAGTTGCAACCGCCGATCGGAGTTGAGCCACCGCAAGGAGACGTTCTGGGAGTAAACCGCCACCACCATCGGATTCAACACCCTCAAGAAGCTAGGATTCGACACTTCACCCGCCGTAAAGGACCGCTAGAACGCCGTGAACGAGCCAACCCCGCCGTCGTGTCCGACCCGACTGATCCGACCCGCGCACCGACCTGGATCCAGGTAAGTCGGATTTGCCGGATTTTTTTATTATTTTATTTTATTTATTTATTCCAAATTAATTAATTAATTTATTATTTGTTATTTAGTTATTTATTTATTTATGTGTTATTTTTAATAAATAGCAAAATGTAGAAATTAGATTTTTCTAGAATTTAATAATGTAGAAAAAAAATAATAAATAGATAGATAAAAAAATAAAATATATATATATAAAATAATAATAATAATAATAATAAATATAGAAAAATAATAAAAAATTAGGAAAAATAAATCATAAAATTTTAGATGTCAAATAGGATAGATAATAAACAAAAATTCCCAAAAAAAAAATCACAAAAATCACAAAAATTCCCAAAAATCACGAAAATCAACAAAAATTCCCAAAAACCACAAAAATTCTCAGAAATCACAAAAATAATAAAAAAATCATAAAAAGTCATAAAAAATCATAAAAAGATAAATAAATAAGTTTTAGCACTTAGAAAAATCATTTTCGTCAAATAAATCAAAATTGATGTTTTCCTTATAAAATCATTTTTCAAAATGAAATCAAGCTTAGGCTTAGAGTTTTAGGAAAAATCCCAAAAATGGTAAGAACATAAATCGAAAGAAATTTCAAAATTAAAATTCACTCATGCACTAAAGATTTTTGGAAAAGCGAACTACGGCTTGTTTGATCCTGAGTAGCAGGTACGTAGACACTCATTCGGGTCAACCCATAAAATAAATGAAAAATCTTTTTTCTGAAATAAATTCAAAGACATAACAAAAATTAACAGAAACACAATGAAACACATTTCTAAAGATGAACAATATTAGGAGATTAGGTGGTAACCGTATAGGTTTTAATAGGTTAGCCTCCGGACTTAGAAACTCTGGTTTTCCCTTTTTCTCTACTCACAAAAACGAGAAGAGGAAATAACGACGACTAGTAGTCCAAATTAAGACTAATCCGCTCCTTTAGTCTTAATTCACTTTTTCCCAACAACAGTTGGGTGGCGACTCCAAAAATCAAACGAAATTCCTAACCCAAGTCGATGATCTAGATTAGATGAGCATAGGGTTTAGTTTAGATCGGATTAGGAATGGGAATTCAAAAATTAGACTCGACACCCTTATACCAGTTTGGATACCCCATTAGTGAAAGCAAGTATCCACTATATGACCTTCCCCCTTGCAATACTTGCAAAATAAGTCTTTCTTAAATCTTCTTTTGTCAACAACTTGACTAGTACTAATATTATTGGGCACCACAAATTTTTTGAAACAAAAGCTAAAACGTTTATATCAAATCCCAAGATTCCAATGACTTGCCTTCGTTTCTCCACCTATTGTACCAGATAATAAGCTCTATTAATAGATGGCAAAGGTTCTATGGCAAGAATCTGATTCCTAATCCCTTCGTATGCATCCATTAAAAATTGAATCAACTTATTATGGGACTCATATTCTAGAACTCTATCTTAAATGTAAAAGTGCAAAGATCTAATCTTCCACATTCACAACTAGGAAATGAATATAAGTCATGTAATCCATCCTAGTAGTGCTTTAGTTTATTAAAATATACGCTAACCATCTAATTATGTTGTCTAAGATTTGCTATTTCATTTTGAATTTGAATGATCGTAGGCCCATTAGCAATACCATATTGTTCTTTAACCTCCTTCTAGAGCTCAAAGGCTGACGTTTTATACAAAAAAATTGCACTAAATCTGTGTTCATGGAGTTCCACAGCTAGCACCTCACCATATAGCCACACCCGTTCCACTTGATCAAATCTGGACATGTGTCAACAGGCTTTTGGATTGAACCATCTATGAAACTCATCTTCATCTTCGCCCCAAGTCCTAACTTCACAGAATTTTTCCATGAAAGATAGTTACTACCGTTAAAGATCAAATTGCCAATTGACATTTCCGAACTATCTAACCTTGATAGAAAGGATCCACGATATTTGCATCTATGTTGTTCATCTTCAACCTAGATACGAAAATTTAACTTTCCAAAAAAACACTAACTCTAGTAATCAATCCGAAGCAAGAACCAACTAAACTAAATCAAGAAACACTCTCACAACCCGCTCTGGTACCATATTAGAGTTCCCACATCAGAAAATGAAAAATAAGAATGAAAGGAAATTATTGCAAGTTGCATTCAAGAAGAACAAGATTCTGTTTTAGTCCAAAAGCAACTCTGTTTTCATCAGTTATATATATATATATAGTAATACATCAACTAACTTAAGTAAGTAAACATCCACTAGTATCTTGACATATGTATTATAGTTGTACATTTAAATAATCTGACATAGACCTATCTGACATGATCCTATACAGATCATCTCTACAACGCCAATATTTCTCCTAAGCCCAAATAAAAAGTTATAATAAGCTCAAGTTCTTTTTGGATGGAATTGTGTAAACACAACAAATGCATGTCTCGTAAACACATAATTGAAAGAAAAGAATTCTTAAGCCAAAAACAAAATGGATAATTATAAACAATAATATATATATATATATATATTAATAATGAAAGGTATGAATAACAACACTTTCGAAATTATGGAGTTTCCATGAAAGATTGCAAACTGACTTTGATTTAATTTCATTAAATAAGTAATGACACCAATACTGCGTGTTGGAGACAGAGAGAGACTTTATGGGCATTCAATACGTTGTATGGAGGTGGAGATACAGAATACTGAAGCTTAGGAGATTCACAGGGCAAACCCAAAGAAAATCCATTGAGCTATTTATTTTGCTGATATTTTCACTGTACTACCATAGATTAAATATAAAAACCGAAAGGACGTCCTTCCATGTTGACTTAGGCCGACTGTTTCTAAGGAAGTCTCTTAAGGAATGTGTTTCATACATTTACATTTTGTCAGACCATGTCGGATGTGAAATTTTAATGGGCACTAGTAGCAGTTGTGAGTAATGTGAAAGTGGTGGATATAAGTTGCGTTGGTGTAAATATAAAATATGGGAAAAAGAGAATGAATGTTGAATTGATATATGTACGTGGAAAGTCCCAATATGAGAAAACCTTTCCGGGTATGACAAGAAGAAATCGGATCTACTAATCATCATAGAGGAGAACGTAAAGGTTACGGAAATCTCGCAATATATGTACGTGTTTTCCTATATACTGTAGTGAGATTTGCATAACAAAGCTTATATGTATATATAGATATGTATCCAATTTTTGCTTGGTACAAGTGTACACGATTTGGAAACAAAAAGGGACAAAATAGGAAATTAGTGCTGCATAGATGTAGAACTTTGGTCGAACAATGTAGAGCTGTGGAATCCATCGAAAACAACCAGCAGTGGTCCAATTGTGAATCTTGTTACGTTCGTCAATCTCTAATAATGTGCCTACATCTTAGATCAAAATGATGGAGCATTCAAGTCACCAGCAACAATTTGGGTAAAAGAAGTTATATGTACATAAATATATAAATATATATAATACAATATACATTTTATTTTGAAATTCTGGGTCTATTAAATTATAAATTTTGAAGCTTCATTTTATTTTTTATTTTTTTTCATGAGGTTGCACTTGAAGGGGCTTTGCACTAAAATAATATCATTTTTTTTAAATCATAAAATAGCATACCCAAAAAGTTATTACAAAAATAAGTTTTAAAATTGCATACTGGATCTACACCTTCAATTTTGCTATTTCTTTTCTTAAATTGAAATCAATGTTGATAATTTTTAAAATTAAAAAAAAAAAAAAATCTATTCATATGTGAACCTTCAATTTAATTGGAAAAAAAAATTGAATTTGAGAAAAGTTATCAACGGAAAAAAAAAAATTGATGAAAAATCATAAATAAACTTTGTGAAAAAAAAACTATAAATCAATATTAAAATAGGGAAAAATAATTTATTAGACAATATTAATAAACTTATCTATTTCAAATATTAATTTACATCAATAAAAAATTTTGATGAAAGATTTACATCTGAAATAAATAAGAAAAATAGAATCTTGTCCTTATTATTCCTTTTACTAGTGAACTGTCTTACCAATCAAGCAAATGCATTCGTTGGCTCTTTTGATAGCCTTGAATATGGAGTAGGTTGAGCCTACGACTCTTGTGTTAGATAGTGCTAGGGTTTATCATCAAAATCTCATGGAGGCATTGGAGTCCACTTTAAGCACACTACGAAAATTCACATAATACACTGATTGTTTATTAGAGCATCTCTTCTACGAAGCAAGTGATGTAGGGATAGGACTACTAATGGAAGGATGATATGGTATAACATATGTGCTAGGCATTAGAGCCGAGCTGTCATACATTACATAGGAATCCAGTGGAAACTGTTGATCCTGCATTGGATATTCATGTGCCTCGGCCCGATTTCAGGGTTGTCAACGTCCTACGGTCCTACAACACACAGGAATTGGTTGCCATTACCACATGTCAATTATGCCTCAACCTCAATCTCTATGCCATGTTGTTGGTGAGCCTAGGGTGGTTATGTATGAACTCAAGACCATGATCAACTAAACTAACAACCATGTCATGATTCAAGGATAGGTGGATTTGTCTTAACGTATCAACTCGCATGTTAGAACGGATCATAAATTGAATAAGCAATGGATATGTAATAAATCATCTAACTAGTGTTGATGTTGTATGTACCAGATATCCAAGAACTACTCCCATGATTCCTACACATCAACAACTAATAGATCTATACCACCTCATATATTCCTTATACACACCACAAGGGCCCTCCATGTACACCAATCAAGCCATACACTCTTCCCAAAAGGATATGTGCACTATATGCTGCACCGGCCAATCTATGTTAACCCTCCCATACAGGTCGATCTGATATAGCTCTAGTTGTGTGTTCACATCCTATAGAATATATTAAAACTCCCTAAACTACCTTACAACATGATCTGGATAATGCCACTCAACTATGTGGAAACACATGAGTGGCATTTAAGTGATCCAAATGTGCATGCCGCTTTTTATAGAAAAGGTAGTAGAATGTGAATTAGATTCCCAATGTGCGGCCCCCACTCAACCTAAAGGGTTCCAAGTAAGATTCATTGTTAATGATGCTTATAATGAAAAAAAAAAAAAAAACAATTACCAGAATACATACTCGTTCTTCTACCTATTGAGAGAATCCCAATATGTGCTAATTACATGGGTTAGGTGATGCTAAGTATCCTTCCACATCTTCCAACATGCTGCCAAGGAACCTCCAACCCCTATAATCAATATATGTCAACTAAAGGGCACTATGTGTGGGAATTTATCCCATGCCCAAACCTACAAGAGTATCATAACCTCTCTAATCTCATGATCCGATGAAAATAATGCAATACAAAGCTGGTGATATAACTAGGCCAGATACACAAACCCCCACTATATGTCATTGCAACTTCAAAATACTCTAATAGAGGCAAAAACATCGTGTGGATGAGGGAGCTAGATTTATTGACAAATATTAATCCCCTCAACAGCTATGATATATATGTACATGTATGGCGTTGAACTTACTCTCTATCAACTTGGCTTAAAAAGACCCAATACTTATCACAAAGCCACATCATGTTAATGTGCCCCCCCTCCCCCCCCCCCCCCCCCCCCCGCCCCCCCCTTCCTTTTGCTAGACCTTGGCCTCGCCCCTAGCAATCTCTCACATATTGCACCCCAATCTAGGCAACTACTCTTTGTAATTGCCTAACCATTGATTAAGAGGCCTAGTTAGACCTCAACATCCTACAAGGTGTGAACTCCCTAGCCAACATGTAAAATGTATGCATCTCTAACCTCCACCACTCGATCAGGGCAATTATCATATGCTAATCCAACTGTATGAAAGGTAGGTAGCTCATACCTTGGAATCCCGCCAACTTTAGGAATGGCTCCATTCAATGATCAACGGGGATGATGTTTTTGTTGCGGCTTTGCACCATTGAACAACGAGTCATGATTGATCCTAAAATTTAAAAAGTAAAATGTTATACTATTAGCAATGGAACATAAAGTAATCAATAGGTTAAATGTGGTTTACCTCTCCATCCCATATGACCTATGATTGATGTCCTTCTTGCTACATCAAAATCGAATGATCAAAAGGTCTAGGCTCCATCTATTATGTACCAAAAACAAACAAACAAATGTTAGCATTAATACCGAAATAATTTTACAATAGTTACAATAATAAAATAAGCTATTAAATTTACAATTAATACAAAAAAAATTACTAATTAATTTCATAACAATTAATTAATCTCATGTTAACAACAAATTAATGATTAATTAACAAAAAAATAATATTACGACAATTTTTACAAGAATAACCCAAGATATTTCATTTATAATCAATGTGAAATTTTTTACTAATTAATTTCCTAACGATTAATTAATCACATATTAATGACTGATTAATGATTAGTTAACAACAAAATAATATTACAACAATTTTTACAAGAATAACCCAAGATATTTCATTTACAATAAATGTGAAATTTTTGCTAATTAATTTTGTAATGATTAATTAATCACATATTAACGACTAATTAATGACAAATTAACGAATAATTAACAAAAAAATAATATTATAACAATTTTTACAAGAATAACCCAAGATATTTCATTTACAATCAATGCAAAAAAAAATTACTAATTAATTTTCTAGTGATTAATTAATCACATATTAACAACTAATTAATGACAAATTAACAATTAATTAACAGAAAAATAATATTAGGACAATTTTTACAAGAATAACCGAAGCCACACCAATTATAATCAATGCGAAATTTTTTACTAATTAATTTTCTAACAATTAATTAATCACATGTTAATAGCTAATTAATGACAAATTAATAATTAATAACAACAAAATAATATTACAACAATTTTTACAAGAATAACCCAAGCCACATCATTTACAATCAATGTGAAATTTTTTACTAATTAAATTTCTAATGATTAATTAATCACATAGTAACAACTAACTAATGAGAAATTAATAATTAATTAACAACTACTGCTATTTTAATAAAAACAATAGACTATGAAGAATTACATTTAATTTTATGTGGATTGACAAAAAGTAATATAATAGGAAAAAAAAATAATTTTCTTACGAGGAAAACATACCTAAATATAACCTAATCAAGTCTTTTCACTAAAGAAATTGAAAAGAACTCCTATTGACATTCTTACACTCATAGATATGTAAGCTAAACCTACATAAAAAATAAATTAAGAAAACAAAAAGTACAAACTGTGGAAGAAGAAGAAGAATGGAAGAAAAAATAGATGTCTAAATAATAAAGACTTAGGAATTGCATTTATAATATAGACTGTCCATGCAAAAAAAAAAAAAAAATTGCATGATCAAGTTCACAAGTTATGTACTATGCAAATTTGCAATGTCACTTTATAATAATTTTTATAGATTTGAAGTATAAGATTGCAATATAAAATAAAATTATTGGATGGTGGGGAATGATGCAAGAAAACAAAATTATCAGAGTAATTTATTGAAAGCACATATACAGTATGTGCTTTCAATACAAATTGTACTGAAGGCACGTTTCAAGTCCGTAAGTTTTAAAACTTATTTTTTGAATAACTTTTCCAAGTAAACTATTTCACAAATTAAAAAAAAAATTATATTATTTTCGTAGAAAGTCCTAAACTTGAATCTATGCTCAATAGATAGCTGCAAACTAATCACAAAAGATGGTTATCCTTTAGATTGCCTAGATGAAGTTGATTGATGTTAGATTCTACCCCATCTTATGATGGGAATCAAATCACGATTCTTACAAAGCTGCTCAATGCGAGAATCAAAGCGTAAGAACCAGAGGTGAACACCCTTAGATCAACCATAAAGGCCAGTGGCTTTCATCCTAAACCGGCCATTCACGACCGGTAACATAGAGATAAGCCGGTGGCTTAGTCTCCAAAGCTGGCCTTAAAGGCCAGCGACGTAAGTTGTCAAGGCTGACAACCTTTACTTCCAAAGCCAACGGCTTATGTGAGGATTCACAATTGTTTTTCCATTTGCTATATATTGGTTTCTTTGTAAGAACTTTAGGATTTTTGACATTTTGAGAAAAACACTTTTGAAGTTTGATCTTCATTTTTACTCTTATCAATCCGTGGGATTGTAGCGAGTGACAGTATCGGATTGTTGTGCGTCATATCAACATTCTGTACTAGGATTACTCTCTTGCCCGTGCATCATATCCGGTAAGGGTTTAAGGTTTCTTTTATGTTATCATTCATTATTTGAGTATTGGAATTGAATTACTATTGATTGTCACATCGAAATTAGAATCATTTGATTGTATTGTAGTTTTAGGCACATCATCTTTTGGTTTCAAAGCTCAAATTGAGATTAGGGAATTGTGTCTATTGGAATTCCTTTGAGAGATTAGGGTTTTGATATTATAGAATTGTGTTTTGGTTTGGTTGTTATTGAATTGAGATTATACATAGACTAGCAAATTGGATTGTGTTGTTGTTGTGCAATTTAATTCGAGTTAGTTATAGAATTTATGTAAATTGAAAAATTAGGGTTCTTCATTGTTATTGTTGTGGTTGTTGCTATTCCATTATTGTGGGTTGTGAATTTCATTGTTGAATTGATTAATAGTTAATTGGGGTTAGTTGTTGTTGTTGCAGTTGTTTATGTACCTTGTGATGAGGATCAACTAGCATCAAAAAGGAATAAACCAAAGTCCCATGAACCTTTACATAGTATTGGAGGCCCAATGACCCAAGTTAGAGCTAAGAGGATAAATGAAGCCTTGCAAGGACTAGTCATAGAACTACAAGAGAAGGAACTAAGTTACGCTAAAGGAGAATTAGCCCTTGTTAATTTGATTCAAGCATCCTTAAAGGAGTATAAGACATTGGAACCCAAGGAAGACCGTTGGTTTATGTTACATTAAAAGACTACTCAGACTTGTAATTTTATTATTTGTCCTTATAAGATTTCGGCCTTCTATAAATTAAGTGGCCGATTTGCTATGTTTAGAAACTTAGGTTATCCTTCTTGTTTCGTGATAACAATATAGCACCGAATAGGGTGAAGGACGACATACAATCATCATATCATTGAAATACAATTTTCATGAGAAAACCCTCTCTTGTGCTTTAAGGAGAACTCACCAATTTCTTCAACCTAAACTCTTGAGGAAATCATTGATACCTTAGGTTTCAATCAACTGGTATAGTTGGGGTCTAATTATGATTGCAACTTGTTCAAGACGATTCGTGGGAATTCCGATTTTAATATCAATCATCGGGTTTTAGGTTTAACATACTTAAAGTTTGCACTTCATTTGGTATCAAAGCTTTGGCTTCTTGAATCAAGTAACATTTATCCTTTGTTAGTTATTTGTTCGTTCATTCCATAGTTCTTGTTCATACCATAGAAATTCTTATAAAAAAAATTACGAATTCGATCATAGAAAGTCTATTGGTGACCAATAACAACAATTTGTTATCTTAGCAAATTGAAATTCAATCCTTAATTCTTGTTCTTTATCTTTAGGAAATCGTATATAAAAAGAAAAAAGAAAACCGAATTCGGTTGTAGAAGTATTCAAATTGCCGAGTTATAAGACAAATCCTTACTTTGAAATCACATAATCAAGTGATACAATACACTTTCCAATTCCTACCTTCAACATTATCTTGTCTTTCCAATATTGTATCCAAATTACATTGCCATTCCATTACATGTTCGGTGTAATATTATTCTTTCCAATTTCGTGTTGAGGATATCTTTTGGTTTGTGTTTTCAATTCTGTAGTGAGTCTTTTCATATCAATTAATTCACGTTATGTAGCCTTGCTTGCTGTGACATGGAACTGATTAGTTAGTCAATAGACTTACCTTAGTGGTTTATGTTGAGGAGGTTATCTACCCGAGTTCATATCAAAAATTGTAAAAGCGGTGATAGGAAACAAAATCCAACAAAACCTATCATTAGGTCAAGAACTAAAGGATTTCAAATCTTGGTAATGAGGGTCCTTTTTGAGCAAATCGACATCGGAATTTTTTGCTTACTAACCTCTTTTCTATTATTCATGTATTGTATATTCCAATAGGCACACTTATTATACTTTATAGGGCGGTGGACAAACTCACTATGACTCAGCTTGTAGGTTATCTATAGACCGACCTAAACTAAAGATGAGTTGGATCGATGAATTGATTTAAAGACCCAACATGTTGAGGACTATTTTTTATTTCTTTGTTATTTATTTGGAACCATTTATGTTATAAGTTTTTAGGACACTGGCCACCCTATAGTGGCATAGTTGTAATTTTTTTAAGTGTTTTTAACCTAATAGGAGCAATTATAAATACTTGCAAACTAAGGTTTTAGAGGGACATTACATTTGACATCAAAATATACACATTGTAGTCATCAAAGACATCTCGTGCAAGCTTCTGCTCTTATCAATTTCAATTGTAGAATTGTAGCGAGTTGGCTTAGGTTTCCTTGTGAGTTATATCAAGGTTATTTCTAAGTTGCATCTAATTATATATAGTGAGTAATATCTAGTTTGTGATCGGATTGGTTCATTTTGTTTTATTTCACGCAATTAGGGTTCATTTTGTTCATTAATTGGTTCATGCCATTTGTTAATTGAAAGTTGGAATCACTTGTGTTGTTATTGAATTGGTTTTGTTTAATTTAGCACACACCATTTGTGGAGTTGTTTGTTTTCCATTTACACGTTATTTTAGAGACTTGTTCATCAATTTAGTACATGCCATTTGTGGAGTTATCTAGTTGATTCTACAATTGGAATGTTGATACGAACCACGCCAACTCATGACGAAACCCAATACCAATACGTTCGGAAATTCATTGCCTAAGACGCCCAAACACCTAAAGTGGAAAACCGCGACTCGTTGTCTATAAACGAGACAAGAACCTTGGTATAAAAGTGAAGACGCCACAATCGGGATGGAAAACCGATTGATAAGTCGGGATGAACGCCACGGAAATCAATCCGATAAGTTCGAATTAAGTTCTTGAAGAACCAAGAGAGGTGCCTCTCAAAAGTGTTTAATGTTCAATGATGTCTAATCTCCAATGTTCTAAACCTTAGGAGCTTTTATACTAGGGTTATAATTCGTGTAAAAAACAAGTCCAAAACGACGTAGTTTAGTTAAGTGACATAAAAACGCGAAACAGAACAAGCTGGCCGACAGGGGATACACGACCTGTGTACACGCCCGTGTACTTTGGCCGTGTACTTGTCTGTGCAACTTCTGGCAACATACACGCCCGTGTACTTTGACCGTGTATCTGTCTGTGGATTTGCTTGACTCCATACACGGCCGTGCCTTTTAACCGTGTATCTAGCCGTGTATGATTCTAGGCAATCTTGAGAGTCCTACACGGCCGTGCCTTGAAAGTACACGCCCTCTTCAACCCGTGTCCAGTATAACTTGTACAAAAGCAAGGGTCTTCCAATGGTTGTTCCAATCCGTTCCAACTCCATGATTGCTCCAATCCTTTCCGGCTTCATGGACAACCTTTATTAACCCGTTAAGTGCTTCCTTGAATCGTTTTGCTCGATTTCTTGTGATCGGTCCAGGCAGCACTTCAAGAGGATCCACACTTCTTCTTCCGGCTTGGCTCTCATCCCGAATCTCATCAAATGTGTAGATTGTTGATGTGCTCAAAACCCAAGCCCAAGCACATGCAAATGAATAAAAAAAAAAAACCCCAACTCACACACATAAACCGGTTCAATTGGACTAAAAATTGCATGAACCCTAATGGAATTTTGATGAAATCCAAAGGTTCAAAGATGCAATCAACAATCCAACAAGGTTAATCTTCACCAAATAACAATAACCATTCACGTCACAAATGATTCAAATATTGATGATGATAACAAATACTAAAACAATCAATCTTATAACATGATAATTGATCACAATTGTAATAAAAAATCTGACCAAGAACATCCAAATCAACCCTAGATATGACTCACTAGTGATGAAAAGGAAACACAACAAAGAAGGAATTGATACTATTCACAATTGCCCTTTGTTGCACTCACCACAATTTCAACTCTTGGAAATTGAAATTGATAAGAGAAATTGGATCTATGGAAACCCTAACTCCTCTCACGAAAATGTGAAGTGTATTCTGAAAATTTTTTGCCTCCATAAACCCTACTATAAGCAAGTATTTATACTTGCTACCCCTAGGCTTAGAAAATGAACAAAAATTACAAGTTTGCCACTTTTAAGGTGGCCAGTCCTAAATGGAAATTACAATAAAAATGAAAGTTTCCCAAAAGAAAAATACAACATAAAATATTCCATAGAACAATTACAAAGTACAAAAATATCATAAGTCTTCATGAGCCAATGCTTCGGAATGGAAACAATCGCAGCGGGTCTTTGATTGTAAATCTAAAGATGTCCCGTGTCCATCAACTAGTGTAGGACATATTGGCATCCCATGGAGAATTATTATTGTACCTGGAAGATTATTTCTCAAATATTTATTAGAATAAAAGATATAAAGTAAAAATATAAGCGATTCAGTCCATCAACCAAATCTAGTTTTGAAGGTATAGGTAGGGTCGAAAAATTTCTCATCAATTGTGCTTTGGATTTTAGGCATATCATATTTGGTATCAGAGCTAAACATACTTGGTTCATTTCAATATTGATCACGTGGTGTTGTGGAATTAGTTATAAACATTGAGATTTGATGCCATTGTTCATGTGTTTGGAAGCTAGTTTGATTGACATTGTTTGATTGTCTTTGTTAAGTTCTCTAATTTAGTTTTGATGTTAACAAAAGAAGAATAATGTGTAACGTATGTTTGAGCTTGTCAGAAGTTGTTTCAGAAAATAGTACATAATTTTTGTAATTTTTCTAAATTGAACAAGGAGACAGAAGCTTGTTCAGAACCTTCAAAAGTGTTATATACATTATTTTTGTTCTAACAAAAGGTGTTTCAGAAGTTGTGTAGTGTATCCGTAGTTCTCGTGATAATCTTTCAGAAGCACTTTCAGAACCTTCAAAACAGGAAGACAGTTAACAAGTTTGCTTCAGAAGCACTTTCAGAACCTTCCATGTATGTCATGAATTTTCTCCAGATTTCGCTTTAATTTTTGTATCAATGGTTTTTAATAAATTTCAAGGCCTAGCTCCATGTGTCAAGTATATTTGGGTAATATACTTGATGTGTTTTACTAAAGTTGGATTTTATATCATGGGGTTTTTTAATTTACATAAAGTTTTACAAGATTTTATTCAAAGATTTCATTTTATGATAAAGTGAGATCATACAAGATTTACAAGTTTTATCAAGATTTAAATCTAGATATTTATGCTATATTTTGGGAGATCCAACAGTTACAAAGATAAGGATAAGAAATATGGTTGTTACATGAAGATATGGTTCCACAATATGAGGGATATCTTCAATAAACTTGATTCAAGAAATATCTTCAAAAAAGATCTCGGTCAAACTGATTTATCCAAGCTTATCCTCATCAAAAATATCACGGAATGCAGATCCTCTCCAACCGAATCAACTTATTTTTGAAATACAAAATTTCAAAAAAAATAAGCTTGCAACGTGGAACTCCAAGTAACCGTTATGTTCTCTTCATAAAAGGAGTGTTCAATTAAAAAAAAAAAAGAAGAAGAAGGAAGAAGAGAGAACGTTCTTCTATGAGAAAAAAAAAACACACGGAAAAAAAAAAGGCTCATACATCTTCAAGTAGAAAATTTTACATATACATGTGATCTATTTTATAGAGGAACTTTCATATTCCTCATTGTCATAGTAATTCCTTTTGTGTATAAGGAATTGATAGTTGTTTCATCACTGTAGTTTGAGTGATTAGCTTAGTGAAGAAGCTAGAAAGACTCAGTAGTGAGACTTCGCCTTGAAGAGGCTTATATTGTACACTTTCAATTTGTTTGATATAGTGAAACACAACCAGTATAGACAACCAGGACCCCGGTGTGGAGCTGGAAGAGAGGACTGACGCTCGAGGCGAAACCTCTATAAATCTCTGAACATTCTATTCTTCTCTACTCATTTTGTTTACTGCACATTATTGTTCTTCATTATTGTTATTCACGTGATTTTATTAGTCAAGAGTTTTTGAATGATTTGCAAAAAAGTGAAACTTTAAGTAATTAATCAATTCACCCCCCTCTTGATTAATCTAATTGGGACCAACAATTGGTATCAGAGCAGGACTCATCTATTTTGAGTGATCCAAAATGGTTGAAAATAATGTTGCAATTAATCAAGCTCCTTACTTCGATGGCTCAAACTTCTCATACTGGAAGATGCATATGGAAACTTGCATTGAATCTAATGATTATGATTCATGGCAGGTCATTTCACTTGGAGACAATGTGATCACCTTGAACGGAAATTGGACCTTGTCAGATTCGGAAAAGAAAATTATCGAGAAGAACAACAAAGCGAAAATTTTATTACTGACTACTATTGCTCCATTAGAGTTCTATTTGATATCATCGTGTGCAAGTGCAAAGGAGATTTAGGATATCCTATCTGATACATATGAAGGGACTGATACCATCAAGGAAACCAAGATAAATGCTTTAATTCAACAATATGAATTATTTAAGTTTAAGTCTAATGAAGATGTCAAAGATGCTTTTAACAGGTTTACAGCTATTACAAATGAGCTTGCATCACTTGGAAAGAAACTTCCAGATCCAGATCTTGTGATGAGAGCCATGATGGGAGCCAAGCCAGAAGATGGAATGTGGATCCTCTTGAAGTGCCACCTGGACCGATCACAAGAACTCGCGCGAAACGATTCAAGAAAGCACTTAACGGGTTGATAAAGTTTGTCCATGAAGTCAGAAAGGATTGGAGCAATCATGAAGCTGGAATGGATTGGAACAACCATGGGAATGCCCTTGCTCTTGTACAAGTCATACCGGATACGGGGTGAAGAGGGCGTGTCTTTACAAGGCACGGCCGTGTAGGAGTCTGGAGGTTACACAGAATCATACACGGTCATATATACGGCTCAAAGGCACGGCCGTGTATGGTGTCAAGAATTTCCACAGAAAGATACACGACTAGAAGTACATGGTCGTGTATGTTGTCAAGAATTTCCACAGAAAGATACACGACCAGAAGTACACGATCATGTACATCTCCAACGCCGAACGTATACTTCTCCAACGCCAGCTCTAAGGCCACCGACCTTCATTCCCACACTGCCGGCCTTCATGTCTTGTTTTGTTATTTTTATGCAACTTATTGAAGTGATGTCATTTTGGGGCTTTATTGTTACGAATTGTAAACCTTACTATAAAACTCCTAGGGTTTAGAACAGCTAGAATATAGAACATACAACATTAAAGTTTGAAAAAACACTTTTAAGAGAATTCCTCCCTTGGTTCTTTAAAGAACTAATCTAGAACTTATCGGATTTTCTTCCATGGCGTTCATCCTAACTTACCAATCAGTCTTTTATCCCGATTGTGGTGTCTTCATATTATACCAAGGTTCTTGTCTCGCTTATAGACAACGGGTCGCGGTTTCCACTTGAGTGTGTTTGGCAGCTTAGGTAGCGAATTCCGAACGTATTGGTATTGGGTTTTATCACACGTTGGCGTGGTTCGTATCAGTTAGGAATCCGAGCAAACCAATTTCATATCAGTTTGGTATCAGAGCCTAGGTTTATTAACACATCAGTTCGGTTTGAGGAGGGTAACATCAAAACCCTAACTCCAATCATTCATATCAATTGTTCGTATTCAATTTCATAGTGTTAATTGTCTATTGAAAGTGTAGTACCTACTATTCAATTTTGTTATAAAAAAAAGGAACGTGATCAAGAGCAACAAACAAAGGCAACAAAAAAAAATTCAGAAAGAAAAAAAGGAAAATTTCGAGCCCTAAAGTTGTTTTGAATTCTACGGAAGGGAATTGGTGTAGTTTGGGTTAGTTCCAAGAGAATTGAGAAGAGGAATTGGTGAATTGATATCATTATTGCTTGTGAGAATACACGAGTGACTGTGCGATATCATCTTTGGAGCGAAACACGTAAGGGAGTGTATCGTGAGCCTTAATCATATATATATTTGTGTTAGTGCTAATCTTTTTTCTGTAGGAACTATGTCGAGGTAACATTCTCCTGAAAGTGAGAGGGGAAGGTTTGATGCTAGGTTAGTGATTGAGGCGTTGAGGGGTGAGATGAAGAGGATGTTTCAGGAGGGGATGGAATAAATTCATGAGACGGTAGAGCAAAGACTAGAGCAATCTAAAAACGTCTTCTAAGGGCGTAAGAGAGAGAGTCGTTCTAGGAGAATACAAAGGGGTGGAGATGAAATGTCGGATGATGAATTTGATGAACCTTCTGTCAGGAGTTATAGAGGATATAGTGGTCAGAATAGAGAAACTAGGGATTGGGAAGATAGAGGAGATAGGAATAGAGAGGATAATCAATTGAGTAGTATAAAAATGAAGATTCCTCCTTTCCAAGGGAAGAATGATCCCGAGGCGTACTTAGAGTGGGAGAAGAAGGTGGAGATGGTGTTTGATTGTCATAACTATAGTGGGAGAAAGAAAGTGAAACTTGCTACCATTAAATTTTCGGATTATGCCATAGTGTGGTGGGATCAACTAATGTTGAATAGAAGAAGGAATGGTGAACCACCTATTGAGTCTTGGGAAGAGATGAAGAAGCAGTTTGTACCTGCGTATTACTATCATGAATTGCACAACAAATTGCAAACTCTTAAGCAGGGAAGTCGAAGTGTGGATGAGTATTTCAAGGAGATGGAAGTTACGATAATCAGGGCGAATGTAGAGGAGGATAGAGAGGCTACCATTGCTAGGTTTCTTGCTGGATTGAATAGAGAAATTCAAAATGTCTTAGAATTGCAGCACTATGTAGAATTGGAAGATATGGTTCATATGGCTATAAAGGTTGAAAACCAACACAGGAGGAAAGGCATTAGTACTGCATGGTTTCAACAGGGTGCTGGTTCATCCACCTGGAATACTAACCAATGGAAGAAGGAAGAAAAGCCTTTACCTACCAAACCAAAAGGAGAGCAGAGGCAAGCAGGTTCTACTCCCGATAACCAAGGTAAACCTGATTCTTCTACTCCTAGAAATTGTGACATTAGATGTTTTAAATGCCAAGGTAGAGGCCATATTGCTAGTCAATGTCCAAATAGGCGTATGATGATTCTGCGTGATGATGGTGAGTATGAGACTGAGGGGGATAGTGAAGAGGATGATATGCCTTCATTAGAGGATGCTAGTGATGATGAGGAGCCTGCAATAGGGAGGTTAGTGGCAATAGTGAAGCGAGCTTTGAATGTGCAGGTGAAGGAAGAAGAGGAGGTGCAAAGAGAGAATATCTTTCATACTAGATGTTATCTAGGTGATCATATTTGCAATTTGATCATTGATGGAGGAAGTTGCACTAATGTGGTGAGTAATTTTATTGTTGAGAGGCTGGGAGTCAAGACTACTAAACACCCTAGTCTATATAAATTGTAGTGGCTGAATGATAGTGGTGAGACTAAGGTGAGTAAGCAAGCCTTGATTGCTTTTCGCATCAGTAGGTATGAGGATGAGGTGTTGTGCGATGTGGTACCAATGCAAGCGTGTCATGTGTTGTTAGGGAGGCCATGGTAGTTTGATAGGAAGGTTGTTCATGATGGCTTTTCTAACAAGTATACGCTTGTTCACCAAGGGAAAAGCTTTAATCTTAAACCTTCAACACCTAAACAGGTGTATGAGGATCAGTTGCAGCTACAACAGTCTTTTGCAAAATATTAGGTGAGTGAAAAACAGAGGGAGAGTGAGAGAGTAAAAGACAGCGAGAAAGAAAAGGAATACAAAAGTTGATCTCAAAAGGAAAAAGAGAGGAAGGCTGGAAAGAGTGTGAGAGACCAAGTTGAAGGGGGATCAACTTTGGTGGTGAGTGAAAAGGAAAGTGCAGCCTTGCAAAAGGATAGTTATGTGGCAAGAGCGAGTGTACTGAGGAGAGCGTTAGTGATGAAGCAACCTATGTTGTTGCTGGTTTTTAAGGAAACATGTTTGAATACTAACGAACTATCTAACTCTTTACCTAGTGTGGTTGTGTCTATTGTGTAGGACTTTGAAGATGTCTTCCCTGAGGAGATTTTAAAGGGATTACCACCTATTCGTGGTATTGAGCACCAGATTGACCTTGTACTTGGAGCATTGATTCCAAACAAGCCAGCTTATAGGAGCAATCTGGAGGAGACAAAGGAACTCCAAAGGCAGGTCGATGAATTAATGGAGAAGGGGTACGTGAGAGAAAGCATGAGTCCATGTGCAGTACCTGTGATTTTGGTGCCTAAGAAGGATGGGTCATAGAGAATGTGTGTTGACTGCCGCACCATCAACAACATCATGGTAAAGTATCGTCATCCCATTCCTCGCTTAGATGACATGTTAGATGAGTTACATAGATCTAGTGTCTTTTCCAAAATTGATCTGAAAAGTGGATATCACCAAATTAGAATGAAAGAAGGTGATGAATGGAAAACCGCATTCAAAATGAAATATGGATTGTATGAGTGGTTAGTAATGCCTTTCAGTTTAACTAACGCACATAGTACTTTTATGAGACTTATGAACCATGTTTTGAGGACTTTTATTGGCAAATTTGTGGTTGTTTATTTCGATGATAGCCTCATTTACAGCAAGAGTTTAGAAGACCATATATCCCACTTGAGGGATGTTTTAGAAGTGCTTCGAAAGGAGCAATTATATGCTAACCTCAAGAAGTGCACTTTTTGCACAAACAAACTTGTGTTTCTTGGTTTTGTTGTTAGTGCACAGGGAATACAGGTTTTTGAAGAAAAGATTCGTGCGATCCAAGAATGGCCTAGTCCAATTAATGTAAGTAATGTGCGGAGTTTCCATGGACTAGCGAGCTTTTACAGGAGATTTGTGAAGGATTTTAGCACCATTGCAGCACCACTTACTGAGGTAATTAAGAAGAACGTGGGGCTTAGATGGGGAGAGCAACAAGAGAAGGCCTTTCAGACGCTTAAAAATAAGCTAACTCAGGCGCCATTACTTGCTTTACCTGACTTTACTAAAACATTTGAAATTGAGTGTGATGCTTCAAGATTAGGTATTGGAGCAGTGCTCATGCAGGAGAGAAGACCAATTGCATTCTTTAGCGAGAAGCTAAGTGGGGCAAACTTGAACTAACCTACTTATGACAAGGAGTTATATGCATTGGTTCGAGCACTGGAGACTTGGCAACACTATCTTTGGCCAAAAGAGTTCATGATCCACACTGATCATGAATCCTTGAAGTACTTGAAGGGGCAACATAAGCTGAACAAAAGGCATGCTCGTTGGGTGGAGTTCATCGAAACATTTCCATATGTCATCCACTATAAGCAAGGTAAAGAGAATGTCGTTGTTGATGCACTTTCTAGAAGGTATGCTCTTATCTCTACTCTTAGTTCTAGACTGCTTGGTTTTAAGCACATTAAGGAATTGTATACTGCTGATCGAGATTTTTGTGAGTATGTGCATTGTGAGAAGAGTGGGCATGGTAAATTTTATAAACATAAAGGATTCTTGTTTAGGGAGAATAAACTATGCATTCCAATTTGTTCTTTAAGAGAATTACTAGTGAGGGAGTCTCATTGAGGAGGTTTAATGGGACATTTTGGAGTAGCTAAAACCTTAGGGGTATTGCAGGAACACTTCTATTGGCCTCACATGAAACGAGATGTTGAGAGGATTTGTGAGCGATGTGTCACGTGTAAGCAAGCAAAATCTAGAGCCCAACCTCAAGGACTTTATACCCCACTTCCCATTCCTCATGAGCCTTACGTAGATATTTCTATGGATTTTGTGTTAGGATTACCCAGGTCTAGACATGGTCAAGATTCTATTTTTGTAGTCGTTGATAGATTCTCTAAAATGGCACATTTCATTCTTTGTCACAAAACAGACGATGCTTGCAATATTGCTAATTTGTTCTTTAGGGAAGTTGTGAGATTACATGGTATGCCTAGAACAATCGTATCGGATAGAGATGCTAAGTTCTTGAGCTACTTCTGGAAGACATTGTGGGCTAAGTTAGGAATTAAGTTATTGTTTTCTACTACTTGTCATCCACAGACGGATGGTCAAACTGAGGTAGTAAATCGAACTTTATCTACTTTATTGAGGGCTGTCATTAAAAAGAACATTAAAAGTTGGGAGGATTGTTTGCCGCATGTTGAATTTGCCTATAATCGCACAATGCATTCTGCTACTAAGTTTACTCCTTTTGAAATTGTGTATGGTTTTAATCCACTAACTCCTTTAGATTTATCACCTTTGCCTATTTCTGAGTATGTTAATATAGATGGCAAGAAGAAAGCAGAATTTGTTAAACAGATCCATGAGAAGGCAAGGCTAAACATTGAGCGAAGAACAGAGTAGTATGTGAAACAAGCCAACAAGGGTCGTCGACACTCTGTCTTTGAACCTAGAGACTGGGTTTGGGTTCACATGTGCAAAGATCGGTTTCCTGTGCAGCGTCGATCTAAACTACTTCCTAGAGGCGATGGACCATTTCAAATTCTTGAGCGCATCAATGATAATGCATACAAGATAGATTTACCGGGTGAGTATCAAGTAAGTGCTACATTTAATGTTACTGATTTGAGTCCTTTTGATGCAGGCGATGATTTGAGGACAAATCATTTTCAAGAGGAGGGGAATGATGAGAGCCATGATGGGAGCCAAGCCAGAAGATGGAATGTAGATCCTCTTGAAGTGCCACCTGGACCGATCACAAGAACTCGCGCGAAACGATTCAAGGAAGCACTTAACGGGTTGATAAAGGATGTCCATGAAGTCAAAAAGGATTGGAGCAATCATGAAGCTGGAATGGATTGGAACAACCATGGGAATGCCCTTGCTCTTGTACAAGTCATACCGGATACGAGGTGAAGAGGGTGTGTCTTTACAAGGCACGGCCGTGTAGGAGTCTAGAGGTTACACAGAATCATACACGATCATATACACGGCTCAAAGGCACGGCCATGTATGGTGTCAAGAATTTCCACAGAAAGATACACGACTAGAAGTACACGGTCGTGTATGTTGTCAAGAATTTCGACAGATGTACACGATCATGTACATCTCCAACGCCGATCGTGTACTTCTCCAACGCCGGCTCCAAGGCCGCCGGCCTTCATTCCCACGCTGCCAGCCTTCATGTCTTATTTTGTTATTTTTACGCAACTTATTGAAGTGATGTCGTTTTGGGGCTTTATTGTTACGAATTGTAAACCCAGCTATAAAACTCTTAGGGTTTAGAACAGCTAGAATATAGAACATACAACATTAAAGTTTGAGAAAACACTTTTTGAGAGAATTCCTCTCTTGGTTATTTAAAGAACTAATCTAGAACTTATTGGATTTTCTTCCGTGGTGTTCATCCCGACTTATCAATCGGTTTTTCATCCCGATTATGGCGTCTTCATATTATACCAAGGTTCTTGTCTCACTTATAGACAACGGGTCACGGTTTCCACTTGAGTGTGTTTGGCATCTTAGGTAGCGAATTCCGAACGTATTAGTTGATACAAACCATGCCAACCCGTGACGAAACCCAATACTAATACGTTCGGAATTCGTTGCCTAAGACGCCCAAACACCTAAAGTGGAAGCCGCGACCCGTTGTCTATAAGCGAGACAAGAACCTTGGTATAAAATGAAGACGCCACAATCGGGATGAAAGACCGATTGATAAGTCCGGATGAACGCCACGGAAATTAATCCGATAAGTTCGATTTAGTTCTTGAAGAACCAAGAGAGGTGCCTCTCAAAAGTGTTTAATGTTAAAAGATGTAAATTTTATATTATGTCTATTCTAAACCCTAGGAGCTTTTATTCTAGGGTTATAATTCGTGAAAAACAAGTCCAAAACGACGTAGCTTAGATAAGTTGCGTAAAAACACGAAACAGAAAAAGCTGGCTGGCAGGGGATACACGGCCGTGTACACGACCGTGTACTTTGGCCGTGTACTTTTCTGTGCACATTTCGGTCACATACACGACCGTGTACTTCTGGTCGTGTATCTTTCTGTCGATTTTCTTGTCTCCGTACACGGCCGTGCCTTGAACATACACGCCCTCTTCAACCCGTGTCCGGTGTGACTTGTATAAAAGCAAGGGTCTTCCCATGATTGTTCCAATCCGTTCCAACTTCATGATTGCTCCAATCCTTTCCGGCTTAATGGACAACCTTTATCAACCCGTTAAGTGCTTCCTTGAATCGTTTCGCTTGATTTCTTGTGATCGGTCCAGGCGGCACTTCAAGAGGATCCACATTTCTTCTTCCGGCTTGGCTCTCATCATGGATCTCATCATTCCCCTCCTCTTGAAAAGGATTTGTCCTCAAATCATTGCCTACATCAAATGGACTCAGATCAGTAACATAAAATGTGACACTTACTAGATACTCACCTGGTAAATTTTTCTTGTAGGAATTATCATTGATTTTCTCAAGCATCGGAAATGGACCGTCTCCCCTAGGATTCAACTTGGATCTCCTCTGCAATGGAAAACTCTCCTTGCAAAAATGCACCCAAACCCAATCTCCAGGTTAAAAAGTCTTGGGTCTCCTGTCCTTGTTCACCCTTGAAGCGACCCTGGCATTTTGTTTTACAATCCTAATCTTTACCTGTGCATGTAGCTTTCTCACGAAATCTGCCTTTGAATCAGCATCAAAACTCACAGACTTGTTAAGTGGCAATGGCAATAAATAAATAGGAACCAATGGGTTAAAACCATACACAATCTCAAATGGTGAACAATGAGTAGTGCTATATAAAGCCCTGTTATATGCAAACTCCACAAATGGTAGACAATCCTTTCAAGTCCTAATGTTCGTCTCTATGATTGCCCCTAACAATTGAATTAAAGTCTTGTTAACCACATCAATTTGCCCATCAATTTGTGGCTGACAGATAGTTGAAAACATTCGTTTAGTTCCCAATGTTTCCCATAATACACTCCAAAAATGACTAAAAAATTTCTCATCTCGATCACTAACAATGCTTCTAGGTATACCATGCGGACGCACTACCTTTCTAAAGAACAAATCAACAATGTGTATAGCATCATCAGTTTTATCACAAGGAATGAAATGAACCGTTTTAAAAATCCTATCCACAACCACAAAATTAGAATCTCGACCATGCCTAGGCCTAGATAATCCTAACACAAAATCTATGGATATGTTTATCCATGGCTCACAAGGAATGACACTATACTCATATAACCAATCTAAGAAGTCATCTAAACGAGGAATAGGATGACGATACTTTACCGTAAGGTTGTTGATGGCGCGGCAGTCAACACACATTCTCCATGTCCCATCCTTCTTAGGCACCAAAATCACAGGCACTGCACATGGACTCATGCCTTCTCTCACGTATCCCTTCTCCATTAACCCATCTACCTGCCTTTGGAGTTCCTTCGGAAAGACATTTTCAAAATCTTGCACAAGAGACCCAACCACACTAGGCAAAGAGTTAAATAATTCGTTAGAAGTCAAACATGTTTCTTTAAAAACCAGAAACAACATAGGTTGCCTCATCACTAATGCTCTCCTTACTACACTCGCTCTTGCCACACAACTCTCCTTTTGCAAGGCTACCCTCTCCTTTTCACTCACCACCAAAGTTGATCCCCCTTCAACTTGGCCTCTCACACTCTTTCCAGCCTTCCTCTCTTTTTCCTTTTGATCTTAACTTTTATATTCCTTTTCTTTCTCATTGTCTTTTGCTCTCTCACTCTCACTCTGCTTTTCACTCACCTTATGTTTTGCAAAAGACTGTTGTAGCTGCAACTGGTTCTCATACACCTGCTTAGGTGTTAACGGTTTAAGATTAAAGCTTTTCCCCTGGTGAACAAGCGTATACTTGTTAGAAAAGCCATCATGAACAACCTTCCTATCAAATTGCCATGGCCTCCCCAACAACACATGACATGCTTGCATTGGCACTACATCACATAACACCTCATCCTCATACCTACCAATGCGAAAACCAATCAAGGCTTGCTTACTCACCTTAGTCTCACCACTATCATTCAACCATTGCAATTTATATGGACTAGGGTGTTTAACAGTTTTGAGCCCTAGCCTCTCAACAATAAAATTACTCACTACATTGGTGCAACTCCCTCCATTAATGATCAAACTACAAATGTGATCTCCTAGATAACATTTAGTATGAAATATATTCTCTCTTTGCACCTCTTCTTCTTCCTTCACCTGCACATTCAATGCTCGCTTCACTACCGCCACTAGCCTTCCCATTGCAGGCTCCTCATCATCACTAGCATCCTCTAATGGAGACATATCATCTTCTTCACTATCCCCCTCAGTCTCATACTCTCCATCATCACGCAAAATCATCACACGCCTATTTGGACATTGACTAGCAATATGGCCTCTACCTTGGCATTTAAAACATCTAATGTCACGATTTCTAGAAGTAGAAGATTCAGGGTTACCTTGATTACCAGGAGTAGAACCCGCTTGCCTCAGCTCCCCTTTTGGTTTGGTGGGTAAAGGATTTTCTTCTTTCTTCCATTGGTTGGTCTTCCAAGTGGATGAACCATTACCCTGTGGAAACCGTGCATTACTACTACCTTTCCTCTTGTGCTGGTTCTCAACCTTTATAGCCATGTGAACCATATCCTCCAATTCTACATAATGCTGCAATTCAACCACATTTTGGATTTCTCTATTCAACCCAGCAAGAAACCTAGCCATTGTAGCCTCTCTATCCTCCTCTACATTCGCCCTAATCATAGTGACTTCCATCTCCTTGAAATACTCATCTACACTTCGGCTTCCCTGCCTCAGAGTTTGCAACTTGTTGTGCAATTCACAATAGTAATACGCAGGCACAAACCGCTTCTTCATCACTCTTTTCATCTCTTCCCAAGACTCAATAGGTGGCTCACCACTCCTTCTCCTATTCAACATTAGTTGATCCCACCACACTATAGCATAATCCGAAAACTCAATGGCAGCAAGTTTTACTTTCTTTCTCCCACTATAGTTGTGACAATCAAACACCATCTCCACCTTTTTCTCCCACTCTAAGTACGCCTTGGGATCATTCTTCCCTTGGAAAGGAGGAATCTTCATCTTTATGCTACTCAATTGATCATCCTCTCTATTCCTATCTCCTCTATCTTTCCAATCTCTAGTTCCTCTATTCCGACCACTATAACCTCTATAACTCCCAACAGAAGGCTCATCAAAGTCATCATCCGTCATTTCATCTCCACCCTTCGGTACTCTCCTAGAACGACTCTCCCTCTTACGCCCTTGGAATACATTTGTGGATTGCTCTAATCTTTGCTCTACCGTCTCATGAATTTGTTCCATTCCCACTTGGAACATCCTCTTCATTTCTCCCCTCAACGCCTCAATTACTAACCTAGCATCAAACCTTTCCCTCTCACCTTCAGGAGAATGTTGTCTCGACATAGTTCCTGCAGAAAAGATTAGTACTAACACAAATATATATATAATTAAACCTCACGATACACTCCCTTACGTGTTTCGCTCAAATGATGATATCACATAGTCACTCGTGTATGCTCACAAATAATGATGATATCAACTCGCCAATTTCCTCTTCTCAATTCTCTTGGAACTAACCCGAACTACACCAATTTCCTTCCGTAGAATTCAAAACAACTATAGGGTTCGTAAATTTTCCTCTATTTTTCTATCCGAATTTTTTTTTTTTTTTTGTCTCTGTTTTTGCTTTTGATCACGTTTCTCGTCTTTCTTTTCTTTTCCCTTCTTTTTTTTTGTCGTGATTTTTACTCTCTTTTTTTTTTTTTAACAATCGCCTAGTCGATATTACACTATCAAAAGACAATCAATACTACGAAATTGAATACGATAATTTGATATGAACGATTGGAGTTAGGGTTTTTGATATTACCTTCCTCAACCAAACTTGATGTTTTGACAAACCTAAGCTTTGATACCAAACTGATACGAACCACGCCAACCCATGACGAAACCCAATACCAATACGTTCGGAATTCGTTACCTAAGACGCCCAAACATCTAAAGTGGAAACCGCGACCCGTTGTATATAAGCGAGACAAGAACCTTGATATAAAATGAAGACGCCACAATCGGGATGAAAGATCGATTGATAAGTCCGGATGAACGCCACGGAAATTAATCTAATAAGTTCGATTTAGTTCTTGAAGAACCAAGAGAGGTGCCTCTCAAAAGTGTTTAATGTTAAAAGATGTAAATTCTATATTATGTCTATTCTAAACCCTAGGAGCTTTTATACTAGGGTTACAATTCGTGAAAAACAAGTCCAAAACGACGTAGCTTAGATAAGTTGCGTAAAAACACGAAACAGAAAAAGCTGACTGGCAGGGGATACACGGTCGTGTACACGACCGTGTACTTTGGCAGTGTACTTTTCTGTGCACATTCCGGTCCCATACACGACTGTGTACTTCTGGTCGTGTATCTTTCTATCGATTTGCTTGTCTCCATACACGGCCGTGCCTTTTAGCCGTGTATGATTCTGTGCAATCTTGGAATTCCTACACGGCCGTGCCTTGAACATACACGCCCTCTTCAACCCATGTCCGGTGTGACTTGTATAAAAGCAAGGGTCTTCCCATAGTTGTTCCAATCCGTTCCAACTTCATGATTGCTCCAATCCTTTCCGGCTCCATGGACAACCTTTATCAACCCGTTAAGTGCTTCCTTGAATCGTTTCGCTTGATTTCTTGTGATCGGTCCAAGCGGCACTTCAAGAGGATCCACATTTCTTCTTCCGGCTTGGCTCTCATCATGGATCTCATCATTGGTATTGGGTTTCGTCACACGTTGGCATAGTTCGTATCAGTTAGGAATCCAAGCAAACCGATTTCATATCATCTTGTGAGGAAAATGTTGAGGATATTGCCACCATCATGGGATGCAAAGAAAACTGCTATAGAGAAAGATCAAGACCTAAACAAGCTAACTCTCAGCCAATTGAGAGAAAAGCTCATGGCATATGAGTCACACATAAAAACCACGCAAAGAGGAGAAGACGGCACCAAAGGAATTGCGTTTAAAGTCAAGGAAATAAAGAAAAATGAGACTGAAACAGATGATAGCGACGATGAGAAAGAAGAGGACATCAGTCTTCTAGCATGTAGACTCAACAGGCTGCTCAAGAAGCAAAGAGGTAAGAAGTTTAATGTGTTCAAGAAAAGTACTGAATATAAGCATAATGATGCATGAAAAGCTTACAAGGAGAAAGAAAAGAAGAAAGAGAAAAGGGAGATTCAATGTTATGAATGCAAAAGGCTAGGACACATCAAATATGAATGTCCAACACTGATCAAGAAAATGGAAAATTATAAAAAGAAAAGTCGTGCAATGCTAGCAACGTGGAGTGATTTAGAGGACACAGAAACAAATTCAGAAGATTCAGAAGAAGAAGAGGATGAGGCAAATCTTTGTCTAGTGGCTAGTTCTGAGGTACACTCTGAATCTGATGAAGATGTAACTGATACTGACATGCTAGTAGAAATGAGTAAGCTATTAAAGGCACTAAAAAGGGCTGATATAAGATTAGCTAAGTATGAAAACGAAATGAAAGCTCTTAAGAATGAAAAGGAAGCAGTAAAGCAAACAAATACATTACTTGCGGATGAAAATGATATCCTGAAACAAGAAAATGAACCCATGCATGTGAGTATTGAAAAATTAAGAATAGAAAATCATCTACTTGAAGTAAAAACAAGTGACATGAAGGTAAAAATTGATGATCTATCTAATTCGTTGAAAACTACCTTTAAGAAATTTAATGAAAGTGACAAGATATTGACCATGTTAATTTCTTCACAAAGAGTCTCAAATGAAAAACATGGATTAGGATATGAGCATGGTTTGAGTTCAAAATCAAATCAAAATACAGTTTTTGTTAAGGCTAAACAAGTCTTAAGTGATGAATCCAACTGTAAAAACTACATTTCGAATACAAATAATGTTAAAAGAGGAAATACCAAAGACTTTTATAGAAGTTATTTTGACAAGAAGTATCCACACAATGGGTACTACAGAAGCAATACTAGAAGGTATAACAGAAGTTATACAAACCAGAATTTCAAGAAACAGGTAAATGACATGTATAGGAATGCTAATTCTTATGCATGTTTCTTTTGTAATAAATTTGGTCATATTGAGAAATTTTGCTATTATAAGAGAAATAAGCTCAGTAGTCAACAAGTAAATCGAAGAAATCAAATAAGCTTATCTTTTAAAGGGCCCAAACTCGCTTGGGTTCCTAAAAGGACTTAATTCTTTTTATTTATACAGGAACATGAAGCTAAAATAAGAGGAACATGGTATTTAGATAGTGGATGTTCTAGACATATGACTGGAGATGCTTCATTATTCAATAGCATAACTTGGGAAGAAAAAGGGTATGTAAAGTTTGGAGATGATAGTAGAGGTAAAATAATTGCCACTTGAACGATTGGTATGCCTACTTTTCTCATTGAAAATGTATATCTTATGCAAGGTTTAAAACATAATCTACTTAGTATTAGTCAGTTATGTGATAAAGGATATAGAATGATTTTTTATCAAGACAAGTGCTATGCTTTTAATGAAAATGATGAAAGATTATTTGAAGGAATTAGGAAAAGAAATATCTATCTCATAAAACCAGCTGAAATCGATAATGTTTGTTGTTTAATTTCCTTGAATGATCATGTTTTTGCTTGGCATAAACGACTAGGACATGTTAATTTTAATCATTTAGAAAAATTATCTAAAAAGGATATTATTAAAGGATTACCTAAGATAAATATTAAACAAGATGTGAAATGTGATACTTGCTTAAAGAATAAAATGGTTTTTGTCTCTCATAAAAGTAAAAATGTAATTTCAACTGAGAGACCACTTGAATTATTGCATCTTGATCTTTTAGGACCTACTAGAGTCTTAAGCATGGGTGGAAGCAAATATGGACTTGTTGTTGTTGATGATTTTTCAAGATACACTTGGGTTATATTCTTGCAACACAAAAAAGATACCTTTAATTCTTTTCAAAAATTTGCAAAACAAATACAAAATAAAAAGGGAGTTTCCATAATTAGTCTTTGAACTGATCATGGAAGAGAATTTCAAAATGCAAGTTTTTTAAATTTTTGTGAAGAACATGGTATATCTCATAATTTCTCAGCTCCATACACTCCTCAACAAAATGGAGTAGTGGAACGCAAGAATAGAACTTTACAAGAGATGACTAGGTCTATGTTAAATGAAAGTGGAATTGCTAAGTATTTTTAGGCAGAAGCAGTTTCTACAGCTTGCTATATCATCAATAGAGTTTTCATTCGACCTATGACATCAAAGACTGCTTATGAGATATTTCGAGGTAAGAAACCTAACGTTTCATATTTTCATATCTTTGGATCTAAATGCTTTGTGAAAAAGAATCCTCTAAACCTTGGTAAGTTTGATGAAAGATCTGAAGAAGCTATTTTCTTAGGATATTCTCTAACTAGTCATGCTTATCGTGTTTTCAATAAATCATCAAAAACTATTGAAGAATCAATAAATGTTAAATTTATTGAGGATTTAAAGGATGTTGATTCTGATGAAGAAAAGGACTCTAATTCTAAAGCAGAAGTTAGTTCAGAACCTAAGTCAGAAGCATCTACTGTTAATATTTAAGGATCTGGTCATCCAAAACCTATTTCAGAGACAAATGCAGAAGGTACTTCAGAAGTTGTAAGATCTGAACAAGAGGCTTCTAAAACCTGGAGGTATAAGTCTGCACATCCTTCTGATCAAATAATAGGTAATGTTCAATCTAGGGTTAAAACAAGAGCTAATTTACAAAATCTTGAAAATCATTTTGTGTTGTTATCCGAAACTAAACCTAGTAATATGGACGAAGCTTTAAGTGATGATAATTGGATCATCTCTATGCAAGAAGAATTAAATCAATTTCAAAGAAACAATGTATGGAACTTAGTTCCTAGACCTAGAGGAAAGTCTATAATTAGAACTAAATGGGTGTTTAAAAATAAATTAGATGAAGACGGCAAAATTATAAGAAATAAAGCAAGATTATTAGCTAAAGGTTATTCACAAGAAAAAGGAATAGGTTTTGATGAAACATATGCACCTGTTGCTAGACTAGAAGCAATACGGTTGATGCTTGCATATGCATCTTATATGGATTTTAAAGTTTTTCAAATGGATGTAAAAAGTGCATTTTTAAATGGTTTTATAAAAGAAGTTTATGTGGAACAACCACTTGGTTTTGAAGATCTTTTCAAATCATACTATGTTTTTAAATTAAATAAAGCACTATATGGTTTGAAACAATCTCCAAGAGCTTGGTATGAAAGATTGAATATGTTTTTTATCTCTAAAGGTTTTCATAGAGAAAAAGTTGACACTACTTTATTCTTTGAAATTTTTTATAATGATATCTTGGTTGTATAAATATATGTGGATGATATTATCTTTGGATCTACTAAAGAATTGTTGTGTCAAGAATTTGCTGAGACCATGCAGGCAGAATTTGAAATGTCAATGATGGGAGAATTGACATTCTTTTTGGGGCTTCAAATAAAACAAACAAAAAGAAGGAATCTTTGTTCATCAAGAAAAATATGCAAAACAAATATTAAAGAAATTTGGATATGATGGCTGCAAAAAGGTTACAACACCTATGAGTACTTCAACAAGGTTAGACTCTAACTCAAATGGACAGAAGGTAAGTGAGAAACTATATAGGAGCCTTATAGGTTCTTTATTGTACTTGACTGCATCAAGACCTGATATTTTGTTCAATGTGTGTTTGTGTGCTAGATTTCAAGCTGCACCAACAAAAATTCATTTATCAGCTGTAAAGAGTATTTTCAAATAACTAGTTAATACTTCAAATTTAGGCATCTGGTATCCTAAAAATCAAATTTTTGATTTAATAGGATATTCTGATGCAGATTATGCTGGTTGTAAAATTGATAGAAAAAGCACATCTGGTACTTGTCAATTGCTAGGTGATAAATTAATTTCTTGGTCTTCTAAAAAACAAAATTCCGTTGCTCTATCCACAGCTGAAGCTGAATATGTTTCTATTGGTAATTGTTGTGCACAAGTTTTATGGATAAAACAACAATTGAATGATTATGGAATAAATTTTAAAACTGTGCCAATTAAATGTGACAACACGAGTGCAATAAATTGGACAAAAAATCCAGTACATCATTCTAGGTCAAAGCATATAGAAATTAGACATCATTTTATTAGAGATCATGTGCATAATGGAGATATAAATGTTGAATTCGTGCCAACCGATAATCAATTTGCAGACATTTTTACTAAACCTCTTGAAAAGGTAAATTTTGAATTTATTAGAAATGAATTAGGAATTTGTAACCCTTTTTGAATTTTTTTTTCCCCCGAAACCTTCAATATTTGAAAATCTTTATTCATATAATATATTTTTTTTTCTTCATTCGTTTTCTTTTTTTTTTCTCTAATTTTTCCTTTCTTCGCAATCTGCTTTTTCTCTCTCTGTCTATTTTCCCTCTCTCTCATTGTGACTCCAATGGCGCCTAAATCTTCAGAACATCTCAAACGAAAATCCTTCAAAACAAAATCCTCCAACAAGCCTTTAGTGATTCATAATGAATCTTCAGATTCTTCAGAAAAACATCAAGAACCTTCAATAGAGGAGAATCCGAGTTCCCCTGACTCCGAATCTATCATAGGTTCCAAGAAAATTTCCAAAAGAAAACGAGTTACATCGTCTTCAAAAGGGAAAAAAAAGGTTACTCACGAAACCTCTCCGCCTAAGAAAATAGCCAAGAAGCAAACAAAACAAAGGAATGTATCAAGTCTAAAACGCTCAATTTCAAAATCTCTTCGAAGGAAGAAAAATGAGGTGTGTTCTTGTAGTTTTGTGGATTTTAATTTCTTTACAAGTAATGGATTTTACTAGAATGAACTTTTAGAACCCATAGGATGCATGGAACTTTGCTCTACTCAAGTTCTAGTTTATGGCGAGTGTGTGAAAGAATTTTATGGAAGTTTAAGTCTTTCGGAAGGGAATGTTTTAGTTTCCAGGGTATGTGATCAAGACATTACAATTTCTAGGGCAGATGTAATTAAATGTCTACACTTACATGATGTAAATGATGATGTAGAAATTACAAACATGCCTAGGAATGATCTGTTTGCTGCTATAAATGGAGGCTTACAAATGGATTATGGAAAAGAAGCAATGGTTATTGATTTCGAGTTGTTTCCTCGAATCATACACTAGATTATTGTTGAATGTATATATCCAAGGAAAGGCAGTTCTACTTCAATGTCCATAGAACATGCTCAAATTATCTATGTGATGATTAATAGAAAGAATGTGGACATGGCTTCTAGAGTCATTGATCAAATATGGAGAAATAAAGAAAGTTTGGTATTTGGGAATGTATTCATGCGGTTGTTTGTGTTTAAAGGGATAGTTTTGCCTACCAGCTCTTCTGAACCTATTAAGTTAAAGAGGATCGGTAAAGAAGTTTTTCATCATATGTCGATCTTTGTTAAAGATTGTTTGTGGTATGCGAATGATGGTGCACATTTTGTCCATCAAAGGCATATGAAAAGAATTGTTCCTTTTGGAACTTCTTCAATACCTGTTCAAGAAGGAGGTTCAGAACCTAATTCAGAACCTAGAACAGAGTTTGGAACAGATTATAGGAAGCAACCATATGTTGATCAGGCTGGGAAGAGTGGAACAAAAGAAGCTATATCCAATGTTGATCTGGAACAAATGAAAAATGTTATGCAAGAAGCTTTGAAACATGAGCTATCACATTTAGTTAAGACAGCTTTGACAGATGAAATTTCAGTTCTTCAACGGTCTGATCTTAAGAGACTAGAAGCAATAGAGTTACAAGTTAAACAAACTTCTAATATTCTTTCTAATATCAAGAAAAATTCTGAGAAAATGCTTACTGATCTCCATCACTATAGAATTCTCTATGATGAGTTTAGTGCGAGAGTCAAGCAAGAATTATCTAACAATGTGATTGCTTTTGACAAGTTTGTCTCTCAAGTGAGGAAGATAGGAGATTCAGTCACTAACTCCTTCAAGACTTTGGACTCCAAGACGGATAAAACATCCCAATCTGTCACAAGTCTTCATGGTGAAATCAAGCTGTTCTTATCCACCAAATTTCCAGATTATGTTCGCTCTGGTGCACATATCATCAACTTGGATACTTCACTAGAAAAACCTTCCTCTACCAAACCTTCCACCACTTCTTCTACCTCTCGAGTCATAAGATCCAGAAAACCTTAGTTTTTATCTTAATTTTTGTTTTGAAATCAAGTTGTAAAAGACTTCTTTTATCTTTTATGCATAGATTAAGGGGGAGTTATCCCTTTTGATGTTAACAAAAAGGGAGAGAATGATTCTATTGTGCTTATGAGTGCTTATGATCAATGCTGCTTACTATTGTGCTTATGATCAATGCGTTTATAATGATTCTATTGTGTTTATGATGCTTTTCTGTTATAGGAATATATGCTTGCTTGAACATGAAAGTTGTTTTATTTTGTTTATCTAATGGTGTTTTGTTATCATCAAAAAGGGGGAGAATGTTAAGTTCTCTAATTTAGTTTTGATGTTAATAAAAGAGGAATAATGTGTAACGTATGTTTGAGCTTGTCAGAAGTTGTTTCAGAAGATAGTACGTAATTTTCGTAATTTTTCTAAATTGAACAAGGAGACAAAAGCTTGTTTAGAACCTTCAAAATTGTTATATAGATTATTTTTGTTCTGACAGAAGGTGTTTCAGAAGTTGTGTAGTGTATCCGTAGTTCTCGTGATAATCTTTCAGAAGCACTTTCAGAACCTTTACAATAGGAGAATAGTTGATAGGTTTGTTTCAGAAGCACTTTCAGAACCTTCATAACAGGAGGACAGTTAACAGGTTTGCTTCAGAAGCACTTTCAGAACCTTCCATGTCTGTCACGAATTTTCTCCAGATTTCGCTCTAATTTTTTTATCAACGGTTTTTAATAAATTTCAAGGCCTAGCTCCACGTGTCAAGTATATTTGGGAAATATACTTGATGTGTTTTACTAAAGTTGGATTTTATATCATGGGGTTTTTTAATTTACATAAAGTTTTACAAGATTTTATTCAAAGATTTCATTTTATGATAAAGTGAGATCATATAAGATTTACAAGTTTTATCAAGACTTAAATCTAGATATTTATGCTATATTTTGGGAGATCCAGCAGTTACAAAGATAAGGATAAGAAATATGGTTGTTACATGAAGATATGGTTCCACAATATGAGGGATATCTTCAACAAACTTGATTCAAGAAATATCTTCAAAAAAGATCTCGGTCAAACTGATTTATCCAAGCTTATCCTCATAAAAAATATCACGGAATGCAAATCTTCTCCAACCGAATCAACTTATTTTTTAAATATAAAATTTCAAAAAAATAAGCTTGTCACGTGGAACTCCAAGTAACCGTTATGTTCTCTTCATAAAAGGAGTGTTCAATTAAAAAGAAGAAGAAGGAAGAAGAGAGAACGTTCTTCTGTGAGAAAAAAAAAAACACACGGAAAAGAAAAGGCTCATACATCTTCAAGCAGAAAATTTTACATATACATGTGCTCTATTTTATAGAGGAAATTTGATATTCCTCATTGTCATTGTAATTCCTTTTGTGTATAAGGAATTGATAGTTGTTTCATCACTGTAGTTTGAGTGATTAGCTTAGTGAGGAAGCTAGAAAGACTCAGCAGTGAGACTTCGCCTTGAAGAGGCTTATATTGTACACTTTCAATTTGTTTGATATAGTGAAACACAACCGGTATAGACAACCGGGACCCCGGTGTGGAGCTGGAAGAGAGGACTAACGCTCGAAGCGAAACCTCTATAAATCTCTGAGCATTCTATTCTTCTCTACTCATTTTGTTTACTGCATATTATTGTTCTTCATTATTGTTATTCACGTGATTTTATTAGTCAAGAGTTTTTGAATGATTTGCAAAAAATTGAAACTTTAAGTAATTAATCAATTCACCCCCCTCTTGATTAATCTAATTGGGACCAACAGTCTTTCAAGTTAGTTTTTCTTGTGTTTAATCTTGGTTTTAGGCACATCATCTTTTTGGTATCAGAGCAATCACATTTGGATACTTAAGGTTGATCACATTCTAGTTGAAGAATTGGTTACAAGTATTGAGATTTGATGCCATTTGGAAGCTACTTTGATTAACATTGTTTTATTGTCTTGAAAATTGGTTTTACATGTGCTTAAACTTGGTTTTAGGCACATCATCATTTTGGTATTAGTTCTTGTGGTTGTGAGAAGGGATTATTTGAATTTGGAATTTGAAAATTGGGGGTTGTTGAATTAACATCTTGATCTGAAATTGTAAAGTGGAGATTGAATTGTTTAATTGTATTGTTGAGAGTTGTAGTTGCTGCTTGTTATTGTAGACATAGAGCAATTGTGAATCCTTATCATCTTGTTGTTGGCATGAACTTTGAGGGAAAAATAAGAAGTTTATTTCCTAGTGTTGTTGTAGAATTGGAAATACAATATTTTTGGTAAAAATGGAAGTGTGATCCTTGTATGATTTCGGAATTGAGCATTGTTGGGTGTAAATTCTAGATTTGAAATTATGTGAAGAATAGGAAAACATTTGAAATTCAAACATCCATTAACTTGAAGTAGTTATTGAGTAGCATTAAAGATTGTTGTTTGAATTTAAATTATCTTACCTTTTATGGAGAAGGTTGCTTTTAGTGGAATTATTTGAATTGTTGTTGTTGCCTTTGTTGTGAGGTTCAGTGTAAGGAAATTCAACAAGAAATATTATGTGTGTTAAAGTAAGGAAGTGACACATTTGAAGTATTGTTATTGTTGCTTGAAGGAGTGCATGTGTGTGTGTGTGTAAATGAGAGTGACGGTGTGAATTGTTGTATGTGTGAAGTAGTGTTAAGCGATCTTGAAGTGGAAGTGAGGAGTAAGAGTGTTGATCCTTTGTGATCAATTGAAGAAGTGTGAATTGTGTAGTGTATTTTCAGAAGTGAGGAGTAGCAAATTATGATTTCATATTTGAATTTTCAGAATTGAAGTATGAGTTAAGAAGCAATTTGAATTTCAAAACACACATTAAGTGATTGTTTAATTGTGTGTCATTTGAATTTGAAATAGCTCCTTACCATTTGTGAAATCTTGCACTTATTGAACTCATTTTGAATTTGGAAGTTGAGCTGCTTTTATTGTTGAAGTTGCAGTTTGTTATAGTGTGTGGAAGTGGGGAAGTGTACCGTGGCTTGAAGAGGTATGTGTGTAGAGTTGTGTTTTTGTAAATTTAGTGAAAGTTGTGTCTAATTGGCATTGGTTTTTGTATGTGTTGTATAGAGAAGTGTTACTAGTGGCTTAAGTGGTGTTGGAACCGTGAGCAAGGGGAAGTTGTGTGGTGGTGAATAGTGTGTTGTATATGTGTTTACTTGTTGCCAATTGTGTATTTAAGTGGAGAGAAGCCAAGGCAAGAAAAAGGAAAGTGTGTAGTAGAATTTCAAATTCAAACAAGTCATTAAAGTGTAAAAGTAATTGAACTAATTACTTAAACACTTCTAGTTAAATTTAATTCTATCTACTTAAAAGTAGTTGTGTGTACTTCATTTGTAGCTTGGTTGTGTACTTGAACCGTGGAAGTGTAAGGATAATTATTGTGTTGTTGGGTTTAAACGCAATCATGTCTAGTGAAATGTTTCATTCTACTAATGTAACTAGAAACTTCAGGAACCTCTGAAGATTTGATCATGTGGCTATGTAAAGACATTGACTACTTTTACTAGTAGTTTTGTCAAACACTTTAGAGGATGTACTAACCTTTAGAGGATCCCGATGGTTAGAGTCAAATGAGCAGACCACAAAAGGAACAAACTATTCAGAGGTAGTTGTGTTCACCTTCAGAGATACTAGAGGTCCATGAGCAGTTGAGTAAACCTTTAAGGGATACTGAGGGTTAGAGTGATATGAGCAAATCACCTGAGGGCCAAACTGTTTAGAGACATTTGTGTCCACCTTCAGAGGTTTCAAAGGGCCATGAGAGTCAGCGACATGCAGATGAGTTAGAAAAGGAAGAAACACTATTAGTGGAAATGGGTTGAGAGAGGGGAAACTTTAGTGGATAATGGGGCATTATTTGTGTTACAGATGAGATACATCTTAGAAATGGAAGAGAGAAAGCAATCACCCCTATGGTATTTCAAATATTAGGATTCTGCAATGATACTTCTTCAAGTGGCTTGCTAGGAGTCTCTACTGCACTTGATCTGTCAAATTTGAGGACAAATCTTTTTTAGGCCCGGGGAGATGATAGGAATCAAAATTCGTTAAAACCTATCATTAGGTCAAGAACCAAAGGATTTCAAATCTTGGTGATAAAGGTCCTTTTTGAGCAAATCGACCTTGGAATTATTTGCTTACTAACCTCTTTTCTATTATTCATGTATTATATATTCGAACAGGCACACTTATCATGCTTTACAGGGCAGTGAACAAACTCACTAAGACTCAGCTTGTGGGTTATCTATGGAACGACTTAAACCGAAGATGAGTTGGACCGATGAATTGATTTGAAGACCTAGCATGTTGAGGACTATTTTTGTTTGTTTGTTATTTATTTTGAACCATTTATTTTGTAAGTTTTGGGACACTTTTATTTGTTTGTAATTTATGTTATAGGACCGACCACCCTATAGTGGCATAGTTGTAATTTTTAAAGTTTTTTTAACCTAATAGAAGTAAGTATTAATACTTGCTAACTAGGGTTTTAGAGGGACATTACATTTGATATCAAAATATACACTTTGTGGCCATGAGAGACATCTCTTACAAGCTTCTACTCTTATAAATTTCAATTATGGAATTGTGGCAAGTTGGCTTAGGAATCCTTGTGAGTTATATCAAGATTATTTCTAAGTTGCATCCAATTATATGTAGTGAGTCATATCTAGTTTGTGATTAGACTGGTTCATTTTGTTTTATTTCACGCAATTAAGGTTCCTTGTTCATTATATGGTTCATGCCATTTGTTAATTGAAAGTTGGAATCACTTGTGTTGTTATTGAATTGGTTTTATCTAGTTTAGTACACACCATTTGTGGAGTTGTTTGTTTTCCATTTACATGCTATTTTGGTGAATTATTCATCAATTTAATACAAGCCATTTGTGGAGTTATCTAGTTGATTCTACAATTGGAATGTGTAGATTGTGCTTTGGATTTTAGGCACATCAAGTAGGTTATGAGAACATTATAATTGAGAGCAAAAACATGAGTGAATTATGAGGACATTATTACTGAGAGCAACACATGAGTGAGTAATGAGAAGTATATTATCTTTGTTGTTATTAATATTTTCTTTGAATTTTAGAAATATGTCGGGACAAAGTCTAACTAAAGGAGAGAATGGAGGAAGGGAAAATAGGTTGATGTTTGATGCGTTAATGAGGGAGATGAAGAGAATATTGAGTGGTAAACTTGAACAAATCCATGAGATGATAGATAAGATGGAACGGAGTAAGGAACCGTCTAGTAGTACTACTGTCAGGCGAGGCGCAAGTAGACCCTTGAGGGGAGGAGTAAGGATAGAAGAGGGTGAACAAACGGATTTAGGAGAGTATAATTGCATGAGGGAGAGAGGGAACACCTAGAGGTGAGACAGTAATTTGAGAAGTATCAAAATGACGATACCCTCGTTTTAGGGGAAAAATGATTTAAAGTTGTACTTAGAGTGGGAGAGGAAGGTGGATCATATATTTGAGTGCCACAATTATACTAAGGAGAAAAAGGTTAAATTGGCTATGATGGGTGTCGAATCCAACAAAAATAAAACCTACTCCTAGACAATTATATGAATTGCATATAGTGGTGAGTAGGGTCGAATCCACAGGGATTGGTTAAAGATATTTCTATTCAAAGGGCATAAATATGAAAAGAAAACGAGGGGGGGTTTTGTTTATAAATCAAAATAAAGTCAAAGCAAGATAATAGAATCGTATATTGATAAAAGCCTAGCCAAAGGAATCAATATAGTTTAATTCAAGGAATTGATCATCGATGTAAATGTTTTCTATTCTTGTTCCTAGATAAACTGGTTATGGTTATTAACAAGCTCTAACAACCTATCTCTCCGTACTTCCTCGATAACCAAGAGAAGCTCTTTGATTATTTCTCTTATCGATTAGACAACCCCAAACAAGCGCTTAGGATTTAATCTACCAATAGCATTAAAAACTAGAGAGACCACCAATTCATGCCAGTAGATTATAAGATAACCTATTTAAACATGATCACACACCTCCATAACATGAATTTGATCATCTATTTTATAACCAAACATGTTATTATATCACTGAGACTAGAACAATCAAACAATTACGGATTTGACGTGCTAGTTGACAATATATTAACTTGCTAATTAAGTAGAAGAGCTCTATTCATACCAATCAACAAAGATAATAATGACAAAACGATCAGAAGATATATAAATATCCGAAAACAACGAATAGATTAAATACAAGTCAATTAGACCTCACAATTCATGGAGAATTAAACATCTATGACCCTTTGGCTAGAAAAGTAGCTTAACTACTCATGTTCATCAACAGAACGAAAATAAAAAGTAGAAACATCATGAACCCGGTTGCCTGCTCTGCCTCCAAGATGATCCAAGGTTCTTCAAGATCCCAAAGATTCAAAAGTTGTCCTCACCCTCTAGGGTTGGTTCTATTTATATTGTTAGAGGGATGGCATGTGATCTTTTGCTAGCAAGATACGAAAATATCTTTCCTTTTCCAAGTAGATTTCAAGAAGTGAATCTTCGTCTACCAGGCACGCCCTACCACACGGCCGTGGGTCAAGCCGTGCCTTCCTCTGTGCATAATTCACGTATCATCTTCCGTGTCCAGTGTGTAGCACGGCTCCACCCACGGCTAGATTTTCAACCGTGCCTTCCTCTGTGCATGATCTACAAGTCTTCATCCTTGTCTAGTGTGTACCACGGTCTACACCACGGCTAGATCCTAGGCCGTGTCATCCTCTGTCGAAGTTCCACAATTTCTTCTCCTTGGCACGTCTAGCTTCCACCACGGCTCCAAGCACGGTTTCTCCCACGGCTTCCATCACGGCCGTGCCCTAAGCCGTGTCTCTCTTTGTTGAAAGTCCACATTTCCACCTTTTCGTCCAGTGTGTAACACGGTTTGTGCCATGGTCGTGCCTCAAACCGTGCTTCCGATACACGGCCGTGTACTTCAACCGTGTATCTTCTTGTTGATTCAAAACCAAGTATACGGCCATGTACTTCAATTACATGCCCATGTACTTCCCTCCGGCGGTGTAAATCCTTGTCTTGATCCAAGTTGTAGATGACTTCTCTTATTTACTTGAATTAGCATCCTTGACTCCATTTAACCTGATTTATCACCATAATAGAATTAAGTACCATTTCCTTATGATTTCTATAAAATCAATAATGAATTAACACAGTTTATACTATAAAGATTAAGTATAAAATGGCTCTATCAAATTCCCCCACACTTAAACTCTTGCTTGTCCTCAAGCAATTGAATTAAATCAATTGAGAAATCTGTCATAGATTATACAAACTTTCTTTTCATCATTCCAAGCATCTATTCATTTGTAATTCATGACTTGTAATTTTAATGTCTACTACTTCAACCAAACCGGTTTCCTGTGATCAAATTACCATGGACAAAATTTAATAGCTAATCTAAACAAAACAAACTTTAATCCTCATGTTTAGCAAAAGAATTTTTATTTCAAAAGTAAATACTTAATCCACTAAGGAAAAACACCCAATTAAACTTCATTGGATATTATCAAGCATATAATCCTTGCAACATAAAGTAAAAGCGTATGGTATAAGCTCTTTGCTAGATATTCTCTCTTTTATACATCTTTGTTTCATTCAATGAATGTTTACATTCATGTTCTTTTGATTTATTCAAGCATCTATTTTGACGGGTTTTTGCCCGCTTCTTTTCATGAACTTTTGCCTTTTTCGCCCTTATCGTTATAGTGAGTTCATTGAGTCGGCAACATCCCGAGCTCATCACTCAAGTGACCGGGTTTTGAGATACCCCTACGGACTCTTTGATGGGAATCAAAATCCGACAAGACCTATCATTAGGACAAAAATTGATGGATTTCGAATCTTGGCGATGAGGGCCCATTTCGAGCTGATCAACCTTGGAGTTAATTATTATCTAACCTTTTTTATCTTATTCATGAATTGTATATTCCAACAGGTATGCTTATTTGGCTTCACAAGGCGATGGACAAACTCACTAAGACTCAGCTTGTGGGTTATCTATGGACCGACCTAAACCGGCGATGAGTTGAGCCGACGAATTCCATTATGAAGCTAGCTTGCTGAAGATTATTTTCTGTATTTGTAATTTATGTTTGAACCATTTATTTTGTAAGCTTTTGGGACATTTTATTTGGTTGTAATTTTTCCTTTAGGACCGGCCACCTTATAGTGGCATAGTTGTGATTTTCTTGTCATTTTAACCCTAAAGGGTGCAAGTATAAATACTTGCAAATTAGGTTTTTTAGGGGCTTTTGAACATTTGAGAAAAACACCCCCTTTGTGCCGTGAGAGAGAGTGCCTCTTGCAAGCATTTGCTCTTATCAATTTCCTTAGTGAAATTGTGGCGAGTGGACTTGAATTTGTTGTGAGTCATATCAACAAATTACAAGTTGATCCTAACTCCAAACTAGTGAGTCATATCTGGTGAGGATTTAGTTATTTTATGTACTTTTGTTCTTATGAAATTAGGGTTCTAATTTCGAAATTTGAAAGCACCTTTGAATTGAATTTGAATACCATTTCGTTTTCCCTTCTAGCAATCGTCATTTGATATATTGTAATTCATCACAATTTCGGAATTTCATTTGGAATATTGAGGCTTTTCCTTTGTTTGTGGCGTGGATGATCATTGACAATTCATCCCTTTTAGTTGATTGTGCTTGACCCCTCCTTTAGGCACATCATCTTTTGGTATCAGAGCTACAGGTTTAAGAGGAGGGATTGTTGCAATTGGGATTTTGAAAGTTAATTTTGTTATCTTCATCTTGCCGTGAGTTGCTTAAGGTTAAGAGGAGGGATTGTTGAATTTGAGATTTTTGATCCTTATATTGTTATCTTCCTATTGCCGTGAGTTGCTTATGTTTAAGAGGAGGAATTGTTGCAATTAAGATTGTCCTTTGTTTCCATCTTTCCGTAAGTTAATTGAAGGTATATGAGAAGGGTTTTGTTGATTGAAGTTTTGGGAATTGAAAGTTTTTGGTATTACCTTTGTGAACCGAATTGCAAGGGAGTGGAAATTCGGATCAAGTGAATGTATTTTTTTTGTTGTTGTTACCTTGATGTTTACGTGATTGATCCTTGTTGAAATTGAGGATTAATTGAATTGTTTGTATTGGTACTAATTGGCGTGAGTATCTTACTTGGGAAGTTGAAACTTGTTGTTGTAGAAGTGGACATCTTGTTGTAATTTTTTTGTCTTGACTTCACCGTGAAGGAGAGGAAGGTAGTGCAATTTCGGAAGTGCAATTATGTAGGAAGAGAATTGTGTTTATTTTACATTGTTGAATTCGGAATTGTGGAAGGATATGTGCAATTTTCAGATTTGATTAGTGTGTAAGAAAGGAAGTTATTTGATTTCAAAACAAGCATTAAGAGTGAAGGAGTTAATTGTGCTTGTTTGAATTTGAAAATTTGCATCTTACCAAATGTAGAGGAGTTGCAATTAGTGAAGAGGATTGATTTTCAAATTTAAATGCTGCCTTTCTTATGTTAATTTCGGTTGAAAAATTGTGTTGAAGTGGATAAAGTGCACCGTGAGTGTGTAGGAGTGTATATGGTGTTGTGTGTGCAAATTGGAAGTGGAAGTGTATAATTTCCAGATTTGAATTTGCGTGGAAGAAGAGGAAACAATTTGAATTGAAACACATCCATTTACTTCAAGTAGTTAAGAGTGGTATTGATTATATTTCATTTGAATTTGAAATTGATTCTTACCATTTGTGGCAAAGTTGCATTAAGGTTGTCACTTGTGAATTTGTTGCCGTGTATGTATGTAAGTTGCGGTGGAAGTGGAGTGTATAGTTTTTGTTGCCGTTTCTTGTTGTTGTTGCCATTTAAAGGAGCATTTTAGTTAGTTTTGTTTGTTGCTACCGTGGAAGTGAAGAGTTGCAACATATTATTGTTGCGTGAATTATTGTGTTGTATGTAAAGTGTATAAGTGGCGGAGTGAGTTGGTTTTTAGCGTGAATTGTTTTTGTGAAGCAAGTGTGCTACAATTACTAGACATTACATTGGTACAACAAATAGATTGCATCCACAAAAATGTCTATTAATAGTGTGAATGGAGGAATGAGTGATGTAGCATATAGTCGAATTGGTGGAGGTCAGGGTTCTAATGTTGCAGGTGGGAGGACCTTAGATGAACAACTTCGGGACCTTAGAAAACTTGTTACTACATTAGCAACAAGGATTGATAGGATGACATTGCCACCACCACCAGTGGTACACCTTCAGGAGCCACCTAGAGCAAAGGGAGATTATCATGCTCTTAGAGAAGATAGAGTTGATAATTTTGGGCTTAAACCATTCCCAGAAATGGAATTTAGACCACCTAGAGGCTCAGAGTGTGCAGAGCTACAAATGCCTTCACTTGATGATAAGGGTTCCACAGATGAAAGATGTCAAACACCATTGTGCCAACCTTTAGAGGTTTCAGAGGATAATGATCAGTTGGGTCAACCATTAGAAAACCCTGGGGATCAACATCATATAGATGAGTCAGAAAAAGAGGAAACAAACTTGATGGAATGGGTTGAGACAGAGGAAACATCAGTAGATAATGAGTCCTTGTTTTTGTTACAGAAGAAATACATCCAAGAAATGGAGGAAAGAATACAATCATCTACTATGGTATTTCAGATATTGGGATTTTGTAGAGATACTCCTTTAGATGGATTGCTTTTGGAAAACGGAGTCTCTGTTGCATTTGAGCTACAAGATTTGAGGTCAAATCTTTTTGAGGTCCAAGGAGATGATGGGAATCAAAATCCGACAAGACCTATCATTAGGACAAAAATTGATGGATTTCGAATCTTGGCGATGAGGGCCCATTTCGAGCTGATCAACCTTGGAGTTAATTATTATCTAACCTTTTTTATCTTATTCATGAATTGTATATTCCAACAGGTATGCTTATTTGGCTTCACAAGGCGATGGACAAACTCACTAAGACTCAGCTTGTGGGTTATCTATGGACCGACCTAAACCGGCGATGAGTTGAGCCGACGAATTCCATTATGAAGCTAGCTTGCTGAAGATTATTTTCTGTATTTGTAATTTATGTTTGAACCATTTATTTTGTAAGCTTTTGGGACATTTTATTTGGTTGTAATTTTTCCTTTAGGACCGGCCACCTTATAGTGGCATAGTTGTGATTTTCTTGTCATTTTAACCCTAAAGGGTGCAAGTATAAATACTTGCAAATTAGGTTTTTTAGGGGCTTTTGAACATTTGAGAAAAACACCCCCTTTGTGCCGTGAGAGAGAGTGCCTCTTGCAAGCATTTGCTCTTATCAATTTCCTTAGTGAAATTGTGGCGAGTGGACTTGAATTTGTTGTGAGTCATATCAACAAATTACAAGTTGATCCTAACTCCAAACTAGTGAGTCATATCTGGTGAGGATTTAGTTATTTTATGTACTTTTGTTCTTATGAAATTAGGGTTCTAATTTCGAAATTTGAAAGCACCTTTGAATTGAATTTGAATACCATTTCGTTTTCCCTTCTAGCAATCGTCATTTGATATATTGTAATTCATCACAATTTCGGAATTTCATTTGGAATATTGAGGCTTTTCCTTTGTTTGTGGCGTGGATGATCATTGACAATTCATCCCTTTTAGTTGATTGTGCTTGACCCCCCCCTTTAGGCACATCACTCTTCCTCACTCTAACATTCAAGTTTGAATACTCTTAACTCAATTAGTTGAATCATTGGAGTAATGGCTATGCTTGATTTTTTTTTTTTTCACTAAGTGTTATGATTGCTTTACAAAAAACTTCAAAGAGTATACAGTAGCTAATATAACCTAGAAGTAAACTTGTTTATTTTTCACTTAGGGACTCGACTTACTCTTAGACTTCCAATTCTAAAGCTAAATACAAGGTAAATTTGTTTCTTAAAGATTTTACTACTTAATTTTAACCATTTATTCTAATCACAGCAGTGGGTGAGTAAAACATTTGAACAAGTCAATTTCACATTTTGTAGATGCTTATTACAACATTTAGTACAATCTCTAGATTTCATGATAATTTTGAAAAAAAAAATTTAGCTTAAAATTGCTTAAGGACAAACATTCAGAGTATAAGTTAGTTCTCTATTCTCTATATTTTATTATCCTCTCCCCCACACTTAGCTTGAACAGTGTCCTCACTGTTCCAAATTCAGCACAATGAAAGAGGAATGAACAACTCAAGGAACATTAGAGAATAAGAGAAAGGAAATACAGGTACTTCCCTGGTATTGGAGTTCTCCCTTTAAGCTCTGGAAAGTGTCATCTGATTATGTGTATCCTTGCTGCAGCTGATCCAAAGAGTTCAAAACTACACAAAAATCAAAACAAAACTAAACTAAAACAAAAGCAAAACAAAACTAAAAATTGGAATTTTTTTTTTTTTTTGACATTGGTTGCCTCCCATGAAGCGCCTTTCTTTAACGTCTTTAGCTAGACGTTCCTGGCTAGATGTTTGGATAAGGATTTTGATTCCAGCTTGGGTGCCTGTGGTGATGGGTTAATAACATCCGCAACAAAAATAGTGGAGATATCGCTAAGATGTTTCATGGCATCATAAATGTTAAATTTAATCACTTCACCATCAAATTCCATAGTGAGGGTGCCATCATTTACATCAATTTTCGTTTTAGAAGTCTTAAGGAATGGTCGCCCTAATAATATTAGTGATGAAGTATGAGAATCACTATCGTCCATGTCAAGCACATAAAAATCAGCAGGAAAAACCAACCCATTGACTTGAACTAAAACATCCTCTAAAACTCCCTCAGGATAAAATTGGACCTGTCAGCAAGTTGAACAATGACACCCGTTTCCTTCAAGGGACTAACATTTAAACGTTGATAAACAGACAAAGGCATGACATTGATAGAAGCTCCTAAATCACACATGGCTTTAGCGATTCCAAGATTACCTATTTTGCAAGGAATAGTAAACATACCTGGATCCTTGCATTTATGAGGAAGCTTCTTCTGAATAATAGCTGAAACATTTTCACTCACACTAATCTTTTCATTGCCTTTCAGCTTCCTTTTGTTAGTGCATAAGTCTTTCAGAAATCTAGCATAGTGCAGTATTTGCTTAATTGCATCAAGCAAAGGAATATTTACCTCGACTTTGCGAAAAGTTTCCAGAATCTCTTTTTCTTCCGCTTCATTCTTGGATTTCGCCAATCTGGAGGGGAAAGGAGGTGGTATCAATGTGACCTTTGATGGCTCAACTAGAGACTTGCTAATCTGGTTGCCCTGTTGGCTCGGAGTCGAAATCTCTTTCTTGGTCTCCTCCTCAAGATTAGACGGATGTCCTTTCTTATTTGATCCCTGCAATAATGTTCCACTTCTCAAGGTAATTGCATTAACGCTTTGCTTCGGGTTTGTAATAGTTTGAGAAGGTAACTTACCTTGAGTTTCTAACCTATTGACAGGAGAAGCAAGTTGGCTTACCTGATTCTCCAAGTTTTGAATGCTTTGCTTTGTTTCCTCCTGAAATTGTTTGGTATTAACAGCAAGAGACTTAACAATGTCCTCAAGAGACATACCTGAAGTGGAAGGAGCTTGGGGTACTTGGTGTGATGGCTTAGGCTGGAATTGTTGGAATTGTTGTGGGTTATTGCCATATCGGAAGTTAGGATGATCCCTCCATCCAGGATTGTAAGTATTCGAGTAGGGGTCATACTTCCTTTGCGGTTGTCCTGGAAATCCGCCTACAGCATTGGCGTGTTCATGGTTGTCATCTTGCAATGTGGGGCACATGTTGGTCGGATGATTAGGAGCAGCACAAATTCCATAAGCCTTCACCTGCTGTGTTTTTCCAAGAGCTAGCTGCTGCACAAGGGAGGTTAGATTAGAAATTTGATGTTCAAGGTTAGACACACTTACCTCATTTACCTTCCTTGAAGATGTATCATGCCTATACCCAAATTGTTGCGAATTGGCAGCCATAATGGAGATCAATTCCCTAGCTTGACCAGGGGTTTTGTTTACTATGGCGCCTCCACTTGCAGCATCCATTATCTTTCTTTCCATCGGAAGTAGGCCTTCGTAGAAGTATTGGATGAGAAGTTGTTCAGATATTCCATGTTGTGGGCAGCTTGCACACAATTGCTTGAACCTCTCCCAATACTCATGAAGAGTCTCGGTGTCCCTCTGTTTTATACCACAAATTTCTCTTCTTATACCAACGGCTCTGGATGCGGGGAAGAATTTGTCCAAGAAGAGTCTCACCATATCTGTCCAAGTGGTGATAGAACCTAGAGGCAAATAAAACAACCAATCTTTAGCTTTAGTACTTAAAGAAAACAGAAAAGCACGGAGCTTCATTTGATCGTCGGTTATTCCTTGCGGCCTCATACTAGAACACACTATATGGAACTCTTTCAAATGTTTATGAGGATCTTCATTCTCAAGACCATGAAAGGTGGGTAGCAGATGTATCAACCCAGATTTTAACTCGAATTCCACGGCCAGTTCGGGGTAGTGAATACAAGGTGGTTGTTGATTCACATCCGGCGCAGCCAACTCCCTTAAGGTTCTCTCGGGATTTGCCATATCATCTTCTTTTTCTAAATCAAGGGATGAATCAAACAAATCCGATGCTAAGTTCAGTCTAGTGGATGATCTAGCTTCTTGTCGCAACCTCTTTAGAGTCTTCTCAATCTCCGGATTATAAGTTAGTTCACCTGTCTGAGAAGAACGAGTCATACAAGAATAGAAATAAATTTGACACCAATCCCCGGCAATGGCGCCAAAATTTGATGGGTGTCGAACCCAACAAAAATAAAACCTACTCCTAGACAATTATATGAATTGCATATAGTGGTGAGTAGGGTCGAATCCACAGGGATTGGTTAAAGATATTTCTATTCAAAGGGCATAAATATGAAAAGAAAACGAGGGGGGTTTTGTTTATGAATCAAAATAAAGTCGAAGCAAGATAATAGAATCGTATATTGATAAAAGCCTAGCCAAAGGAATCAATATAGTTTAATTCAAGGAATTGATCAACGATGCAAATGTTTTCTATTCTTGTTCCTAGATAAACTGGTTATGATTATTAACAAGCTCTAACAACCTATCTCTCTATACTTCCTCGATAACCAAGAGAAGCTCTTTGATTATTTCTCTTATCGATTAGACAACCCCAGACAAGAGCTTAGGATTTAATCTACCAATAGCATTAAAAACTAGAGAGACCACCAATTCATGCCAGTAGATTATAAGATAACCTATTTAAACATGATCACACACCTCCATAACATGAATTCGATCATCTATTTTATAACCAAACATGTTATTGTATCACTGAGACTAGAACAATCAAACAATTACGGATTTGACGTGCTAGTTGACAATATATTAACTTGCTAATTGAGTGGAAGAGCTCTATTCATACCAATCAACAAAGATAATAATGACAAAACGATCAGAAGATATATGAATATCCGAAAACAACGAATAGATTAAATACAAGTCAATTAGACCTCACAATTCGTGGAGAATTAAACATCTATGACCCTTTGGCTAGAAAAGTAGCTTAGCTACTCATGTTCATCGACAAAACGAAAATAAAAAGTAGAAACATCATGAACCCGGTTGCCTGCTCTGCCTCCAAGATGATCCAAGGTTCTTCAAGATCCCAAAGATTCAAAAGTTGTCCTCACCCTCTAGGGTTGGTTCTATTTATATTGTTAGAGGGATGGCATGTGATCTTTTGCTAGCAAGATACGAAAATATATTTCCTTTTCCAAGTAGATTTCGAGAAGTGAATCTTTGTCTGCCTGGCACGCCCTACCACACGACTGTGGGTCAAGCCGTGCCTTCCTCTGTGCATAATTCACGTATCATCTTCCGTGTCCAATGTGTAGCATGGCTCCACCCACGGCTCCACCCACGGCTAGATTTTCAACCGTGCCTTCCTCTATGCATGATCTACAAGTCTTCATCCTTGTCCAGTGTGTACCACGGTCTACACCACGGCTAGATCCTAGGCCGTGTCATCCTCTGTCGAAGTTCCACAATTTCTTCTCCTTGGCACGTCTAGCTTCCACCACGGCTCCAAGCACGGTTTCTCCCACGGCTTCCACCACGGCCGTGCCCTAAGCCGTGTCTCTCTCTGTTGAAAGTCCACATTTCCGCCTTTTCGTCCAGTGTGTAACACGGTTTGCACCATGGCCGTGCCTCAAACTGTGCTTCCGATACACGGCCGTGTACTTCAACCGTGTATCTTCCTGTTGATTCAAAACCAAGTACACGGTCGTGTACTTTAATTACACGCCCATGTACTTCCCTCCGGCGGTGTAAATCCTTGTCTTGATCCAAGTTGTAGATAACTTCTCTAATTTACTTGAATTAGCATCCTTGACTCCATTTAACCTGATTTATCACCATAATAGAATTAAGTACCATTTCCTTATGATTTCTATAAAATCAATAATGAATTAACACAATTTATACTATAAATATTAAGTATAAAATGGCTCTATCAGCTACAGTTAAATTTTTAGATTATGCTAGTGTTTGGTAGGACCAGCTAGTACGTAATAGGTATAGGTATAGGGAGAGACATGTTAGTACCTGAGATGAGATGAAGACCATTATGTAGAAGCGGTTTATCCTTAGTCATTATCATAAGGATTTGCTCAGGAAGTTTCAAGGGTTGACTTAGGGGTCCAAGAGTGTAGAGGACTATTATAAAGAAAGGGAGATAGCCATGATTAGAGCCAGAGTAAAGAAGGATGATGAGGCTATAATGGCTAGGTTCATTAATGGGTTGAACAGGACGATTGCTAATGTGGTGGATTTACATTACTATTTGGATATGGAAGAGTTGTTGCATAAGGTGATCAAGGTAGAGAGACAATTGAAGTGTAAAAGCAATCCAAAATCTAAGGTGACTTCCAACTCTTTAAGGAAGTCCAATTGGAAGAAGAATCCTACATATTCGAAATTTAAAGAGGATGTGAAGGCTAATAGTCCAATCGTTGCTTTTAAAGGTAAATCTAACACTAAACCATCTTCGAGAACTCGTGATATTAAATGTTTCAGGTGTTAGGGGTTTAGACATATTACATCTCAGTGTCCAAATTAAAGGGCTATGATCATTCACGATAATGGAGATGTGGAGAGTATTAGTTCTGAGGAGGATGATACATCACCCTTAGAGGAATATGATGATGTCGACTTGGAGGGACTCGTGAGTGGAGAGTTATATGTTACTAGATGAGTCCTTAGTGCTCAACCGTAGGATGACGGTGAGGGGGTTCAACGTGAACACATCTTTCATACCTAGTGTTACGTGCCGAACAAAGTATGCAGCTTAATCATCGATAGTCCTGCACTAACGTTGCTAACACTTTGTTAGTTTATAAGATGAGGTTGAAGGCTGTGAAACATCGTAATCCATATCGGTTACAATGGTTAAATGAGTGTGGGGAAGTGAAGGTAACCAGGCAAGTTCTTATTTCTTTTTCCATAAGGCGTTATCGTGATGAGGTGATGTCTTCTCCATGCAGGCTAATCACCTATTACTGGGTAGACCATGGTAGTTTGATAGAAAGGTGATGTATGATGGGTACAAGAACCAATATTCTTTTGTTTAAAACAAAAGTAAGGTGGTTCTAACTTTATAGAAACCATGGGAGGCTTGTGAGGATCAGGTTAGGATAGTAAAAGAATTCAGAGAGAAACACGTGGCGAGAAAAGGGTGAGAAGAAAGAAAAGAGTGAGAGACAAATACTGGTGAGCCATGAGGGAAAAGATTCTGAAACATTAAGAGAAGAGCAAATTGCAAGAAAAAATGAGGTAAAAAGTGCAATGTTGGCAAGGAAAAAACTACTTGTACTTATGTACAAGAATGTTCATTTTACTAATACTGACATTAACTCTTCGTTGCCCAGTATGGTGGTTTCTCTTTTGCAGGAGTATGGTGAATTGTTTCTGGATGAGGTACCGAAGGGTCTACCTCCATTGTGAGGTATCAAACATCAAATTGATTTCTTACCAAGTGCGTCCATTCCTAACCAACCAGCTTACCGGACTAATCCTGAGGAGGCAAAGGAAATTCAGAAGTAGGTTGATGAATTGATGGAGAAAGGATTTGTAAGGGAAAGCCTCAATCCATGTTCAGTTCTTGTCATCCTGGTCCCCAAGAAGGATGGGACATGGCGAATGTGTGTTGACCGCCAAGTAATCAACAAGATAACAATTAAGTACAGACATCCTATTCCTAGGTTAAATGATATGCTTGATGAATTGCATGGTGCTTGTTTATTTTCTAAAATTGATTTAAAGAATGGCTATTATCAAATTCGAATGAAAGAGGAGGATGAATGGAAAACGGCTTTTAAGACTAAACATGGGTTATATAAATGGATGGTAATGCCTTTTGGATTAACAAATGCATCTAGCACTTTTATAAGGCTAATGAATCATGTTCTACGTTATTTTATTGGAAAAATTGTTGTTGTATACTTTGATGACATTCTAATTTATAGTAGGACATTAGATGATCATGTTCGGCATCTGTAGTGTGTGTTTAATGTTTTAAGGGAAAACCAGTTGTATGCTAATTTAAAGAAGTGCACTTTTTGTATGGAAACTGTGGTTTTTCTTGGATTTGTTGTAGGTGCAGATGGGATAGCTATGGATGAGGAGAAGGTGAAGGCAATCCTGGAGTGGCCAACACCAAAGAATGCAAATGAGGTCAAGAGCTTCCATGGCTTAGCAAGTTTTTATAGGAGATTTATAAGGAACTTCAATTCCATAGCTGCTCCTCTAAATGACCTTGTTAAGAAGAATGCCGACTTCAAGTGGACTGAAGTGTGTGAGCCAGCTTTTCAAACCCTAAAAGGTAAGTTAACTAACACGCCTTTTTTAGTATTGCCTAATTTTGAGAAAGTATTTGAGATTGAATGCAATGCTTCTGGGAAAGGTATTGGTGGTGTATTGATGCAGGATTCCAAGTCGATCGCCTACTTTAGTGAAAAACTCAATGGTGCTACCTTAAATTATCCAGTGTATGACAAGGAGTTGTATGCTTTGGTGAGGACCTTGCAAACGTGGCAACATTACTTATGGCCTAAGGAGTTCATCATTCATTCCAATCATGAGAGTCTAAAGTACTTGAAAACTCAAGGTAAGTTCAACAAGAGGTATGCTAAGTGGTTGGAATTTATCGAAACCTTTCCATATGTGATTAAATATAAGCAAGGGAAGGAAAATGTGGTGGCAAATGCATTATCTCGAAGGTAGTCTCTTTTAACTTCTTTACATACTAAATTGCTTAGGTTTCAATGCATTAAGGAATTACATTGATTTCGGTCAAATTTGGGTCACTTGTTCTGAATTTGGATATGCTGATTTTTATAGGCGTGATGGTAATTTATTTAAGAAAGATAAGTTATGTTTGCTAAAAAGCTTTATACATCAACTATTGGTAAAGGAGACACATGGTGGTAGTTTAATGGGACACTTTGGTGTTAGAAAAACTTTGAATATTTTGCATGGACATTTTTATTGGCCTAAGATGAAACATAATGTACAAAATATGTGTGATAAGTGCATTGTATGTAGAAAGGCTAAGTCCAGAGTAATGCCCCATAGGGAATACCTTCCATTGTCTATGCCTAATCAACCCTAGACTGACATCTCTATGGACTTTATATTAAGGTTACCACGATCTCAAAATGGTAAAGATAGCATATTTGTTGTTATCGATAGGTTTAATAAGATGGCTCATTTCATTGTCTGTTCTAAAACTAATGATGCATGAAATATTGTTGTTTTATTCTTTAGGGAGATCATACGGTTGCATAGTTTGCCTAGATCCATTGTGAGTAATAGGGATGTAAGATTCTTGAGCCACTTTTAGTGAACTTTGTGGAATAGGCTAGGCACCAAATTATTGTTTTCTACTATGGCATACCCCCAAACTAATAGTTAGATGGAAGTAGTCAATAGGACACTTTCAACATTGTTGCATGCTGTGATTCATAAGAACTTGAAACAATGGGAGACATGTTTGCCTCATGTAAAATTTGCATATAATTGGACGGTGCATTCCACTACATCGTATTCTCCATTTGAGGTTGTATATGGTTTTAACCCCTTGACCTCATTAGATATTTTTCCTTTGCCCACTAACAAGTTTGTTGATCTTGGCGGAAAGAAAAAAGAAAAATTTGTTAGGGAATTACATGCTCAGGTTCGAACCAACATTGAGAAGAAAAACAAGCACTATTCTCATCAAGCCAATAAGGGACATGTAAAGACCATGTTTCATCTAGGAGACTAGGTATGGGTGCATTTGAGAAAGGAAAGATTTGCAGAGCAGCGAAAGTCTAAATTGCATCCTAAGGGAGATGGACCTTTCCAAGTAGTGAAGCACATCAATGACAAAGCTTACAAGATTGACTTGCCAAGTCACTATGGTAATGTAAGCGAAACTTTTAATGTTTCTGATCTTACCCTTTATGATATATGTGATTCGAAGACGAATCTTTTCAAGAAAGTAGGAAATGATGAGGAACAACTAGCATCAAAAAGGAATGAACCGAAGTCCCATGAACCTTTACATGGTATTGGAGGCTCAATGACTGGAGCTAAAGCTAAGCGGATGAATGAAGCCTTAGAAGGACTAGTCATGGAACTACAAGAGAAAGAACCAAGTTACACTAAAGGAGAATTAGCCTTTGTTAATTTGATTCAAGCATCCTTAGAGGAGTATGGAACATGAGAACCCAAGGAAGACCATCGGTTTAAGTTACATTAAAAGACCACTCGACCTTGTAATTTTATTATTTGTCTTTGTAAGATTTCAGCCTTCTATAAGTTAAGTGGCCGATTTGCTATGTTTGGAAACTTAGGTTATTCTTTTTGTTATGTGATAACAATATAGCACCAAATAGGGGGAAAGATGACACACAATCATCATATTATTGAAATACAATTTTCTTGAGAAAACCCTCTCTTATTCTTTGAGGAGAGAACTCACCAATTTCTTCAACCTAAATTCTTAGGGAAATCATTGATAACTTAGGTTTCAATCAACAGGTGTGGTTGAGGTCTAGTTACAATTACAACATATTCAAGACAATTCATGAGAATTTTGATTTCAATATTAATCATCGGGTTCTAGGTTTAACATACCTAAGGTTTGCACATCACCCTAGTTAATTGTCGTTATGCTGGATTTGAGTTAAAGACTGAATGGAGGTTGTAATTAGGAATTGTGCCAATTGGGGTTTGTGTACTGTGTAATTGTGATTTGGAATTCTAGTGTTGAGACTACAAGTCAATGAAGATGTCAAACAACAGTGTTAATGGGGAATTTGGGAATTAGGCCAACAACTAGGTTGGAGGAGGAGTACAGGGTCGTCGTGCTGTAGGTAGAAGAAGAACAATAGAAGAGCAGTTGTAGGGCCTGACTACCATTGTTGCTAATCTAGCAACATGGGTCAATCAAATGACATTACCCCAATAGCTAGTGGCAAATCCACTAGTAACCCACCTAAGGTAGCCCTTAATGTTGTAGGTAGAGAAGGAGCAGTAGGAGGAAATAGGGATAGACAGGTTAGAAGATAGTATCATGCTTACAGAGAGGAGAGGGATCACAATTTTGGGGATGAACTTTATCTTAATCATAAGTTCAGACCGCTTAGGGGTCTAGAGTATGTAAAATTACAGATGCCTTCATTTGCTTGAAAGGGACCTATATTGGAGTACTTTGACTGGGAGGATAAGGTAAAAGGACTCTTTGAGTGCTAGGAGATAAATGATCATATGAGAGTTTGACTAGCAGCAATTGAATTTATAGGTTACGCTACCTTGTTGTAGAAGAACCTTATGGCCAATAAGAGGAGAGATGGTGATGCTCAGATTCATACTTGGTAGGAAATGAAAAAAGCGCTAAGGAAGAGGTTTATACCAGAATACTACAGGCAAGAGTTATTCATGTGTCTCTAGACATTGAGATAGGGGGGCAAACAATGGATAAGTATGTCTAGGAGTTTGAGACATTGAGAATCCGTTATAGGATAGTTGAATCTCCTAAACAGACTATGGTGCAATTTATGTCTGGATTAAAATATGAGATAGCATATATTATCGAGCTGTAGAGGTATGACACTCTTGATGAGGCCATCCAGTTGGCTTTAAAAATTGAGAGGAAGAGGCACTCCAATCCATACAGAGCATTAAGTAACAGGTATGGATCCAAAACTCAATTATATAGATCAGATAATCGGCAAGTTAGAGAGGGGGAAATTGATAGGGCTGTGGAATCAAATGTAACTAATATTAATAGGGAGAGGGATAGTTCTAGAAAAGGCAAAGCGAATGTTGGGGCTGATATCCAACAAATAGTACTGAGGTCATCAAGTGGAAAGATTCATCAAACCCAATGCTTCAAATGCAAGGGTTTTTGACACTTGGCTACTTAGTACCCCAACAAAAGGGTGATGACTACTATGGAGGTGGAAAATGAAGGTGACAAGGAAGATGTACTTGAGCCTATAGATTTATTAGTAGTGCTAAAGGAATACTATGAGGATCCAAATGCTAAGGTACATGAAGATAAGGGCAATGATCAATATTTGACTATTAATGTACTACATAAGGTAATGACTACATCTCCAGATATTGAGGATGTGTAGAGGGTAAACCTATTCCATATTCCCTGCAGGGTCCAAGGTAATCTTTGTACCCTTCTTATTGATGGTCGTAGTTGTACCAATGTAATAGATGCTACATTAGTGAATAAATTGCAACTAGTCACTACACCTTATCCTAGGCCCTATGAACTACATTGGTTAAGTGAGCAGGATAGTCTGCATGTCAGTTAGAGGGTTAAGGTTCCAATCAAACTTGGGGAAAGGTATCAGGATGTAATTGATTGCAATGTTCTCCCTATATATGCATCACATATATTACTGGGTAGACCTTAGTTATCTAACAGGAGAGTGCTACATGATGGGTATAGAAACATCTATATGTTTCAAAAGCATGGTAAACGGGTTTTTTAAGTCCTATGTCACCAACTGAGGTGCAAGAAGCCCAAGAGCAGATTAATCAAACTCTTAACAAGAAGTCCTTGGTAGTAAAGAGGGAGGGACTGGGGGACGACCTGAATAGAGTAAAACAGATACAGGTAATTCAGAAGCCTTTAGGACAACCATGCTTTCAGGACAACAAGTACTTGCAGATTAAGATTTTCAACCCAGGCGATTCTCAAAAGCATGCAACAAAAAGAGAGGAACCATCAAATTTAAGGACAAATCTTTCATAGGTCCGAGGAGATGATGGGAATCAAATCACGATTCTTATAGAGTTGCTCAATGTAAGAATCAAAGTGCAAAAACCAGAGTTAGACACCTTTAGGCTAACCATAAAGGTAGACGGCGTAGAGATAGGCTGGCCATAAAGGCTAGCCTTAAAGGCCAACGACTTTAGAAGTTAAGCCAGCCATCTAGGCCAGCGGCTTATGTGAGGATTCACGATTGTTTTTCCATTTGCTATATATTGGTTGCTTTGTAAGAACTTTGGGATTTTTTACATTTTGAGAAAAACACTTTTGAAGTTTGATCTTCTTTTTTACTCTTATCAATCCGTGGGATTGTGGCGAGTAACGATATCGGATTATTTTGTGTCATATCAACAATTTTGTACTAAGACTACTATCTTGCTAGTGCTTCATATCCAGTAAGAGTTTAGGGTTTATTTTATGTTATTGTTCGTTATTTGAGTATCATTAATCGAATTACTATTGATTGTCACATCGAAATCGGAATCATTTGATTGTATCGTAGTTTTAGGCACATCATCTTACCTTCCTGATGAGGGGGTATAATGATGCCCCTATGTTGTGATAAAATTGTCATAAGTTCGATAAATTGTGAAGTGGATTATTATAGTTTTGATGAAAGCTTACACACATCATCAAGTGGTCAACATGATTTTACATATAACATTGGAAACCCCTGTATATAGGAATGACGGATTGCATAAATTAAAGTATTGAGTTAAACTAGTCATATGTGCATCATAGCAAACCATTGCCAAGTGATGAAAATGATAATGGGAAACTTTATTACTTAGAATATGTGTGTTTAGAAAATAAAAAATAAAGATATATAGATACACATACATGTAAGGCCATTTTTTCCCAACTCAACCTAGACCAAAATACATACGATAATGACCAATGAATATACTTAGATGCTAAGATCATTATTAGACCTTTTATTTTCCACACGTACATTAAAATCCACAACTTATAAAAATCGAAAAGAACTCATAATTACCCCACTAACAATTATTAAAAAGCTAAATAAAGAAATTTTTTTACTTTTTCTTAAACCATGTAATTAAATTGAAAAGTGTAAAGAATTTATTCTTTAGACACTTAACATGTGTCTCAAGGTTAACTCATGGAAAATTTATTTAACTCTCCTCCCCTTGAAGAAAATTCTTCTCTTCTTTTCATCCCAAACTTTTCAGGAGCACTTTCACTATCACATTGATCAACACCACACCAAGACTTAGCTGACACATATGCCCCAATATAGTATCTTTGCGAACTAAGGTGACTCAGCTTGTCTGCTGATATAAGAACTTGGACCGTTCCTACTCTCCAACTATCCTTTTCATTCATTAACTTAAAATAAACATAACATATTTTTTATTCGACACATACGTGAGCCACATGAGACTCGTCAACAGTGCAAGCTTGGAAAGGTTTAATGGATGAATCATTGTCGAATGTGACTAGTTGGAATGGCGGGATTCATCTTGAAAATTTGGAATTGAGGGGACGAATTACCGCATCATTTCCACCTTTGTTACCGAATCTTATGTAAACAGGATGAGTTGTTGCAGCTTCCTTAGGACATGATGTTTCAACTGTTGCGGTGTAGGTACAATCTAACTGCAAAAGAAAAGATAATTAAGTTACGAATTCAATTATACATGCCTCTTCAACAAAGCCTCCGGACATAAGGATTTTTTGAGAAAAGTAATTATTTACCTGGGCTACAGCATCATTTTCGTCACACTCAATGTGCACGACCAACACAAGGAAGCAGCACACCAAGAACCACCAGTGACCTCCATTCTTGAGACATCCCATTTTTCTTACTAAACATGAGATCAACCCATCCCCACACCCTTCATTTATATAGCCACAAAAAGCTTAATTAATTCTTTAATCCATCAAGTAAAGTATCCTAGTTTCAGTTCATAGTAAGCCGACAGTTATAATTTCATAGCAAAGTAAGAGGCTTTGCCACATTTTTAGATGGGAAAATTTTTCCCATTGACCCACATTGACATAATTAGTGGAAAAAACAGTCAATTACCAATAGTAAGCCTTGAAAGCAAGTTCCGTGATTAATGAATGAGAAAATTTTTATAACTTAAAAAAAAATTAAATGAAAAGAAAAAAGGTGCGTTTCTCCTTGGGCATCGATCAAGTGTTTGGTAATGAGTTTTAGAATACTCCGAGAATATTTGTTCAACAAAAATATATATATACAACAAATGCCAAATTTAGAGGTGGTTTTCATATCTACTCATTACAATTGCCAAACTGCCAAATAGTGATATTATGTACTTTGCCTATAAAAATCTTGTTCGGGAAATAGAGTAGACACAAATGACACGATGGAAAATATAGCACATTGGAAAATATAGCACAATTGACTAGCTTATTTCCATTTTCTAGATTTTTTTTTTATAAGAATAACCATTTTCATTGAAAATATAGTGCAAATAATTAGGTTTCAATTAAAAGGGTTTCTAAGGAAAAGGTACAACTTTGAATTATTTAAATGTTTATTATTCAAGAATTGATATTTATCTTTTATTTTTTGTTGTCTATAATCTATAAAAGCACAATTAGACTCAAAGGGAACACCCAAAATCATAACATATTAGATTTTCTCATATTGAACTTCATCTCTCCAAAATTACCCAATTTTTAAGCTTGTCTTGACAATTATAATTAAGTTTTGTTAGGCTAACATTAGTTCATTCATTATTTGGATTCAAATTGAAATAAAGTGAATTAAAATCAACCAAAAAGAAAATAAACAAAGAGAAAGAAAGATAAGAAAAGTATAAATCCAACCTAAATGAGAGAGCAAGAAGATGACGATGAGTGGTGCCACATCTCACACACCCATTGGTGTGTTTAGCAATGCTAACATCCTAGTCTACCTTTAACAGGTCAAGGTAACATACTTAAATATTGTTTTTAAAAAGTTACATAAATATTGTATAAGTAAAACATATTACTAAAATAGGTTTTGACGTCGTAAATCACGTATCGACTTTAGTGTAAAAAAAAATTAGGTTGAAGAGGCCGACGATGTCTACACCTTCAGTACAACCTATCTCCTCTCCTCACTGTCCAATTTTTTATTTAATTTACACTCACCATTGATTTATAAACACATGATAACAATATGAAAACTTAAAAATATAATTATGAAACACATAGAAACACATAAAATACCCATTAACCCGGATCTCATTTTTCTCTCCTTCGCATGCAAGAAAGAGAAAGAAGAATGAGTGATTTTGCACAAGAAAGAAAGATTTGCCCAAATCTAAGTATTTCTAAACAGCTAATCTTAGTTGTGGTCTTTTTTTTTTAAATAACTTGAAGTTTTTTATCTATGTTTTTATCTGTGTTTGTATTTAATGTAAGATTTTAGAAAAATATTAATATAATTATATATTTTATAGAAAAGATTACTCGGTATTGTTATATTATAATTTATTAAATATTATTTATATAGATATTACATGTATAATACGTAATATTAATTTTTGTATTAGAATGAGGATTGTCTACTATAAAAAAATGTGAAATATATAGAATGTGGAATAATTCTTGCAGTATTACACGAAAATTTTGAAGTATTTAGTGGAAATATATAATTAAAAAATAATTTCGAAAAAATATTTGAAAAAAAAAATTGGAAATAATCGAATGAAAATTGAAATTAAAATTAAAATGATAAATGACAGGTAATTTTTTTTGTATAAATATTTTTGAAAATTATAATAAAATTATTGTGATGAAAATTTGTAATATTTGGAATGTGAAATATTTTTTACAGTGTTGTAAAAAGATACAGAAATGGTTGGAATTTTTTTGTGGCGAAAAAGTTATTAAAAAATAGCATCTGCCAAATTTTTAGGAAAAAATTATTTGCCAATAATGGGGAAAATTTTTAATATTTAAAATGTTATGGAAATTTAATTTTTTCTTGAAATGTTTATAATGTTGTTATTGGAAATTGTCATATTTATTAAAAAGCTTATAATTTATATATACTATGGATAAGAGAAAAATGGCTAATTATGTAAAGTTGATGATCTATACATTTAGAAATATTGTGGCCGGCAATTAGGGGTCGAAGTATGATAGGGATTCGGAAAAGAAGTTGAAAATAAAGAAAAAATCAAATACAACGAATTTTTATACAAAATATGTCGCAGCATCGGAGTTGATCTAACCGAAGTGGGGGTTGAGATAATTCACAAGCATCCTATGTTCCATAGGGGCAACACATGTTATGCATTGATGGTAATCAAAGAAGATGAAGATGTTGAAAATTTTATTGAAACGGTTGAATCATATGGAGATCGTGGCATACAACAATTACTCATCAGAATTTTTGATAATTCGGGGGGGGGGAGGGCTCGGTAAGGCAGAGATTTGATACAAGCAAGTAGCCATAGTCATCACATTACATTGCAGAAATGCAACCAAAGCCACCAACATTTCAATCCTCAATTCCAACCCCGATGGAAGTGAATGATGAAGATGAAATAGATAGAGCAATTACTCTAGTATTACAATGACCAGAGATACGGGATCCGTACATGGTTCATGTGGGAGCGAAGGTTGCAATTGACACCAATGGTGGAATAGGTGTTGAGTAGGAGAGCAGCAATAACGAGGAGAGTTCCAATGAGGAAAATAAGGAGAGTGAGAACGAGGGAGATGAAGTAGCGAAAGAAGAGTCTTCAACTGTACTTACCTACTCGAGACAGCCAATATATCGAGCAAAGTAGGCTAAACCACTTACCATGCTAGTTAGAAATCCTGTTCCATATTACAATTATGGGAGTGATAGTGGTTACATTTATTTCAAGCAAGAGCAAACCAATATTTGCAGTGATTCGAGCAATAGTGACAATTTTTATAGAGACATGAGATTCAAGACAAAAGCAAATGTCATTCAAGCAGTGAAGTCTTGCCATGTGAAGAACCATTACAACTTCACTATTATAGAGTCTAGCCTACTGTTATGGTCTATTTATTGTTTGAGAAGGGACGATATTTGTAAATGCAGGCTTTAGGCCCGAAAGAAGAAGTTAGAGGGCATGTTCGTGGTGACAAGATTTAAGGGTCCATACTCATGCAATAACCCACTAATTAATCAAGATCACCCACAACTAGATTGCAATCTCCTTGCCAGCCGATTTGTAAATCTTCTTAGAGAGAATCCTGATATGAAGGTAGTCAAGCTAACTTCTATTGTCAAACAAGCATTTGGCTACAGGATCAACAGGAGATGGGTTTAAGAGGGAAAGAAATAGGCCATCAAGCTCGTTTACGGGAACTGGGAGAAGTCTTACGATGAATTGCTAAAACTTCTCAATGCAATAGAAAATACGAATCCCAGAACACAAATAGATTGGGGGTGGAGCGGATTAAGCACCCTCGGTGTGTCCATCACAGCTTAGAGATTCCATAGGCCTACTATTACCATTGATATCACCTTTCTGTATGGGAAGTACACCCACAAATTGCTAGTTTCTTGTGGCGTTGATGGCAATAACCATATATTTCCGTTGGCATTCGCTTTGGTTGATAAGGAGATAGTTGAGACATAAGGCTGGTCTTTGTGGAAACTGAAGGAATATGTCATCGGCAATAGTGAAGGTCGTGAAAGCATTTTCCTCATATAAAATAAACACGTAGGCATTAAATCAATAGTCCGAGAAGAAGCAAATTGATGGTGGCCTCCATTTACAGTGTGGCAATTTTGCCTCTAACATGTTGCGAACAACTTTAACTCAGCATATAAAAACACCCAATGCAAGAAGTTGGTCACATATGCCAAGTTGCAAGCATAACCTCGCAAGTTGAATTATGTGATGGAGTAAGTGGGGATGACTTTGCCGAATATGTTAGACTGGTTTAACAACGTGCCATTAGATATGTGGATGTTAGCTCATGATGGCTACTATCATTTTAGGTATATGACCTCCAATGTTGTTGTAAGATATAGTTCTATATTGAAGGGGGCTCAGGGGTTATTTATGACTTCTTTGGTGAAGAAAATGTTCTACAATTACGTAGAGTACTTCGAGCAAAAGCGAACAAAGGCATTAAAGAATATAGCGAAGGGTAGAATTTTCACCAAATATGCAGCCAAAATGATTAACTAATGGAGTTCACAAGCTAACAACCACAGGGTCATCGACTACGGTAGGCACGACAAAGTTTTTGAAGTCCTTAACAGTAGTCGTCGCATTGCCAGCAAGTGAAAAGGAGGGGGCCGAACGCACATTATTGACTTTTCCTACAGCACATGTAGTTGCTAGAAGTGACAAATATACAGAATTTCATGCTTCCATGCATATGCAATGGCCGCCTCGCTTAGCCTTGATATGATGCATTCTATACTCGATTAGTATGATGGACACATCAGGATCAAACATATATGATGCACTTTATGCCTATAGAGGATGAGTTGGATTGGATGTTAGTGCACTTCTCGAGGCTCCACCTAAGGGGAGACCTCATACAGAAGAGGGGAAAGCCAAGGCGGAAAAGATACCACATGGAGATGGACATTAAGGAGCGTCCATATCAAATTGCATGTGAAATTTGTGCACGCGCGCGCTGGGGGGGTAATATAATAGAAGAACGTACCCACGTCGACACGATAATGGTAACTAATGAATACAACTACATATTTTATTACGTTCAACATTGCATTATTTTCTCTTTGCAGCTTAGGTGAATCCTCAACTACTTCAGCTAGTTTTTTTAAAGACATGACAGAAGCGGGATGCTTCATATTCCCTCTATATACATGCAATTTTGTCATTCATTGAAAAGTTGTTTTGAATGTCAATTTGTTTAGACATTTGTTAAATTTTATGAAATATTCAAAGACGTAAAATCGTACATGTACACATTATTGGTACATAGAATGCATACTGATTTATTACAAATTGTAATAATACATAAATTTCATCATTGTAGTGGACCATATACATATGCAAATAATTAAAAACCTATCTCTTACCCCTAGTGAAATCTCTAGTTAGCCGAGTGAAGGCTTTAGATGGCCTTATACGCAAAGTTAGAGGAAATTCAAACTCTTAGGTGACATACTGGTGAGGAGAACTATCTACCGCTTGCGACTGCACAAGACTCCACTGATGTAGCTAATTTAATGATTCACCCTGCTCTATAGGTTGCTTTTTAGGGCATTGCCTCTGTAGAGCCAATAGTTTTGGTATAAGACCACTAATAGAATGCCAATGCAGTGTCTCATATTGGCTGAACATCAGCCCTGAGCTAGGATACACTACATCAAGATCAACATGTAACCATTTCTCCTACTTGGGATTTTCCTCTTCTTCACTGTTGTTTTGAGGTCGACATCATCCCCCCGCTCGTCGCCGTGTCAAAATTGGTTCAACCTCCTCCTAAGTGTTTTGCTACCACGATTATAGGTACAATGTTACCCTCCCATGGTGAAGCATAAACTAAAGACCCTAAGCAGCTATTCTCATGGTCGTATCTATATCTAGCGACAGGCAAATCTATCGTAAGGTGTCACCCTACAAGTATGAAGAAAACGTAAATTAAGGTTAACATAATCATGTAATTATTAAGACATTAGTTAAAGTTTATGTAAATCGTTCTTACAAAAAATCCAAGAACTGCATCTGTGTGGCCAATGTATCTCCTGCTTATTGACCCATACCATTGTAGGTAACTATCATGCACACCGCGAGGGCCCTCCATAGGAATGGCTCGACCAACCCGTTGTTCCCACATTTTCAAATATACTTCATGCAGGATGGTCCAGTCGACATCGATCCAGCTACACAAGTTGATTTCATGTAGCTTTAGCTGTGTGTTCATCAACTGCAGGATATATTGGAACCTACCTAACTGCCTGGCCACTCGATCTGAGAAATGCTACTTAACAATGTGGAAACAAATGAGTGGCACCCAAGCCGTCTAAACATGTATGCTAGCTTTCAAGAAATACGACAGTAAATTAATCAAATTCACACCATACAACTCCCATTCAACCTGAAAATAGGAAATTTTATTTACTTTAAATGATAAATACAATTAATTTCAAGGAAAGAAATATCATTACTGAGGTACCTGCAACATATTCTACCTATCCAGTACATCCTGATATGCGCCGACTATGTAGGTGGGGTGAAACTACATGTCCCTCCACGTGTTCCACTATGCCACTAGTGGACATCCGGTTAGTATAGATAATCCATCTCGACTAATAGATGTGATGTGAGAAAGTCTGTCCTAAGCCCACACCTGTAGCAATATGGTCGCCCCTCCAATCTCATGTGCTGACAATGAGGACGCAACACATAGTTGGCGATACAACCATTCCAAACATGCAACCCCTTAACTATATGTCCTAGCGATGTCAAAATATTCTAGTAATGGTAACCACATCATGTGCACAAGGGAGCTGGATTTATCAATAAAGATAAATCCCCTAACAGCTGCAGAATGTATGCACAAATAGCTCGATGTATTTGCTCCACATTGGCATCCGGTAGGATTAGCCAAAATATATCGTGGAGCCATATCATACTAATGCGCCCTCCTCTACCGCTAGACCTAGGTCTCACCCCTAATAGTTCTTCGCATATTGCCTCCAATCCAGGCAGCTATTCCCTATAGTTGCCTATCCATCCACAAGGAGTCCCAGCTGGATCTCCACATACAATAAATACAAAATATTTCACTAATTACTTTTTCAACAATTAATTAACCACATATTAACGATTAATCACATTTAATTAACAAATAATTACTAACTACTTACTCTTACGACTAATTTTACTAAACCATATAAATATTTTACATTTCTACCCAATATAAAATTTTTCACTAATTAATTTTATAGCAATTAATTAATGATATATTAACGACTAATTTCCTTTTATTAATGAATAATTAATAACTAATTAATATTATAACTCAGTCTACAAAAGCATACAAAAAATCCCACCTTGCAACAAATACAAAATATTTCACTAATTACTTTTATAACAATTAATTAATCACATATTAACAATTAATCACCTATAATTAACAGATAATTACCAAATACTTACTCCTATGACTAAGTTTACTAAACCATGCAAATATTTTACATTTCCACCCAATACAAAATTTTTCACTAATTAATTTCATAGTAATTAATTAAAGATACATTAATGACTAATCCCCTTTGATTAATGGATAATTAATAACTAATTAATTTTATAACTCATTTTACAAAACCATACAAATATTTTCACTTTGCAACAAATACAAAGTTTTTCACTAATTAATTTTACAACAATTTATTTAACGACATATTAACAACTAATCATCTTTAATTAATGATAATTACCAACTACTTACTTTTATGACTAATTCTACTAAACCATACAAATATTTTACATTTCTACCCAATATAAAATTTTTCACTAATTACTTTTATAGCATTTAATTAACTATATATTAACAACTAATTTTCTTTTATTAATAGATAATTAATAACTAATTAATTTTATAACTCAATCTACAAAAGCATACAAATAATCCCACCTTGCAACAAATACAAAATATTTCACTAATTACTTTTATAAAAATTAATTAACCACATATTAACAACTAATCACCTTTAATTAATAGATAATTATTAACTACTTATTTTTATAACCAATTTTACCAAACCATACAAATATTTTATATTTTCACCCAATACAAAATTTTTCACTAATTAATTTTATAGTAATTAATTAATGATATATTAATGAATAATCCCCTTTGATTAATGGATAATTAATAACTAATTAATTTTATAACTCATTTTACAAAACCATATAAATATTTTCACTTTGTAAAAAATGCAAAATTTTTCACTAATTAATTTTACAACAATTAATTAACAATATATTAACGACTAATCATCTTTAATTAACGGATAATTACCAACTACTTACTTTTATAACTAATTCTACTAAACCATATAGATATTTTACATTTTCACCCGATACAAAATTTTTCATTAATTAATTTCTTAGCAATTAATTAACAATATCTTAATAACTAATCACTATTAATTAATAATAACCTAATTTACTGCTATATTTACAAAAATACATTATAATAACATATATACATAATTCATTTACTAATTTTAATTAATCATATATTAATAATTAATTAATTACTAATTAATGGTTAATTAACAACAACTACTACTTTAATAAAATTTATGCATTATACATATTTACATGTCTTTGTTTTTGCATTTATCCAAAGTAAAATAACAGTAATAAAAATAACGTTTTTCTTAAGCAAACATACCAAGATCTTAATAAAGAAATTTCTATACACATATTTCAATAGATTAAAACCTGTGGAAAACATAAATTGTAAAAACAAAAATTTGCAAAGTGAAGTTTATAGAGGAAATTCAAAGATTGAAATGTAAAATGTGAACATATGAACTTAACTGAGGATTCATATTTATATTTGAAAATGTTGGTGCAAATGTTTTCCTGTATATTATTGTGTAAATTTACTTTATCACTTTTAAGTTTGCAGACATACCTTTACAATAATTTTATAGGTTTGCTGATATATTTTTATAATAATTTTATAAGTTTATAGTGTTGTAAGCTTTATAGTTTTGTAATAACAGATCCATAGGGTTAAGAAAAAGAAAAAAAAAATGTATTGAAGGCAGATCGGGTATGAGCCTTTAGCTTAGAATTTTTGCATATCCCTAAAGTCGCATACATGATCCACATCTTCACAACCTAATTTAGGAATATGTTTTATGTGTACAATATCTACGCAATTTTTTTTAAAGCAATATTTATGTATATAACACATGATTTAACTTGAAAAACCCGCATAAAAATGTAAACTCATAAAATCATACAAGTGGAATCGCAATTTTGACAACTATGATTGTAATGATTCTATTACATCATACTCTACTTAACTAATTGAGTAAATTATGTAGACTATCACCGAAAACTTTCATAATTGCATGGACACCCCACGTCTTTACAATTGAGCACTTTCTCTACTATGACACAAGTGAAACCCATTATTTTTACTTATATTGATTGTTTATATCACAAAAATGACATGGTAAATGAAATATTATATATCCAAATAAAAAAATAATGTCATATCTATTTTGAAAAATAATAGATACAAAATCAAAACAAAAATGGAAAAAAAAAATGGTTGTGTTATCATCCTCCAGTAACTTTCATCAAATCAAAACTACAATGTTAAATACATGTACATATTCTTTTCCACAACATTTGCAAACCTAAAAATTTTGTTTATAATCTAGATTGATAAAATTTATGGGTATGAATATCCTGTAAACATTAAAACACAAATCATATGTCACCATACTATAATTTTTTTGCTTTTCCATTATCATAACTTCTAACAAAAAAATTCATGCACTATTCTGATTCTATACCATACAACTACTTCGTCCTCTCATGGCATAACTTGTACCATTTTCATTCATCACTAAACTATGTTATTATCATCGTAATGTTTAGCAATTTTGTATGTTATTATCTCAATTTTCAATTTTCTTTTCTATTCTATATTTGCTTTTTTTTGTGTGTGAAGATATGTATTTCTTTTTTAATTTAGATATATGATATATGCCATTTATCACGTCAACATAGAGCTATGGAATCCATCGAAAATGACCAAAAATGGTCTAATTGTGAATCTTGTTAAGTTCATCCATCTCTAATAATGTGCCTATATCTAAGATCAAAATGATGGAAAATTCAACTCGCCAGTAACAATTTGGGTAAAAGAAGTTATATATGTACGTAAATAAATAAATACATATATAATACAATATATATTTTATTTTAAAGTTCTTGGTCTATTAAGTTATGTTATTTGAAGCTTCATTTTATTTTTTTATTTTTTTTTCCATTGAGGTTGAGTTTGAATCTATGCTTGATAGATAGCTACATACCAATCACAAAAGATGGTTATCCTTCAAATTGCCTAGATAAAGTTGATTAATGTTGGATTCTACCCAATGCCCTCTTACCCTCCCAATGAGGGTATGTATATTGATGCCCTTATCTTGTGATAAAATTGTCATAAGTTCGATAAATTGTGGAGTGGATTATTATAATTTTGATGAAAGTTGCACTCATCATCAAGTGACTAACATGATTTTACATATAACATTGGAAACCATTCTATACAGGAATGATGGATTGCATAAATTAAAGTGTTGAGTTAAACTAGCCATATGTGCATCATAGCAAACCATTGCCAAGCAATGAAAATGATAAATGGGAAACTTTATTACTTAGAATATGTGTATTTAGAAGCTGAAAAATAAAGATACATAGATACACATACATGTAAGGCCATTTTTTCCCGACTCAACCTAAACCAAAATACATACGATAACGACCAATGAATATACTTAAATGCTGAGATCATTATTGGACTTTTTATTTTTCATACATACATTGAAATCTACAACTTATAAAAATTGGAAAGCACTCACGATTACTCCACCGACACTTATTAATAAGCTAAATGAAGAAATCCTTTTATTTTTTCTATGCATTTGCTCTTTCTTAAACCATGTACTTAACATTATAGTGTAAAAAAGAAAAAAGAAAAAAGAAAATTTACTTAGGTAAAAAAGAAAAAAAGAAAAAAGAAAATTTACTTAGGCACTTAACATGTGTCATGGGGTTAGCTCACGAAAAATTTATTTAACTCTCTTCCCCTTGACGAAAATTCTTCTCTTCTTTTCCATCCCAAACTTTTTAGCAACAGTTCCACTGTCACATTGATCAACACCGCGCCAAGACTTAGGTGGCAAATATGCCCTAATATCGTATCTTTGCGAACTAAGATGACTCAGCTTGTCTTCTGATACAAGAACTTGGACCGAGCCTACTCTCCAACTATCCTTTTCATCCGTTAACTTAAAATAAATATAACATATTTTTGTTTCGACGCATGGTTCAGTCACTTGATACTCGTCAACGGTACAAGCTTGGAAAGGTTTAATGGATGAATTATTGTTGAACGTGACTAGTTGGAACGGCAGGATTCGTCTTGAAAATTTGGAATTGAGGGGACGAATTACCACATCATTTCCACCTTTGTCACCGAATCTTATGTAAACGGGATGAGTTGTTGCAGCTTCCTTGGGACATGATGTTTCAACTGTTACGGTGTAGGTACATTCTAACTGCAAAAGAGAAGATAATTAAGTTACGAATTCAATTACACATGCCTCTTCAACAAAGCCTCCGGACATAAGGACTTTTTGAGAAAAGTAATTATTTACCTGGGCTGCAGCATCATTTTCGTCACACTCAATGTGCACGACCAACACAAGGAAGCAGCACACCAAGAGCCACCAGTGACCTCCATTCTTGAGACATCCCATTTTTCTTACTAAACATGAGATCAACCCATCTCCACACCCTTCATTTATATAGCCACAAAAAGCTTAATTAATTCTTTCCTTCTCATACTAAGAATGTTGCGTGCAACCTATTCCTCGTCCTCGTATGATATAAGGAAGCGAAAAGTAGATCGAATTTTATTGCATACATCCCGGAGGAATTTATGCCGTATATTTTCGGTATTGAGATATATACAATCCATCACCTTTGAACTAAACACAAAAACCACCAGTGCACCTTATCCCGAGCGTATGGAAGATTAACTATCCTTTTGTATCAAATGAAAAGTTGACTGAATATTTACTTATTCTTCTCTTTTCATTTGCCATGCTTTATTCTCTTCTTTAATCCATCAAGTAAAGTATCCTAGTTTCAGTTCTCAGTAATAGTTTAATGGCAAAGTAATAGGCTTTGCCACATTTTTAGATGGGCTCTAGCGTCTAAGTGTATCTATGACCATCCCGAGCGTATGGAAGATTAACTATCCTTTTGTATCAAATGAAAAGTTGACTGAATATTTACTTATTCTTCTCTTTTCATTTGCCATGCTTTATTCTCTTCTTTAATCCATCAAGTAAAGTATCCTAGTTTCAGTTCTCAGTAATAGTTTAATGGCAAAGTAATAGGCTTTGCCACATTTTTAGATGGGCTCTAGCGTCTAAGTGTATCTATGACCAGCCCATGGTCCATCATGATATATGCACCCGTTGAAGGAGCATGACAAATTCTTTCCATTGACCCACATTGACATAATTAGTGGAAAAAACAATCAATTACCAATAGTAAACCTTGAAAGTAAGTTCCACGATTAACGAATGAGAAAATTTATATAACTTAAAAAATATATGAAAATGAAAAAAAAAAAAGGTGCGTTTCCCCATGAGTATCGATCAAGTATTCGGTAATGAATTTTAGAATACTTCGAGAATATTTCTTCAACGAAATATATATATTATATATATTAAAAGCTCAACAAAATGTCATATTTAGCGGTGGTTTTTATATCAATTCATTATAATTACCAAACTGCCACGTAGCGATATTATCTATTATGCTAATGAAAATCTTGTTAGGGAAATGGAGTGGACATAAATAGCACGATGGTAAGTATAGCACAATTAAGTAGCTTATTTCCATTTTCTATATTGTTGTTTTTGATAAAAATAATAATTTTCTTTGAAAATATACTGCAAATAATTAGGATTCAGTTAAAAGTGTTTCTAAAGAAAAGGTACAACTTTGATTTGTTTAAATGTTTGTTGTTTAGAATTGATATTTATCTTTAATTTCTCATGGTCAGTAATCTATAAAGTCACAATTAGATTCAAAGTTAACATTCAAAATCACCACGAATTATATTTTTCCTATTGAACTTCATCTCTTTAAAATTACCCAATTTTTAAGCTTGTCTTGTCAAATATGATTATGTTTTATTAGGTCAACATCAATTCATTCATTATTTGGATTCAAATTGGATCAAAGTGAATCAAAATCAAGCAAAAACAAAATATAAAAAAAAAAGACAAAAAAAAACAAAAAGAAAGAAAGATAAGAAAAGAATAAATCCAATATGAATGAGAGAGCAAGAAGATGCAAAAGGAAGAAGATGACCATGAGTGGTGCCACGTGTCACACACCCATTGGTGTGTTTAACAATGTCAGCATCCTAGTGTACATTTAGCATGCCACATCAAGTATAACTAACGTTATTATAATGGATCAATTACACCATCCTTTACTTAACCAATTGAGTAAATTACGCAAACTATCCCCAAAAACTTTCATAATTGCATTGGCACCCCATGTTTTTACAATCGAGCACTTTCTCCACTATTACACATGTGAACCCCACTATTTTTACTTATATTGATTATTTATATCACAAAAATGTCATGGTAAATGAAATATTATATATTCGAATAAAAAAAACAATATTATGTCTATTTTGAAGAATAATAGATACAAAGTCAAAACAAAAACAAAAAGAAAAATGGATATGTTATCATTCTCTAGTAACTTTCATCAAATCAAAACTACAATGTTAAATAAATGTACATATTATTTTCCACAATATTTGCAAACCTAAAAATTTTGTTTTTAATCCAGTTTGATAAAATTTATGGCTATGAATATGTGGTGGACATTAAAACACAAATCATATGTCACCACACTATAAGTTTATTGTTTTTCTATTATCATAACTTCTTGACAAAAAATTTTATGCACCATTATGATTCTATACCATACAACTACTTCTTCCTCTCACAACATAACTTGTACTCTTTTCATTCATCACTAAACTTTGTTATTAATCATCGTATTGTTTATTGATTCTATTTGTTATAATCTCAATTTCCTATTTTCTTTTCCATTATATATTTGCTATTGTTTATACGTCGATGTGTAATTTTTGTTTTTTATATGTCATTTGCCATGTCAACGTAGAGCTATGGCATCCATCCAAAACAAACAAAAATGGTCCAAATGTGAGTCTTGTTAAGTTCATCAATCTCTAATAACGTGGCTATATCTAAGTTCAAAATGATGGAGCATTCAAGTCGCCAGCAACAATTTGGGTAGAAGTTTTATATGTACATAAATATATAAATATATATATAATACAATATACATTTTATTTTAAGGTTCTTGGTCTATTAAATTATGTTATTTGAAGCTTCATTTTATTTATTTTTTTTCATTGAGGCTGAGCCAGAATCTATGCTCAATAGATAGCTACATACTAATCACAAAAAATGGTTATCCTTCAAATTCCCTAGATGAAGTTAATCGATGCTAGATTCTACCCAGTGCCCTCTTACCTCCTAATGAAGGTATGTCGATGTCCTTATATCGTGATAAAATTGTCATAGGTTTGATAAATTGTGGAGTGGATTATTATAGTTTTAATGAAAGCTTGCGCGCATCATCAAGTGGTCAACTTGATTTTATTTATAACATTAGAAACCCTTGTATGCATGAACATAGATTGCATAAATTAAAGTTTTGAGTTAAACTGGTCATATGTACATCATAGCAAACCATTGCCAAGCAATGAAAATGATAAATGGGAAACTTTATTACTTAGAATATGCATATTTAGAAGCTAAAAAATAAAGATACATATATACACAAACATGTAAGGCCATTGTTTCCCGACTCAACCTGAACCAAAGTACATACGATAATGACCAATGAATATACTTAAATACTAAGATCATTATTGCCCTTTTACTTTTCACACATACATTGCAATCCACAATTCATGAAAATTAGAAGACACTCACAATTATCTCATTGACACTTATTAACATGTTAAATAAAGAAATCTTTTTACTTTTTCATGCATTTGCTCTTACTTAAAGCATGTAATTAGTATTGAAAAATGTAAAGAATTTCTTTTTTAAACACTTAACATTTGTCTTGAGGTTAGCTCATAAAAATTATCTTATCTTCTTCTTGTTGAAGAAAATTCTTCTCTTCTTTTTCATCCCAAACTTTTTAGCGGCAGTTTCACTGTCACATTGATCAACACCGTGCCAAGACTTAGGTGGCAAATATGCCCTAATATTGTATCGTTGAGAGCTAAGGTGATTCAGCTTGTCTTCGGATACAAGAACTTGGACCGAGCCTACTCTCCAACTATCCTTTTCATCCATTAACTTAAAATAAACATAACATATTTTTGATTCGATGCATACGTCAGTCACTTGATACTCGTCAATGGTGCAAGCTTGGAAAGGTTTAGTGGATGAATCATTGTTGAATGTGACTAGTTGGAATGGCAGAATTCGTCTTGAAAATTTGGAATTGAGGGGACGAATTACCACATCATTTCCACCTTTGTCACCGAATCTTATGTAAACGGGATGAGTTGTTGCAGCTTCCTTAGGACATGATGTTTCCACTGTTACGGTGTAGGTACATTCTAACTGCAAAACAGAAGATAATTAAGTTACGAATTCAATTATACATGCCTCTTCAACAATGCCTCCGGACATAAAGATTTTTTGAGAAAAGTAATTATTTACCTGGGCTGCAGCATCATTTTCGTCACACTCAATGTGCACGACCAACACAAGGAAGCAGCACACCAAGAGCCACCAGTGACCACCATTCTTGAGACTTCCCATTTTTCTTACTAAACATGAGATCAACCCATCTCCACTCCCTTCATTTATATAGCCACAAAAAGCTTAATTAATTCTTTCCTTCTCATTTTAAAAATTTTACGCGCATCCTATTCCATGTCCTCGTATGATATAAGGAAGCAAAAAGTAGATGGAATTTTATTGTACACGTCCCGGAGGAATTTATGCCGTATATTTTCGATATTTAGATATATACAATCCATCACCTTTGAACTAAACACAAAAATCACCAGTGTACCTTATCCCGAGCGTATTGAAGATTAACTATCCGTTTGTAACAAATGAAAAGTTGACTGAATATTTACTTATTCTTCTCTTTTCATTTGCCATGCTTTATTCTCTTCTTTAATCCTTCAAGTAAAGTATCCTAGTTTCAGTTCTTAGTAATAGTTTAATAGCAAAGTAAGAGGCTTTGCCACATTTTTAGATGGGCTCCGGCGTCTATGTGTATCTATGACCAAAAGCCCATGGTCCATCATGATATATGCATCAGATGCATGGCAAATTCTTCCCATTGACCCACATCGACATAATTAGTGGAAAAAACAATCAATTACCAATAGTAAGCCTTGAAGGTAAGTTCCGTGATTAATGAGTGAGAAAATTTCTATAACTTAAAAAAAATGGAAAAAAAAAAAGGTGCGCTTCTCCTTGGGTATCGATCAAGAGTTTCTGTAATGAGTTTTAGAATGCTCCGAGAATATTTGTTCAACAATATATATATATATTAAAAGACTCAACAAATGCCATACTTAGAGGTGGTTTTCGTATCAATTCATTACAATTGCCAAACTACCACATAGCGATATTATGTACTGTGCCTATAAAAATCCTATTAGGGAAATGGAGTAGATGCAAATGGCACGATGGAAATATAGCATATTGGAAAATATAGCACAATTAAGTAGCTTATTTCCATGTTCTAGATTTTTTTTTTTTTTTTTGATAAAAATAACAATTTTTGGTTGAAAATGTAGTGCAAATAATTAGGTTTCAATTAAAAGGGTTTCTAAGAAAAAGGTACAACATTGATTTATTTAAATGTTTATTGTTCAAGAATTGATATTTGCCTTTTATTTTTTGTGGTCTCTAATCTATAAAAGCACAATCAAACTCAAAGATAGCACTCAAAATCATCATGGATTAGATTTTATTATATTGAACTTCATCTCTCTAAAATTACCTAATTTTTAGGCTTGTCTTAACAAATATAATTAAGTTTTGTTGGGTTAATGTTAATTCATTCATTATTTGGATTCAAACTGGATCAAATTGAATCAAAAAAGAAAGAAAGAAAGAAAAGAAAAGAATAAATCCAACCTAAATGAGAGAGCAAGAAGATGTAAAAGGAAGAAGATGACCATGAGTGGTGCCACATGTCACACACCCATTGGTGTGTTTAGCAATGTCAACATCCTTGTGTATATTTAACATGCCATGTCAAGTATAACTAATATTATTATGACAGATGCGTTTTATCATCCTCTACTTAACTAATTGAGTAAATTATGCGGACTATCCCCAAAAACTTTCATAATTACATGGACACCCTACGTTTTTACAATCTTTCTCTGCTATTACACATGAGAACCCCATTGTTTTTACTTATATTGATTATTTATATTGCAAAAATGACACGGCATATGAAATATTATATATCCGAATAAAAAAAAATAATGTCATATCTACTTTGAAAAATAATAAATACAAAATCAAAACAAAAAAGAAAAGAAAAATGATTATAGCATCATTCTCTAGTAACTTTCATCAAATCAAAACTACAATTTTAAATACACGTACATATTATTTTCCACAATATTTGCAAACCTAAAAATTTTGTTTATAATGTAGTTTGATAAAAATTATGGGTTTGAATATCTAGTGGACATTAAAACACAAATCATATGTCACCACACTATAATTTTTTTGCTTTTCTGTTATCATAACTTCTTGACAAAAAAAAATCATGCACTATTCTGATTCTATACCATACAACTACTTCTTCCTCTCATGAGATAACTTGTACTCATCTCATTCATCACTAAACTATGCAATTATCATCATAAGGTTTATTGATTCTACACGTTGTTATCTCAATTTCCAGTTTTCTTTTCCATTCTATAATTGCTATTTTTTATACACCAATATTTATTTATTTATTTTTATTTAGATATATGTCATTTATCATGTCACTGTTTTGCCATGTAAAATTCATGTAAGCAAAAAGAGTGGGGTCCACACGCGAAAGAGGTTAGAAAGTGCTCAATTTTGAAAATGTTGGTGTTCGTGCAATTATGAAAGTTGTTCAGAGTAATTCATGCAATTTACTTTAACTAATTTAACATAATGTTCATCCTGTATTTCACTTACATAAAGGCTATTTACTTTTTATAATATAATTGATAAGGAATAAATATGCTTTTTTTTAATGACTATTGCTAATAATAGATTATAAATTTATATTCCAGTATTTAGTTCATATAAATTTTTATTATAGAAGATTAATTGCAGTATTAAATTGAAAATATGATTAAAAATACTACTATATCATTATAGAATATAACTAATAGTTATTTATTGAGTGCATGATTATTTATTACTTAAACGTTTTATTTCCTTTAGAATAGGAATAAAAAAATCCACACTACAGAAGGTAATAACTATACTCAGTAGAGAGATAATGGAAAAGTTATCTGAAATAAAAATTCCCAAACCCATTTGCACATTAACAATGTAATAAAAAGTATTTTGGAAATAATGATTCTATTCACTCTCTATTACCCTAAGTAAATGCTCCCTTAAAAGTTTTTTCTCTGCTTAAACTTAACCCAAACATTCATCTTTTAGTATATAATTTTCTCAATATTATCCTAATCCATATTATTAAGTCAATACCCTCTCTTGTATACTCCACAAGTTACAATCGCATTTATACCCCTAAAATTTTTTTAAAAAAGCAATTCAAGTATATAATAATCTAGTTTAAAATTGTCCAAGGGAAAAACATAAAACTTCTATAACAGGAAATTTTCTCTCTCATATAATTATAAATGAATAGTTTCTAAATATAAATCACTAAAATTCCCTCTCTAACTAAGAGTAGTTAAATGGTTCCCTTTTTAAAACAAATCTTATGTACTTTGGTTTTCCTTATTAAAAAGTTTGTTCATTTTGATTTCCACTATAATTCTATTTTTTTTTTCTCTTGATCTACCATGATGCAAAATTATAAGTCATGTCTCTTTATGCTTCTCTTTTCAATATACTAAAAATAGTGTGTTTTCTCTTGTTCCTCATTTTTCTTTTAAGTTGTTATGATAAAGGCATATAAGTGCACTTTGCAATATTTGCTATCATTAATAATGACAAATCATGAAACCTAACTAAGTTGATTTTGGGTCTACAACGGTTCCCTTAATGAATAAGTAGATTTTATAATAATATGGCATTTTAAATTTTATTTGATATAACTTTTATTGTTAAAACAAAAAATAAAGTCTAGTTGATTTATAATTCAATAAAAATCTGAGATGTGGTTTCATTGGCATCTCTGTATTTTATTTATTTATTATTGTAAAATTAATCTAATAGCACTTATATTTTGGTGCAAGATAGAGAATTAGTAGTTCAACACCACTCTTAAAATAATTTCATTTTATTGGTTATATTGTTTTACTTGGGGACATGAGTTGTAATTAATAAATTATAGGAAGAAAAAACATAAATTAGTAGATAGATAATTTTTTTTTTGAAATTTCCAAATATATATATATATATATATATATATATATTATTCCCAAAGTTTAAGAGGATTTTGGAACTTATTAACCCCCTTCAGTGCTACAAAGTTATAATAATATCCAAAATCCTTGAATTCTTTCTTTAAGTTGATTATTGTTTCCCTTCTATAGGTTCATATTGTCATGTCACTATGTATTCTTTCATTGTCTTACCACATTTATATTTTAGTTTTAGGATATGTTGTTACTCGTTTATCAAAATTAAGTATTTTTTAGTAATTTTTATATTATATGAATTTTTTTTTTGTGATCATTAAATATTTTATTGTTTTGATTATCTTACTATTCAAATCATAGTAAATTTGTAACCAATGTATAATAAACATCGTTGTATTTATATGTCTAATTGGAATTCTTAATTAGTACTTTTTTTTTTCTAATTTATGTTTCCCTCTTAAGAATTCTTCTTTTGTATAGTTTTTTAACTCTAAAGCATTGAGCAAATAATATCTTTATATCTATATGTTAAGTGATTTGGTTAATCTAGTTTTACAATTGATGCAATGTGATAACTATTATAAAACACTTATTATTTGTAATTTTTATATGGTCTTTGGTTTGATTTTGCTATATTTTAAATAGATATTGCACTTAATTAGCCTTTATTTTGATTGTAGGGCTTTAAAATGTAACTTTTGATGAAATGAAACATAGGCATGTAAATTGTATGCAATTTAGAACGAAAATGATAGTGATTAGCAATGTTAATGAAAGGGTTAAGCCCTAATATATCTTTTGTAATTAAAAAAATTGAAAAAAAAAGTGAGTTTTGCTACTTATAATAAAATTTTATTTGTTTCTCTCATTTATATATATATATATATTTTGAAGTATTTTATATTCTTGTTCTCACTAAGCATGGGTAATGCCTTAGCATCTCAATTTCTACATCTTGAGCCTAAGCGATACCTTAACATCTCGACCTTCACATCTTAAGCTCAGATAACACCCTAGCATCTCCGCTCCCCCCTCAACACCCCACCTCCACCCCCACCCCCCCTAGATAAGACTTTAGCATCTCCGCCTATTATACCTTAAGACTAGGCAAGGCTATAGCATCTTCGACTTCTATGCTTTAAGCACAGGCAAGACCTTAGCATCACTAGCTTCTACACCTTAAACCCATGTAATGCCTTAACATCTCTAGCTTCCACACCTTAAAGGCTAAGCAATACCCTAGCATCTCTGGCTTCTACACTCTAAGCTTAGGCAATACCCTAGCATTTCATCTCCCATGCCTTAAACCCAAGCACTCCCCTATCACCTAACTACTATACTTCAAACTTAGATGATTCTTTGATATATATCTCTAGCACAAAAACCTGAAAGCTTATGCCAAGTAGTCGAGTAGTAGGAAATGCCCACTTAACTAATGAAAGAGAATTCTTGACTCAAAGAAAAGAATGTCACTATCACTACTTAAACACAATAGAATACTCCATCAAAAAGGGATAGCTATATCATCTCTAGCAAATGAGAGCTATGCTCTAATGTGCAAGATGACTCTTGAAGCTCCTTAGACCATGAGAATCTAAGTAGCCTCATGGTGACATAAGCTCAATGATTCATACAAAGTCACACCAACTCCAATTACAGTATTTTAGCATCACTATAGTTAAGTGAAGGTGTTTGCCTACTAAGCACATGAAGAATAACATAAACTTGAGCAATCTAGGCCACTAGAAAGCCCTCTAGTAACACTAAAAGATGAGATGGCATGACAAACTATGAAAGGACAAAGTCTCATCAAATATAATAATAGTTCCTACAGTTGTTAACCTATCTCGCCAAGACATGTCAACAACTAGGGGGGGGGGGGGGGGGGGGGGGGGAGGGGAGATATCAGTATGTGCAACATAAGCTCACCTCCATAGGTACCAAAGCAAAGTTATGCATCAACATGAGTATCAATTTACTCCCATCATTTACTAGTATCTTGATATCAAGACCATTGTCATTATGTGCTTCACCAAGAGTATTCAATTCTATAGTGCTATCATCATTTTCACCACCATCATCAATATTTGAAATCATCACTTACATAGTAGGACAACTCACATAAGGCCAATGCCCTCCCTCATACCAAGTGCCAAAATAGGATCTACTTCAATCTATGGAAATAATAAATCATCGTGATAGTATGATGGGCTCGTGAAGAATATCATTTATTGATTCAAAAGTATAAGCTCAAGAGGCTTCTAAGAAGCTTGATTAGTATACCAACCAGTCTAAGGTTGCAATCCCCAAATACACCAAGGAAAGAACTATGTTTTAGAGTTGCAAATTTTCATGATTTTACACAAAGGTCGTAATATTCTTCAAGCTTAGTGGATAGAATTCACTATTGTCATCTACTCACATAAGGGTGGAAGGCAAACATGCCCTTAATATCACTGAATTACAAGATCCTAACCTATACCCATGTGCTACAAAGGGTAAAGATAACTCTATCATCAACAACAAGATGGGTAAAGTCCTTTTGGAACCACTTATTGAAGAAGAGGCAGAGGAATGCCAAGTCTGCATATGATAAGTTCAATGGTGATCTTTCAAATGCATAAAAGTCTAATGATAAAGGTTTAAACCTAAATTGAAGAGATCTAGTGCGAAGCACTCACTTTGGGCAATCCATGTGGCTAAGAGGAAGAGTCATAGGTTCACAACTTCTTCTAATCTACTAAGGAACACCATATTGAAGAGATCAAGTGCAAAGCACTCATCCTGGGCAATTCATGTAGCTAAGAGCAAGAGTTATAGTCTCGCAACTTCTTCTAACCCACCAAGGAACATGAGCATAGATAACTAAGATGCTATGGAAGCCATAAACTCATACCTACAAGGATAGAAGGAAATACATGAGTTGTCAATATAAGATCAATTCATATAAATATTCAAGTACAAAAGATGTGAATACTTAATCCCATTCATGGCTTGGACCTTGGACCTTGGGAACATCTCCACTTAGATCCTCAAAGAAACATGGAAACTACACTTCCACATGCTCGCATGTGAGAACCACGATTGAACAAATATAGTGGTGACATGAAGAATCCTTAGCCATAGTTAAACTTCCATCTCACTCTTATGTGGAATTACTATTGAGGATCTTCGCCTTTTTTAAGAGAGCAATGTATTTTGCCTTTGTGGTGGTGTACTCCACCCAAGAACTCCATCCTAATGGTAGTAGCTTCTTTAGAAAAGCAAACATGCTTTAGTTTAACTGTGATAAGAATGCTTTTGTTAAAAACTTGCTATCGAGAAAATAAATGAAGTTCCTATCACCACCCATGATTAAAAGAAGAGGAAGGAGTTCCCATTACCTATAAAACTTGGTAAAATCGTTGATTACAATTGAAGTAAACTTCTAGTAAAAAAGAGGAACAAAGTTCCTATTGCTTGTGTTGGTTTCAAAGAAAGGAATTGAAGCCTAGTAACAAATAAGGGATGCATGATAAGTCACAAAATACCCTTATCTAGAGTAATGAAATTATGCTTTATTGTTGAATTTTTAGATGATTTGTTGAAGAAAAGGGTGCTTAATGGAATGAATGTTGAAATTATGCTTTATTGTTGAACAAAGTTCCTATTGCTTGTGTTGGTTTCAAAGAAAGGAATTGAAGCCTAGTAACAAATAAGGGATGCATGATAAGTCACAAAATACCCTTATCTAGAGTAATGAAATTATGCTTTATTGTTGAATTTTTAGATGATTTGTTGAAGAAAAGGGTGCTTAATGGAATGAATGTTAATTTCAGGATCTTCTAGAGTATTCTGGAGCTAAGGGAAGGAGTTTTGAAGAGTCAGATCAAGTTTGGAAGGAATTGGATACATTACATGTGAAGAAAAAAATTCTGGAAAGTACACGAGAAAAGTAAACGCCCATGTACTTTGCTTGTGTATCTAAGTTTTGCTTTTGTTCGATGACGTTTCAAATACACGACCAATGTACACTCCTATGTACTTGCTCGTGTATATTCACATAAGGACACCTGGAAGCAAGCATGAGATACACGAACGAGATATACTACTTGTGTATCCGATCATGTATATATCCAATCGGGGTACATGTATAAATAGACCTTCAGTTTTCCCTAAAAGGGGGTTACGAATTTTTTCATTTTCTCTCACTCTCATAACAGCAAGGGAAAGAAGATTTTGTCGATTCCAAGGGAGATTGAAGACCCACGAAGAAGAAGATTTTATCTTTAAGGGTTGTGACCATGAACTTTATCTATTCTTCTAGTAATTGTGTTTCTTTTGTCAAATATATGGAGGAGTAGACCTAGATCTAGATTTTATTTGAAACTTCTCTGTCATGTGATAAAGATTTGGTCCTTAATGCAAAGTTGTTGACTTTCTTATGATTAATTGCATGCTCTTCAATTGTTTCTTAGATTCATAAATCCGGAATATGAATTTATATGTGATATCATATTAGTTAATTGAGAAATTGCTCATATGATTAGATCTAATGCAATTAATGAGATTTGATTGTTCTTTTAGAGATAGGAAACAAGAGTCTTTTGTTTACATCGATTATTTTAATGCGAATTCATGTGCTTTATGCAATTCTAGGTTGCTATTAACTAAGGAGAGATCCTATTTGATAAACCTAGGATTAGATAGGTTAATATACTTGAGAAAGTAGTTAACTTGACTAGAGAATTCGACAGTATAAGAAGTCAATTACGACAATCTTCAGAAATCTAATGAATTACATGATAGAGAAGGAGCATAATAAGATCTAGATTGCTTTTGTTAATTGATAAATCTTCAGAACCATTGTTGTTAGTGAGTTGTTAGTTTTGAGATTAGAGTAATCAAGTTTCGAACAACATTATTAAGCGACGGTTAGATAATAGGAATGGAGTTAGTACTAGTAATTGGTGTATCTCTAAGGGACGACCTTATACTTACTTGCTATATTACGCTATGATAGGTGCACTTGCCTATTGCTTCGTAGTAGGATTAAGAACAAGAATTCAATTTATTAAAACTACGATTGGCAACGATCAATGCACCACTATCAATGAATCCATCATTATTCTAGTTTCAATTTGCTAGCAATTCGCACTCTTATAAACTGTCAAGAATTAGAACGACTTGAGATGGAGACACTATAATAATTAAAAAAAGAAGGAGAGAGATGGAGTGTGTGTAGGTATTATAGCAATAAAGCAATTATGCTTTAAAGAAAATCCAAGGTCTCAAGATAAATAGCCTAAACAAAAAATTGCTCTAAAAAGAGATATGTATAGTATTGCGATTGTATTTTGCTCATAGAGGCATGGACTTGATGTATATATATGTATATAAAAATAACAGCGAAGCCAACTTTAGTTATTAGTTACTGTATATATTGTAATTTATTTGAAGGATCAAAGCAGATAAAAAACATAAGACAATTTTTATAACTTCAAGAATAGAATATAAGTAGAGACATAAGCCACGTTCACACGACTTCTTGACATGAACCACTACACCATAACAACTCCTAAACAAGTGCAACCTCTAAATTGAATTACTAAAATCAAGCAACAAACAAAACATTCCTAAAGACTAGTTCTAAAGACTAAGGTATGTTTGCATATCTCCAACAATCTCCTCCTTGCCTTAGTATTTACAAACACTTAACTTGTCTCTTAAATCTTTAAATCTTGCTTTTAGAAGAGCTTTGGTTAGCAAATCTACAATTTGCTCATTCGTCTTGCAGTAATTCAACTTAATTTCACTAGCTTTCTACTTTTCTCTCAAATGATATAGCTTGATGTTGAAGTGTTTTGTTTTCTCATGAAAGACTAGATCTTTTGATATTACAATAGCAACTTGATTGTCTACAAAAATATCCATTGGCTCGATCTGCTTCATGTGCAAGTTTATGAGTATTTTTTGGATCTAAATTACTTGGTTCACTATAGCATTAGCTGCAATAAATTCTACCTTAGTTGTACTTTGAGCAACCACTTCTTGCTTTTTTGAACTCATGAAAACACCTGAACCAAAATTGAAACAAAAACCATGTTGTGCTTCTCATTTCCTCAATAGAACCTACCTAATCATTGCTAAAAAAACCTAGTAGCTGGAAATTGTGACAGCAAGAATACTTAATACCATAATCTATTGTACTCTTAACATATGTTAAAACACATTTAAGAGCTACAAAATGCACTTCATTAGTGCAATTCATAAATCTTGATAGCAAGCTTACTACAAACATTATGTTTAGTCATGTGGCTATGAGATACATCAAGCAATTGATCAAACTTCTATATAGTCCTTCATCGACTCTTTCAGCTCCATCTTTGTTGCTAAACTTCTCCTTTTGATTCATAGGTGTGCTAATGCTTTTGCAATCTTTCATATGAAATTTCTTCAAAATTTCCTTTGCAAACTTCTTTTGAGATATGAAGACTTCACCATGCCCTTACTTCACTTCCCTGCCTAGAAAGTAAGTTAATAAATTGAGATCTGTCATCTCAAAAACTTTGAATATCTTGGCTTTAAATTCATCCACCAGCTTCTCATTACTTCCTGTAATAAGCAAATTATCAACATAGGCATATACTATAATTAAGTTAGCATATGATTTATTCACATATAAAGTGGGTTCACTTGGACTTTTAACAAATCCATGGCTTTGAAAATAATCATCTACTCTACTATACCAGGTCCTAGGAGCTTGCTTAAGACTATATAAAGTCTTTCTCGACTTGTAAACTTTCTCCTCCTATCCCTTGACAAAAAATTCCTTTGGCTGATCAACATAGATTTCTTCTTGAAGGTAGCCATTCAAGAAAGTTGGCTTTACATCCAGCTGCTAAAGATTCCAACCTTTTATGTAGCCAAGGCTAACAACATTCTGATGGTATCTAAGCATGCAATTAGATAGAAGGTTTCTGAGAAATCCCAAAAACTTGACTATATCCCTTCATGACTAATTTGGCTTTATGTTTGTTCATAGAACCATTAGCATGGAATTTGGTTTTGTAAACCCATTTCACTTTAAGGATCTTTTTGTTTTAAGTTCTATTTACTAACTCCAAAGCACCATTCTTCTTAATCATATGAATCTCCTCTCTCATGGCTTCAATCCATTTGTCATCCTTTTCAACCTCTTTAAATTTTGCAAGTTCAAAGAGAACAGCATTGGTTCTTTCATAGATATTAGACAGAATTCTTGTACCACGAACTAGAACATCATCTATATTTTAATCAAAATACCGTCGTTCCTCCTAACTCCATTGTCTATCTTCTATAAATGTGACATCTCAACTTACAATAATTTTCCCATTTTTTGGTAAGAAAATTATGTAAGCTCTAGAAGTGTTACTATACCTAACAAAAATACCTAATTCTGCATTTTTATCAAGTTTGTCTCATTTCACCTATGGCATATATGAAAACAGAAGGCAACAAAAAAAAAATTTGGATTTTGTAAATTTGATTTGTAATCGAACTAGGCCTCAAACGATGTCTTTTCTAACACTACTCTGGTTGGCAGCTTGTTTAGTAGGAACACTACAGTGCTTGTGGCTTTTGCCCAAAGATTCTTGGCAACTCCTTTTCATGAAGCATACACCTCGCCATCTCCATGATGCTTCAATTTTTTTCTCTCACTTACACCATTCTATTGTAGAGTGTAAGGTGTTATGAGTTAGTGCTCTATACCCGCTTCCTCACAAAACTTGTCAAAAGTTCCAAAACATAATAGCAACCTCAGCTTTGGATTTAAGATAATAAATCTAGCAAATTCTAGTATAATCATCTATAAAGATAATATAGTATTTACTACCATTCAAGGATGGAGTTACTTAGGGTCCTCCAATGTTGGTGTGTATAAGTTGCAGCTTGTGTGATGCTCTTTAGGCTAATTGAGGAAATGATTTTCTAACTTGCTATCCATATTGACAAGCCATACAATTTTCTAGTTTATCCTCCAACAATGATATACCCTTCACAAAGTTATTTTTCTGCATATATAAAGTCCAGCATGATGAAAGTACCCAAGTCTTTTATGCTACAATTCTACATTGCTTACATGACTTATAAGTGTTGCTTACTCATCCCCTATCAAATTCAAAGAAAAACTCTTGGCTCTCATCTTTACTTTAAACACATCTTTGCTCCTTGCATCCTTGATCAAACACCACTTGTCTTCAAAAATAACTCTGAAGCCTTTTTCAACTAGCTATCCAACACTAAGTAAGTTTTGATCAATGTCAGGCACTTATAAGACATCAATAATGTGCTTTAAGCCCATCAAGCTTTCAATCACCATTGTTCCTTTCCCTTTAACTAAGATAAACTCACCATTTCCAATTTTTACCTTGAAGATGAGTCTTATCAATCTCTATGAAAAGAGCTTGTTTGTTGGTCATGTAGTTAGTTAGCCGCTATCTATCAATTAGGAATTACTTGAGTTATTGCTAGTGGCAAAACACGTTGCCACAAAGAGTTGTTCTTCCTCTTATTGTCTTGTGTACTTTTTTGTTGTATCAAGCTGTTGCAATTTACAAACCCTCTCCATGTGTCCCATATTGCCACACATCCTACACTTAATATCAAGCCTCCACCAACACCTCTTTGGCACATGGTTTGGCTTCTTGCAATGTGGGCAAGGTGAATTTGCATCATTTTTGTTGTCATTCCTGAACTTGCTGCTCTTCTTCCTTTCCTTAATTTTCTTGTCTTTGCCTTCAACAGAATTTTCTAACTTGGCTTTGAAAGCAGCCTCCATAGTTTCTTCTTTTCTCATCATTCTTCTCTACTCTTAAGCCTACAAAGCATCAACTAACTCTGCTAAAGATGTGCTTGATAGACCTTTAGACTCCTCCAAAGAAGAGGTTTTGGACTCATATTTCTCAGACAAAGAGACAAGAATTTTTTGGACAATTCTTTCATTAGAAAAGTCCTTACCTAACAACCTTACTTTGTTGACAATACCCTGTAGTGTGTTAGAGTAATCTTTAATCATTTTTGTCTCCTTCATCTTCACCATCTCAAACTCTCTAATCCAGTTGAGCATTGGCATGTTCTTGGTTCTTTCATTGCCTTGGTACTCCTTCTTGAGGTGGTCCCAAATGTCTTTAGTCGATTCTAGATTCATAATCCTAGTGAATATGGTGCTTGAAATGGTAGAGAAAAGACATGCTTTGGCCTTTGACTTCTTGTCTTTCCCTCCTTATGATTCTTCATTTGTGCCACTATTGGATTTGTTGGTAGAAGTGGAACATTGTAATTCTCTGCTATAGCCTTCCAAAGATCCAATGCATCGAGGTAGACAGTTATCCCAACAACCCATACTTGATAATTTTGGCCATCAAAAATTGGTGGAGCAACGTGACTTAAGGATGATTGTGCATTAGCTGCCATTTTGAAAGTTTGTGTTTGTATCACTCAATCTTATAGACCCCTTAAGAAAAAATGCTCTTATACCAATTTGTTGTATATACTATAATTTATCCGAAGGAACAAAGCAGATAAAAAAGATAAGCACATTTTTATAACTTGAAGAACATAATATAAATGCAAACATAAGCCACATTCACACTACTTCTTAACATGAACCACTACATCATAACAACTCCTAACATATGCAACCTCTAAACAGAATTCCTAAAATCAAGCAACAAATAAAACATTCCTAAAGACTAGTTCTAAAGACTAAGGCACGTGTGCAACACTGGTGATCAGTGGAAGATTGATTTGAGAAATGTGTGGAGTTGTTCATGATGAATTCTGACTTGGTATGGCCTTGGTTGCTAATTTTTTTTATGTAGCCGATGGAGAATGGATATTGCTTGGTCCAAAGACGCAGTCTAAAAGGAAATATGGAAAATGAAAGAGGACGAAGCGAGCACCATCTTTAATTCATGAGACAACGGGTTTCAGTTATTAGCGCTTTAATTAGGGATTCATATCCAAAAGAGAGAGAGCGAGAGAGAGATGACTAACCCCATGAATTAAGTTGGCCGTTGACGTTGGTTCACAGTTAGGGTGCGATTGTTATTCGTTTCTCTGCCGATTCATGCAAGCATGCTGTCACTTTTTTTGGACAAAGCCTTTTGATGTTTGTCGATTGTTGATCGCCTCTCTCACGCCCGCTACACCCAACTGCAGTTGTATGGAGGAAAACGAAGTGGGCAGATGACTGGAAGAAGGCTGGAGTGTAATTAACATTGTTAGCGGTGGTTAGAATTCATTTAAAAAAAAAAAAGAAAAAGAAAGATTATGAGAATCGAAGCAAGAAGTCGTCCATACGAAAGGCAGACATGGACATCACTAATATCGAAGTGAAGGAGAATGAAGCAAGCAGGCCCGAACTTATATCACGCTTAATTGATCTACCGTCCTCGAAGTTGGTCGGCAGTTCACCCGTAGAGAAAAGATCATATGGTATATTGAAGACCGCTATATATTCAATTTATGTCTTTGACAAGAGATGAGAATTTGATTCTCGTCTGCGTTTGACGACCAGAGTGCGAGCAATTCAAGCTTGGAATATAAAAAAAAAAAAAAATCATCATGGCTGCCCATATATAGGATGAAAATTTGCTGTATTAAAAATATCGTAACTATATTGTATCAATATATTAAAATATATTACTTGTAAAATCTATTTTAAAAATGAAGATATGGAAAAAAAATAAAAAATTAATTATAAAATATTACATGATACATAACACATTTTAACAAACCCATTATTACAATATTCTTGACATAGCAAATTTTTATCTCATATACGCATATATTAGCTACAAGGAAGTACCGATAAAAATATTCAGATGATTTAAACTTGGAAGTTAATAAATTTGGAAGATATATTAACATGTAGACGGGAAAATAATTCTATCTAGAATTCATTTTGAATGGGAAAGTGAAAATTTCGTGGATGAAGAATATGGCAACATGAATATTTGGACGGTGATTTTACAGGCAAAGTTTCGAGTAAGTTTCGATGTACAGTGAATTTTATATTTTGGGTAACTAACATTTCGCTCGATTCATGCACATCTAAGTTTGTCGAAAATATAAGATTGATGAAGATTTATTGGAGTATGTTTGAATCGAAAAGGAAAATATTATTGGTTCGATATTCGGCCAAAGTGAAGATACAAAAAAAGATTTGAGAAAGATTCAAAGGGAAATATTTTCGATAATGCGATGAAGATGGTGCAGGGGGTTACGTGATTCAAGAGCTACTTCTAGTCTCACTTAAGCTAGAGTATCCATAGGCTCTGTGACTCAATCAAGCTTTGTTCAAAAGTGCATATAGCGTATACTCTTGCTAAACACGATAATGTCTCAGTTATGGAACACGTTAAATTTAATAGATTCATGGCCAATAAAAATTGTTGTGAAGGCGGCATCCCATGAATTTAATATTGAATATCTCCCTTTTTTAGAAATATATTTGAAGTTTCCATTACAATTATGAAAGGTTGATTCAACATTATATATAGAAAAGTATTGAATTACTTCTCTACCATACATGCTTTGCTCACAATAAGATTTGCCCGACTTACATATTTGTAAAGTGTGTGTCTATCTTATTTAGGGATACAATCGGGACAAGTCATAATAAGATACTCGCCTCGACTGACTCAATAAAAACTTTATAGGGTTTAACCCTATAGGGTTTAGAGTCGAGTTTGAGATATAAAATAAAACTCGATAGGATTTAGAATCGGATTATAAGATTTAGAAAAAAAAAAACCCGATAAGAAAACTCAATCCGATAATTTAAAAATAATAATAATAAATTAATATTATAATTTATAATCAGTTAATTTTATTTTTATATTATTATATTTTTAATCAATATATTTTTATATTTTATTTTATTTTTATATTTACTTTCTCTCTTCTTTCCATCACAAGTAGATTAATAATAAATTAAATAAATGACATATGAAAATAAGTTGAAGTATGAAAAAAAAAAAATTAGTCACCATTCAAATTGGGTTGAGTTCGGGTCGGGTAAAAAAAAAAAAAAACTATCAAGTAGAGGTTGGTTTTAGGTATATAATTTTTTACCAGGTTAGGTTCAGGTTTCAATGAATCTGTCCCAAACTCAACCCATTTACATCCCTAGTCTTATTCTACTAAAGTGGTGAATATATCAAGAATTTCTATTGAAATCTCAAATATTTATGAATAGTGTGAAAAAAAATTATTTTTATCTAAAGCAAGAAAATAATTAGAAGCTTTGAATGATAAAATTTATTTTGCAAATACCAATCAATATCCTGGGGGTAACAAGGTCATTACAAAGAGCAATATAAAGCACACAAGGAAGTGAATTTTATGGAGAAGATGTTGAAGACAATTCATTCTATTCATCAACAAGCAAAGAAAATGCTAATCCCATCAACATTATAAATAATCAAGTGATTGGTTTAGTGCCTCACATATGAAATGCCTAAATCCCTTCAATTCTATCCATATGGCTTTGGTTAATGGGGCAAAATGTAAAGAGTTGAAATTATTAATTTAATATATTAAGCTTAGTCCATTAATTATTTGACTTGACTTATTGGATTAAGTGATAGGTTCAAGTGAATCCGATCCATCTAACGAGGTGACTTAGGAAAAATCAACTTGATGGACTTAAAACAGGCATCGTTCAATTGATTCATCTATATCAAACCTTTTTTAAACAAGCTCATGTACTTATGGAAAAAACTACTAACCTTGGACCCTTAACAAGTTCACCAAGATAACCTTAGAATAAGCATACTCCATCTCATCTATCGATCACTAAAATGATTCAATAAATGTTATTAAGTTAAAGAGTCTATAAATACTCAATTATTCCTCCTTATTTCACATAGTTTCAAAGATCAAAGAAATGCTATTCTACTATGAAAAATCTACTCTCATGAATTAAATAAGCATTCAAGTGAAGAATGGTTTCATTTGCTGAAACATTGATGCTCGAGGTTCCTTTGGCTCTCTTTTCTATCACTTGTGTATTCGAAACTCTCAAAATTACCTATTCCTCCTCCCCATCATTCTCTATAGATGTACAAGTGGGTTAAAGCCTGTAGGCTAGCCTGTTTAACCCATTTTAAAAACAAGCTTAGGTTAAATTTTTTAATTCATTTAAGAAGCAAGCTAAATAAGCTCGAGCCATTTAACCCACTTGTCAAAGCAAGTTCGCTCGTAATGGGCTGGATTGGCCCACTTACCTTAACAACCTAAAAAAAAAAAAGAAAAGAAAAGAAATTGGTTAACTCAGCAAGGCAACGACATAATACACGAACTAGAAAATTAAACAAGTAATAGTAGGTAAGGTAGCAGAACATTCCAAACAACCTCTCTTTCGCTCAAAACAATGAAAAATTAAATTGAAATGAAACCTAAGAAAAGACTACCTCTCTCTTGCTCATCCCTCTCCTCTCCTGCCCTTCAGTTTCCTCTCTACCTTGTGCACCGTGAAAGTTTGACACACCAAGCCACCTCCGACTCTCCCTTCCTATCACACTCTCTCACTCATCCCTCTCCTCTCTACCTCTCGCACTGTAGAAGTTTGACACACGATGACACCAGGCTACCTCTGGCTCGCCCTTCCCCATCGCACTCTCTTGCCCATCTAGTTTCCTCTCCGCCTCTTGCACTATAAAAGTTTGATGCACTGAGCTACCTCTAGCTCTTGCTTCCCTATCACACTCTTTCACTCGTCCTTCTCCTCTCCGCCTCTTATACCACAAAAGTTTAACGTCCTAAGGCACCAAACTGCATTCAACTCTCCTTTCCCAATTGTAGTCTCTCGCTCATCCCCCTCCTCTCCACCCTCTAGTCTCCTCTCCACCTCTCGCACCGCGAAGTTCGACACACTACGGCGCTAGGCCGCCTTCAATTCTTCCTTCCCTGTCGCACTTTCTCACTCGTCCCTCTCCTCTCTAACCTCTAGTCCCACCTCTTTAACTTTTTATTTATTTATTTATGCTGATGATTGTTTTATATAGATGCAATCAACTAAGAAATCAAATGAAAAATGACTAAATGATTTTCCTAGAAAATCATCTTTGTAAATATTTTTTGTATAAAGATGAATAAAGATTGCAAGATTGTTAGATTAACCTATGCAAGGTTACAACTCTTGTAAGAGTTACATCATTAGCACAAATTGACATATTTTTTAATACATAATTAATTTACAAATGCTTGTGAAATTATACATGTAATTTATTTTAAAAGGATGGAATTACCATCCATTAGAGTTTCAAGGACTTTAACTATATGTTTAATTTGGTGAATAGAATAATGTAGGAATAGTAAGAAAAGCAATTGTAATTCCTTAATAATAGAATAGAAAAATAATAGATTTTACTAAAACTCTTGCAAATGACTTACATCTTGTTTTGTATATTTTTAAAATGGATCATACTACTCGTACCAGTGATGACAATACCATTCAATAAATTAATGCGGATGATGAATCAGATGCTCATGGGGGTGATTCCATTATGTCATCTAATACTACTGCATGAATATCTCTTGACTCCCATGAATCTAAAGGTAGGAGACTTAGAACAAACACTTATGAAGTTTAGGAAGTTTTTACAAAAATAAAAGTAGGAAAGGATGGTAAAAAAGGAGCAAAATGTAAATGATATAGGAAAGAGTATGTTATTGATGGCTCCAAATATGGGACATCAACTTTGATTCAACATATGAATAAGTTTCATTTGCTTCTGAAATATCATGATGTGGGTGATATGATAATTGACCAGTCTGGAAAGTTAAAGACAAGAAGAGTATATTACAAAGTTGCTCATGAAATCTTGTCAATAGCAATAATTGAACACAATCTTCCTTTCTCATTCATTGAATACAGGAAGATTGTACAGTTGATAAAGCATTTATATCTTGATTATATTCTCATCTCTAGGAAAATGGCTACATCTGATGTTTGGAAATTGTACTTAGCTGAAAAAGAGAATCTGAACAAAGTTTTGGGAAAAATTCATGGTAGAGTTTGTTTGACATCTAACTTATGGCCAGTTTTCACGAGGGTTGTATGTGTTTAATTGCAAATTTTGTGGATGATAATTGGAAACTTAATAATAAAATTCTTTCTTTCTTTTTTTTCATGTGCCCCCCTCCTCACTCAAGAATTGAATTGTCAAAGAGGATGTTTAATTTTTTTAAAGATTGGGGTATTGATAAGAAAGTTTCAGTCTTACCTTGGGCAATGCATCTACTAATGATTGCATACAAAATCTCTTGAAAGATCAACTTAAGCTATAGTGTAGTTTGTTTTGTGATGGTGAATTTCTTCATGTCAGATGTTGTACTCATATTCTTCACTTGATTATAAGAAATAGCTTAACAGTAGCCAATAAAGCTTTACATTAAATAAGAGAGTGTGTAAAGTACATAAATGGGTCGGGGAGTAGAATGAAACATTTCTAAAAGTGTGTTGAACAAGTCGCTAATCTTGACACCAATGTTAGTTTGTGTTTGGATATAGCTACTGGATGGAATTTTACCTATCAAATGCTTGATAGTGCTCTCAAGTATCAACATGGTTTTTTTTTTTTTTTTTACTTTCAATTAAATGACTTAAATTATAAATACTGTCCAATGGTGGAGGAGTGGGGAAAAGCATGGAAATTATGCAAGTTCTTAAGTCCTTTTTACACCATCACAAATTTGATGTCTAGCTCTTCATATCTAACCTCAAATCTATATTTTTTACAAGTGTGAAGGGTATAATGTTTATTGAATGAGAACATAATAAGTAAAAATTTTGTCATAAGAGATATGTGAATTAGGATGAAAGAAAATTTTGACAAATATAGGAGGGAATATAGCATTATCCTTACACTCAAAGTCGTTCTAGACCCTCGAATGAAGTTCAACTTTTTAAGGTTTTACTTTAATAAGATTGATCTACTTACTTGTGAAGAGAAAGTTGGTTAAAATAAAGAGCAAGTTATATAAACTTTTTGAAGAATGTGACAAGAACAAGGTAAGTAAAGTACATTCTAGTAACTCTCAAGTTGGCTCTTCTCGAGTTCATCAATCATCTAAAGGCGAAGGTATAGGTAAAGGACTTGCATGAAGCATGGGATTTGGAAAAATTCTAGATATCAATTTTGCTACTCTTGATGTAAGTTGAAAAATCACTTCATTTTTTTTTTAATAACATTCTACTTTTAATGATTAATTAACATTAATATAGGAATATTGTCAAGTTGAGGTATAAACAACTAGTAAGTCTTCCTTAGACCTATATCTAGATGAATCGGTATTAGATATGAACTTTTATTCAGAGTTGGATGTATTGGAGTATTGGAAGACTCAACGTCAAAGGTATTTTGATTTGTTTATAATGGTTTTTTATGTGCTTAGTATTTCAATTACTACAATAGCATCTAAGTCCACATTTAGTATTGGCACTTATGTCCTGACTAAATACCACAGTTCTATACTTCTTGAAAATGTGGAAGCTTTAATTTCTACTTGAAATTGGTTATAGGGATTTGATTGGGAAAGTAGCTATTTCGTTTTTATAAAATTTTCTCATAATTTATGATTTTAGCCTTTTAATAGTTCCATCTAACTATGTGTGTTATTTGGTGAATTGTAGATAAAGGTGAAAAAAGTCTTGAAATAACATTGTCAAAGGAACATTCAAATGTGATTGTTGATGAAAAATGATTATTATTGATGTAACTAGTTTATAGCCATTTGTACTCCTATTTGACATGAAGTTTGGATAATGCTTGTATTTGTTATCTTGACTACTTTATTTTTTGTTTGATATTTGTAAATTATGATTTTAATCTCTACATCTAGTGTACAAACTTCCAATTTAACCTAGCATTTCAACAAGGCTAATGGTCTACCATTTCTAATGTGGAAGATAATGGGATAGGTTAGAAATATGTACTTGAAGGATGCTAAAGGTTTTGTGGTCATAGTTTCTTTAGCAAAAGGATAGAATTATGGTTCTTTATCTAATGACAACATGTAATAACTTTTTTTCTTATAAAAGATAGTACGTAAATAATAGAATAGAAGGCGATAAAGGAAATTTTTTCGAAATTTTACTTTTGACATTAAATTTATTTTTTTTATATAAACTCATTTTATACTTTTGAAGAGAAAGAAACATCTTTTAATGGGTTAAACAAGTTAGGTTAACCCATTAATCCATCAAACAGTGAAAGTGGGTTAAACAAGCCGGGTTAATGGGTTAGCCCATTTAACCTATCAAATGGTAAAAGTAGGTTAAACGGGTTGGGTTAGTAGGTTGGCCCCATTTAACTCATTAACCTGCATGAGCTAAGTTGGGCCAATAAATTTGGCCTATTTATTAAACAAACCAAAATAAATTGGCTCGTTTAACCTACAATCTAAAGTGAGCCAAGCTAGGTTGGTCTGTTTAACCCATTTGCACACCTTTATCATTCTCTTCCTAGTCGTTCTATCACGTGCCTTCTTCACCTCACTTCTTTAAATACATGTATAGCGTATTTGCATGAGACTCATGCGACTACTTTAGCCCTCTCAATCTATAAGTTTATAGATATAACCATTTTTTCAAATGAAAAAAATTAAAAATAAAAAAAGCAGAAAATATTAAGTATAACAAAATGTTCAAAAATAGTAATTTTATGTGAATTTTTTAAATCATAATATTTTAATTGACTATTTTCTTTGATTTTATGTAATTTTTTTAATTATAAAATTTAACTATTTTATCTAACTGAAAATAGGATCTAAAAGCACATTTTGTAATAAATTGAGTCTTAACTATCAATACTAAATTTCAAAGACACAAGAGCTATAATATATATAAAGCAAATGGAAGAATGTATATTTGTAATTTACTCGTTCATTTAAATATGATGTCAAATTATTTGCATCTGCTTAGTCCACATCCTAAAGCTTAAAGGAAAGAGAAAAGAAAAATTCTAATTAACCACAAAACCATTTGGCATTTTTATTCCTCGTAAAGCAATTAAAACAAATTAAGTGTTTTTTTTTTCAACTTTTTAAATAAAAATAAAATGTTCTTGAAAACTCTGGCTTCCAATTGAACATTTGTATCTATATGTATTAGAATCCTAATTCATGAATTTCTCAATTCAAGAAACAAGAATGAGAAAATCAAATAATTTTGCAGATCTCTTTTTCAAATCCAATAATTTGTGATTAATAATATATTTTATTATAGTTTCGTTTCCTATTTGATATTCGAAGTTGTGATCAGTTTTTTTTCTCCCCCAGGCTTCAAGATGTCAATTGAACCTTTAAAATGAGATGAAATTGAGATAAATAACATTTAGGAGTCATAATGCTGCAAAGTGGTTATATGTGGTTTTAGCTAGTTGTAGTAGTAACCTAGAGCGTCACCTCGCTATGCAGAACAAATTTAAACTATGTATCCATGCATTAAACCAACTAAAATGTGTGTCTAAGACAACCATATTCATACAGCTATATGAAACCATGTGAAATGTCTTGCAGCTAATTAAGAACGTATATGATTTAAATTGACAATCAAATCATAAAAGTTGAATTCGAAGTTTGCCCGAGTTGGATTCAACATAGTCAAGTGATGCTTAATAATGTGAATAACTGTTTTAATACTAAAATCGATTTAGGACAGCGGAATCAATAGATCTGAAGGTTCTGAAGTCCGAAATAACAAAAACCAATAAAATAATTATAGAATGCTACAACATTTATGTTTAAATCCCACGAAGTAAAGAAAGGGAAGACCATTCTTTTTGTGAATCTCCTTGCCAAGCATGGATCCAACAGCCTTTAATTCTCCATGGGCAATTATCTAATACCCTTCTCCTCACCTAAGCCCTTTGTGGAGATTTTCACGTAGAAAAATACCCTTCGCACATAAGCTACAGTTGTTAGCTTTGCGTCAATTTAGGTAGGTTTCTTTGCTTGGTCATCCAAGACGTGCTGTCGTCTTATAGAAATTGACATATCCGTATAGAATACAGCCTATCTACCTATTAAAAGAATAGCTTGATGATGGGTTCATCCAGTTTTTCCTTTATAATGAAGATAAACCCTTCGGATGTTACACATTGAAATATGACATGACAATGCATGCCTTCAGTGATAAAAACTTGATGAACTAGTGTATGCATGAAGTAAATGAAGTCGATTTAAATTGGGAATGATGTTAAAATAATATTTTGTATCTTTTAATTTTATAATCGAAGGTTGAAATTATTAAAGGTCACACATAATTTATTATTAATTTTTATATTTAAAATTTAAGATTGTTAATTATCATGTCTAATTCAGTTTCTGGTTTTTTTTTTTTATATGTCTAATTCTGTTTTTATCTATGTAATCCACTATCTTTTCTCGTGAAAATGACGTGACAAACACTTGGAGAAGAGTGAACGATGGGAGAATAATTATACGATCCACAGAATGAAACACTTCTCTAATCAACTTCTAGATTATTGATCAAGGTCAAAATCTTCTATATGCATGCATTAAAGAACAACTGAATGCCACCAACACTTCATTTGGACATGGACACATATGGGTAAGGATTGGATAGAGTAAAAGTAATCCCGCTTGATGTTTGGCATTGACATCCGTATTAAAGCACGCAGACATAGGGTTGGGAAAATAATTTATTTATTCAAATCTTGGATTTTATATTATACTATATGCATACGTGAAATGAGAACAATAGGCTAAATGTAATCTGTATTTATACTGAGTCAATATAATTTAATGTTTAAATTAAGTTATTTAAGTCCCGTAAATTCATAATGGTCCTTTATATTTTTATTGAGTCACTTAAAATACTTCATTGTTACGTTGTTATACCAACTAAGTCCATCTTATATTAGTTTCCTTAGTATATGACTATATATATAAAGGATTAGTATAGTGCAATAATACAAGCATACATGAAAATAAATAGCTTAAATGATTCACTTAAAACATAGAATACGTGATTGAATTTTAACCCTCAAACAATGTATTTCCATTGCACTTATCTTGATAGGAGATCATTCTATTTCAACTTTATACATGTTCGATTACATTTAAATACCAATAATATGAAAAAAAAAAAAAAAAAAAAGCACGAGGAATATTTCATTCACAAATATATATGTACTGCGATGCACCACATGCTCACAGAAGATTTTAACACTTTGATTGAATATTTTCCATGCAGTAAAGAAGGTCTACCCATCTGATCGATGATTCAGGCATACATGTAACATTAGTAAGAAAATCAATATGAATCCTTATCTGAAACCGAAAACCGAAATGAGACTTGGTGGCAAGTCTAAATGTTAATTAGGAACTTTTATAAGCTCTAATGAGGGCTGTTTTAGCAGCATTTCTGGATTAGGAGAGCTTGTGAAGATTTCCTGGAGAATATTTCTACATATTTCAACTTGAATAAGAAGGAGGTCAACAAAGTGGATTGTCTTTGACATCACTCTAAAGTTGTTCTAACAACCGATCATATCTCCTGAAAATATTTTTTAGACATCTTCTACTGATAAAGAATGCATTTTCTATCACTTTAGAACCCTTGTCACTTTCCTATATATACTTGCAACACATTGGAATAAAGCAACCAGGACCAATCTTAACTTCATCCATTAGTAATCATAGGCCTCATTTCTCTTCTCTTCCTAGAATTAAAAAAAAAAAAAAAAAATTGACAAAGTTCCTGAAATGGGTGCCTCTTTACTTCAATTGAATGCACCAATTGCAGTTTTTCTACTCACATCAATTATTTCTGGTCTCTTTTCCCACCCCGCAATGGCAGAAACCGAAGCCATCACCCGACATTACAAGTTCGATGTACGTACATTTACTGAAGTCATGATTTTTAATTCATAAGTAGCAGCATTGTCTTTCTTGTGTTTGGAAAGCTATTTATATACCTTTATTGTGTTAATAATACTAACAAATATGAATTTTCAGATCAAGCTGAAAAATTTTACCCGATTATGCCACACAAAGAGAATAGTCACAGTGAATGGTCAGTTTCCAGGACCTCGGGTTGTGGCTAGGGAAGGCGATCGCCTTTCAATTGAAGTTGTTAACCATGTACAGAACAATATTTCCATTCACTGGTATGTATGCTCGTGTCGAGAACTGCTAGTACTATCCTCTAAGCACTATTCCAGTTAACCGGGAAATAAATTTGCTATTTAGGGTGGGGTTTATTTGGCCTAAACAGTTATCATGGCTTCTATTAGAAATCAATACCCTGAAATTATCAGATATTATTGTAGTTATCATAATCAACACCATAAAATTATCAAATATAATTGTAGTAATCTCAAGAAACTACAGTTATTCGTAACTTCTAGTGGCAAGTGCATGTGGGAGGCAAAGGTAGTCGATTACTATTCTCCTATTCCACCACCCCTTACTGCTTAAAAAGCTAATGGCATCTACAACCTCTTAAAATAAATATGATAATATTTAACAACTCGGTTTAACTATATATATATATACATATAAAAAGAAAAAAGAAAAAAAAAAGTCGAGGAAGAAAATCATTTTTGCATTCATGCCAAATTTATGTGTCTAAAAGGACACGGCTTCTTCTCCAACTAGGCATGGCGTTCGACAACTTAGAAGTGGATGGGCAGATGGACCAGCTTATATAACCCAATGTCCCATTCAAAATGGACAGAGTTATGTCTACAACTTCACCATTACTGGACAAAGAGGAACTCTTTGGTGGCATGCACATATATCATGGCAAAGATCAACCGTCTATGGTCCTATAATCATTCTCCCCAAGCATAACACTTCCTACCCGTTCACGAAACCTCATAAGGAAGTCCCTATTATCTTCGGTAATCAACTGCGGTTTGATTGGATGTAATATAATTTTATTATAAGATAAAAGAATTTTTAACCTTTGTCTTTTTTCTTTGGGTGTTCAGGGGAATGGTTCAATGCAGATACTGAGGCCGTCATTAACCAAGCATTGCTAACTGGTGGCGGACCAAACGTTTCAGATGCTTACACTATCAATGGACTACCTGGTCCATTGTACAACTGCTCTGCCAAAGGTAGTTTGTTGTTTTACATACTTCAAATGGATAGAGTATAAGGAATAAAGTCCTTGTTTCCTTTTCATAACTTAAAATTTGAACTTTAAAGACTAACTGTGAAAGTTTAAATGTTTTGTGTAACTTAAAATTTTTCTAGAAAATAAAAGTAAATGCTATTTGATCTTTAACTATGTAACGATTTTATATTTAAGCATTCGTCTTACTGGCATGCCAATCTCTAGTAACTTTTTATTAAATTTGACCTTACAGATACTTTCAAGCTCAAAGTGAAGCCAGGAAAGACCTACCTTCTCCGAATCATCAATGCTGCACTCAACGACGAGCTCTTCTTTAGCATAGCAAACCACACTGTCACAGTGGTTGAAGTCGATGCCGTTTATGTAAAACCATTTGAGACCGAGACACTTCTCATTGCACCCGGACAAAGTACAAATGTTCTTCTCAAGGCAAAACCGCACTACCCAAAAGCCACTTTCTTCATGATGGCTAGGCCATATGTTACCGGTTTAGGAACCTTTGACAACTCCACTGTTGCTGGGATCCTAGAATATGAAAAACCATCAAGCGGCATTCAATCCATTAAGAAACTTCCACTCCTTAAACCAACCTTGCCTCCTCTCAACGACACGGCTTTTGCGACAAACTTTACTAATAGACTCCGCAGTTTAGCCTCTGCACGATTCCCTGCCAATGTACCCAGAACAGTTGACAAGAGGTTATTTTTCACTGTAGGTCTAGGGACCAACCCATGCCCAAAAAACCGAACCTGCCAAGGGCCTAACGGAACGATGTTTACAGCTTCAGTTAACAATGTCTCTTTCGTATTGCCAACTACAGCGCTTCTCCAAGCACATTTTACAGGGCAATCGAATGGCGTTTATGCCCCGAATTTTCCATTTTATCCTCTATCTCCATTTAACTATACAGGAAATCCGCCAAACAATACTATGGTCAGCAATGGAACCAAATTACTGGTTCTGCCTTTTAACACTAGTGTAGAGCTTATAATGCAGGACACTAGCATTCTTGGTGCTGAGAGTCATCCCCTCCATATACATGGCTTCAATTTCTTCGTTGTTGGACAGGGATTTGGGAATTTTGATCCAAATAAGGACCCTGCAAACTTCAATCTCGTGGATCCCGTAGAGAGGAACACTGTCGGTGTTCCTTCAGGTGGTTGGGTTGCTATCCGATTTCTAGCAGACAATCCTGGTAAGTAACGGAATCTATATGTACATGTAATTCTAACACAAACTGAGTGCTTTTGCTCAAACTGTGCTTTTGGACCTTTCGAATGGGGGAATATTTCGATCATTTTGTATAATACGCTTGAGATAAAATGTCTGTTAAGGGTATAATACTAAAAGTAAACAACCACCTTCGAGATAAATAAGTTTTTCAACTAATCAGATTAATCGATCATGAATCTAAATTTAACAAGTTATTAGAATGAGAAATCCTTTGTTCAAGTCCGCCAGGTCGTGATTTGAGCACATATTTAATCAACTCCACATAAAGGTTGCATCCATTGGCAAACTGGGAGGTGTTAGACCTCGTGGTCATGCCCTCCACCTCAACTTTGGAATTTTTCAAAATTTGTGCCCTTAAGATTTGGAAAGAAAATATTTATAAAAAAAATTAAAAATTGAATTCTTTTGTTACCTTTATGGTTTTGTTATTCCTATCGCCCCATCTCTAGTGTAATCCTAGGTCTGCAACTGGTCTGATATTAATATTTCTCGACCTAATAAAGATGATATTAACTTACTCTGTCTCTGGATATGTAGGGGTCTGGTTTATGCACTGCCACCTTGAAGTTCATACAAGTTGGGGTTTGAAAATGGCATGGCTTGTTCTGGATGGAAAGTTGCCCAACCAGAAGTTGCTTCCTCCCCCTGCAGATCTTCCTAAGTGCTGAGTCGTTAACAACTTATCCCGGATTGATTTCATCTAACTGCTTTTTGTTGTTTTTGTCCCTTTGTTTTTCTCTTCAGTTTCCTTGTCTCTGCGCTGATTCTTATCCAGGTTTTGGCAATGGCTAATTCTTCAATAAAATTTTCGAGAATATTTCTGTACTCGAGCTTTCGAATCATTGGTATGAGCAAAGAAAAATGTGGATTTTTCATTTTACATGATTACTTTATCTTCCATTTCTAGTTAAGTAAATGATTATCGTTTGTGACTACACGTTGTCGAACATAAATGCCACAAGGATGCAGTTATTCCGGAAACCTTACTAAATATTCCTAGACAGGTTCCAGTAATCCTGAACCAAACAGGACGATCCAAGATTTCTATTCATTATTTGAGGGATTCGGTATTAAATCAGTTTTGTCTTTCATATCAGATTTTTATGTATTTAATTAAAGATTCAGAATATTAGGATGTTCTATAGCTAGATTGACTATCTTCGTAGACACAGACACATCTACCGGTCTTACAATATGATAAACCATACTTGTATATAGGTTATGTTTGGCTTCCAAATGCTAGATGCAGCATTTAGAATATTCACAGTTAGACCAAAAGGATAGAAAGACATAAAGCACAATCAGAGAGATAGAAGACCGTAATGAAATTATTTAAAATGCTATAGTTAATATCAAAACTAATAGAGATTAGCTTTTAACATTTCAAATCCCTCATATAAATAATACTTCATTTATTCTTATTTCATTGATGCTCCTTAATAATATGTGTTTGATAGTGGAAAATTATCATTGGATTTGAAATTACCTGCAATAATAAAATACTACTAAAATAAACATTAAAGTATATTTTAATTAATTACGCCAATACCTAAATCAATTAAAGATAAGAGTAAAAGTAAGTATATGAATCGGTTATAGTATAAATCTATGTTAATATCTATAGGTTAGTTGACCAATAGTCTGACATCTACGGTGTGACCTTTGACAAGTCATGATATAATTGGCATGATTGCTTTTACCGTATTAGTATCTCCTCTAATTTAATGCCTTAGGCTCTAGGAGCGCAGCTCCTCAAAGTAGAGCTGAAGTTAGAAAAAATAGAGCCCTTGCAGCCGTCTGGTTCAACCATGTTGAGCTATGGACTCAGCCCTACTGGGCCGTAAGGCCCACGTTTGAAAACAGCCATCAACAATTTGTATTTCAAATATTGCACTTAGCATTGGAAGCCGAACATAGATGTTAACCTTCTTAGTGCAAAATATCCGTGGCTTATACACGGTACAACTACCTCGCTCTAATAATGTCCATATAATTGATTCGCAGCAAGAAATATTTTTTAAGAAGTGGGCACTGCAAGAACTTAATAAAAAGCTAAACGGAGGAAACAGAAGTAGTGAACCCACACAACTTGTCGTATTGGTTCTAGGTTTTACCTACTAAACTGATTCATCGAGTTATTCGCTGAGCTTTCGAGATCACTGCTTTTTGTTTTTTCTTTACTATTTGCAGACTTGGTGGGATCTGTTTGAAAGATTCTGTATTTGGAATTCTTTTGTTGAAGTAGTTGGTTTGTTTGTCCTGTTAACCGGTCTCCTTGCTCATTTTGAATCGCCCATGACTGTCCTGTTTTTTTCTTTACTATTTGCACACTTGGTGGGATCTGTTTGAAAGATTCCATATTTGGAATTCTTTTGTTGAAGTGGGTGGTTTGTCCTGTTAACCGGCCTTCTTGTTCATTTTGAACCGCCCCAGGACTGTCCTGTGTTAACTGACCTATCATAATCAATTGATTCCTTCGGCCAGTACAATTGGAATATGCCTAAAAGACTATATAAACAAGATAATCCAGACAAGAACATCAAAGAATAATTTTTTATGGCTGGATTTACCTTGACTAGAACGAAAAGCTACTATGAAAATTAGCAATAAGTTACAATTTATATGATCATGGAATGACGAATTATTAAATGCTCGAGACAGCTGCGCAAGAATATTGAAGGAGCACAGTAATGATTTACACTGTCATGTCAAATAAAAGAAGGTGCAATTCAACTTTTAAATCAATATTTTTCTAGAATGCCTAGTGATACCGAGGTGGTTGGACCAGATTTTGGGCATCAATAAAGGCGTGCAAAAGCATGAAAATTTAAATTCCACTGAAGATTTATTTGAGTACAATAGCTCAAATTCGAGCTCCTCAAACTTAACGCCAATTAGCCAGTTTATTCATGCTCAATTCTAGTTTAAATACTAGCCGAATTCAAGTAAAATTTAAATATTATTATTATTATTATTATTAAAAGAACAATAATTTTCGGATAACTTAAGCCTAAACAAACATAATCAGATCAATCAATACCACTACTCTGATTCAAGATCAAGTTCATAATTTTAAACTAAAACTTTTGAGACTTCAGCAAGCCGAAAGGTCAAACTCAGTACTCTTCTCACTTAACTCCATTCATTTACAGTTTTAACCTGATGATACAAACCCCCAGTTAACGAATTGAAACTTTTAGTGGGTTAAAGCTAGAGCAAAAATTCTTACTGCTGTTGAAAATTACAACAATCCTCAAAAGGTGGCAATTATACTACGAATTATAACAAAATGCGGTGACGAGCAAAAGAAAAAAAAAATGAATAAACATTACTAGACAATAGACATCCACAAAATCTATGATGATAAAACCTTTTCACCTTTGGAATGGGAAAAGTTCCCTCAACTCCTAAAATTACCACAAATGATTTCCAAACTATTCATCAGTTCCAACCTACAAGTAGGGGGGAAATTGCGGGCGGGCAAAAAAAATTTGACCCGCAGGGGTGCGGGCTATTTTGGCCCGCGCCCACTTGACCCGTGGGGCGAGGCGGGCAATCCCCGTGGGCTGCGAGCCAACCCGCCAGAACTTCTACAGTTTTGCAACTGCATGGCAACGGCTGGACATGACACGCACGACCTGCTGGACATGACGACTTGGACTTGACGAGGATGACATGACGAGCTGCCATGCCCTGCACCGCCGCCGCCAACTGAGATGACCGGTTGAAGTGACGCCGCCGACGGGTGCTGCAGCAGCTGTGGTTGAAATTGAAATGGCCACGAGTCGTGGTGCGCAGAAGCAAGAACCAGAAGAAGTCAAACACACACACACACATCAGACACCACAGTCCACAGCAACAGCACAGTCCACACTCCACACAGAACACGACCGTCCGTGCACCTCGTCCTTCGCAAATCACAAAGTCGCAGTGGCACCGTCGTCCGTCTGTGGCTCCGTGCACCTCATCCGTAGCCCGCACGCAGGCCGCAGCTGGTAACAGCCCACACGGCCAGGTTGTACAAGTTCCACCGCAGCTGGCAGCCCACCCCACCGTCCGTGCACCCCCTGTACTCCGCAACTAGACCGACGTCGCGCCACCACCGCTGGCCACCTTTTAGACATTGTTAATTAAGGTAAAACAATTCTCTACTATTGTCCTCTACTGTATTGTGTGTGGCTGGTGGTTTAGCCGTGTGGTGTAGTGTGGTGTGGCGGTCATGTGGTGTGGTGGCCGTGTGGCGTAGTGGCGTGTGGTGTGGACGTGTGGCGTGGTGGCGTGTGGTGTGGGTCGTGTGGTGTGGTGGCCGTGTGGGGTGGTCGTGTGGTGTGGTGGCTTGTGGTGTGTGGTGTGGCCGTGTAGCGTGTAGTGTGGCCGAGTGGTGTGGTGTGGTGGCCGTGGGGCGTGTGGTGTGGCAGTGTGGCCATGTGGTGGTGGCGTGTGGTGTGGTGTGGTGGGCGTGGGGATGGTGGGCCGTGTGGTGTGGTAGCCATGGGGGGTGGTGGGCCGTGTGGGGTGGGGGTGGGTGAGTGACGCCGATGGTGGTGGTGGTGGAGGCTTGGTGAATGGAGAATGGAGATTGGATAGTAGGGTGGTGGTGGTGGCCGTGTGGTGTGGTGGGCCGTGTGGGGTGGGGGTGAGTGACGCCGGTGGCGGTGGAGGCATGGCGAATGGAGAATGGAGAATGGGGAATGGAGAGTAGGGTGGTGGTGGTGGCCGTGTGGTGTGTGGTGGCCGTGTGGTGTGTGGTGGCTATATTTAATTATTTACATATATTTAACTACTACTAATAACATTTTTTTATATTTATAGAATGGATCCTTTAAGTAACGAGGCTGCAATGGAACCTATTAATGTGGATCATGTATCTGAAGTTGGTGGGCATAACGACAATCTACAACCAGGATCTTCTTAATCTGAAGAACATGCAGGTAAGAAAGCTCGAGTAGGTAGCTCTTCTTCTCAAGTTTGGGAATTATTTACAAAAATTGGTATTGGGAATGATGGTAAAAATAGGGCTAAGTGTAAAGCATGTGGGAAGGAATATGTGATTGGAACACATTCACATGGAACTTCATCTTTACGTCGACATATAGAGAAGTGTCGTTTGAGTCAAATTCCTAGATATCATGATGTTGGTGATATGATAATCGATCATGCGGGGAAGTTAAGATCAAGAAAACCTGATCCTAAATTTGCTCGTGAGGTCATGGCTATGGCTATTATTGAGCATGATCTGCCATTTTCATTTGTTGAATATAGGAAGATTACACAGTTTATAAGGCTATATAATCCTTATTATAAGCTAATTAGTAGAAAAATTGCTACATCAGATGTTTGGAATTTATATTTGACTCAGAAGGAGAATTTGAAACAAATTTTGCAAAAAATTCCAAGAGTATGCTTAACCTCTTATGTATGGACTGCTTCTACTAGTGAGGGATATATTTGTTTGACTGCACATTATGTGGATGTCAATTGGAAATTGAATAATAAAATTCTTGCTTTTTCTAAAATGCCCCCTCCTCACTCAGGGTTTGAGTTGTCGAAAAAAGTATTTGAATTTCTGAAAGATTGGGGCATAGATAGAAAAATATTCTCCCTTACATTGGATAATGCATCTGCAAATGATTGTATGCAAGATTTTCTGAAAGAGCAATTGAATTTACAACATAGTTTGTTATGTGGTAGTAAGTTTTTTCATATTAGATGTTGTGCTCATATTCTTCACTTGATCGTTAAAGAAGGATTGGATGTAAGTAGTGAAGCATTGCACAAAGTAAGGGAAAGTGTGAAGTATGTGAAGGGTTCTGAGAGTATAATGAAACACTTTTTGGAGTGTGTTGAACAGGTTGGCAACATTGATATGAATATCGGTTTGCGCTTGGATGTAACTACTAGATGGAATTCCACTTATCTTATGCTTGATAGCGCACTTAGGTATCGACGTGCTTTTTTCTTGCTTTCAATTGAATGATCGTCATTACAAATACTGTCCAACCATTGATGAGTGGGAAAGAGCAAAAAAGATATGCAAGTTTTTAAGCCCGTTTTATAGTATCACCAATTTGATGTCAGGATTATCATATCCAACATCAAACCACTATTTTTTGCAAGTATGGAGGATTGAATGTTTGCTCAATGAAAATTTAAATAGTGAAGATCATGTCATAAGGGAGATGTCCATTAGAATGAAACAGAAGTTCGATAAGTATTGGAGTGATTATAGTGTTATCCTTGCACTTGGAGCAATCTTTGATCCTCGAATGAAATTTGATTTTTTGAGCTTCTGTTTTAACAAACTTGATCCTCTCACTTGTGAAGAGAAGATGGCTCATTTAAAAAGCAAGTTATATAAACTTTATAGAAAATATGAGAAGAGCAAAACAGATCACATATCTAGAAGTAGAAGCAATCAGGTTGGATCATCTCCTCAAACACAAGACACATCTGGAGGTAGCAGCAGTAAGGGAGCAGCAACACATAGAGCTGGAAAGAGCTTGGAGATTGATTTTGCTACATTAGTGGTAAGTTTAATAATTTTTTATTTCCTCAATTATTTTTTTTTGTAATATATATTGGTATGTAAATAGTTTTTTCTTAATAATGTAGGAATTCCGATACCGTCAAGTAGAAGTACAAAGTTCTGGTAAATCTTCTTTAGATATTTATCTAGATGAGCCAGTAATGGATATGGACTTCTACTCAGAATTGGATGTGTTACAACATTGGAAGAGTCAAAACCAGAGATATCCTGATTTATCTATCATGGCCTCCGATGTGCTTAGTATTCTAATTACTACTGTAGCGTCAGAGTCAGCTTTCAGTATCAACACTCGTGTACTTAATAAGTATCGCAGTTCTATGCTTCCAGCTAATGCAGAAGCTCTCATTTGTACACGAAATTTGTTACAAGGATTTGCATGTGAAGGTAATTTTTTTTTGTTCTATTCCCAATATTTTCTTTTAATGTATTCACCCTAATATAATATATTCCTAATTATATGTGTAATCTCATAAATTGTAGATCAAGAAGAAGACAATGGGAGTGTGGGTGGGACTGCGACTACTTCATTGAAAGGAGACTCCAATTTAGTTATTGATGATTATGATAGTGATGATTGATTTATATATGTAATTTTATTTGCTTTATTATTATATTTGTTTTCCTATGTAATTAGTAAAAACTAAAAAGTACTTTATCATAATTACTTGATTATCGTTTTAGGTTATTTTTTTTTTATCGAATAAGAATGGGATTTAAGAGTAAGTATATATGAATTGAAATATCTATTCAAGCATCATTTTTATAATAAGAAAGAGAGAGAGAAAGAGAGAGAGAGTAACTTAAATGTCAACTAATCTAATTTACTTTGTTTACAAACATTGGTCAATATAATGAATTGTCATTAAGAATTCATACTTGTACCAAAAATAATTAAGAGGGTGAACACCATAGAGAAATTATACCTACTAAAAACTTTTTGGTATTGTCTTCAATCTTTTAATACTCATAATGGGAATTGCATTAAAAACTATAAAAATACATGTAAGGGCATCTTTTTTATTTCTAAATTATATGTTTGCATGAATTTAATAAAAATTTAACAAATTACACGCACAATATATATATGTGTGTTTGGCATAAATGTTCACTAGGGTTAATTCACATGTAGTGGCTAGCTTAAATGAGATCAATTCATGCATTCAGTTTGATTTTATTTTATTTTTTTTTTTAATTATTTACACAAGGAAAAAAAAAATTGCGGGTCATCGTAGGTTGGCCCGCTTGACCCGCAGGGGGGGGGGGGGGGGGCGTTGACTTTTTCAACCCACCAGCCTTGCAGGCCACCGCAGGCCAACCTGCGATGACCCACGGGCCAGTGCGGGTCAGGGCGGGCCGGCCCAAACGGCCCGCATTACCGGCCCTACCTACAAGAACTAAAAGCGAGAGGAATGAGTCAAGTCTTCCATATACTTATAGCAATTTACAACAAAGAGAGTAAACCCAGGTCAAAAGAGAACCCCCTGTGTCATTTCAGGAGTGTTTTTTCCACATTACTGTGCACCATTTTTGACGGGGTAAAGTGAAACTGATGATGCTGAGATACGTTACAAAAACATCGGCAAAAAGACGAATCCTGCTGTAGCAATAGATTCAGACTTACTTCGAACAAAAGTCAAATGTAAAATTAAATAAAAACAATTTGTGTCATGCTTTGTTGGCATCTTTAGAATTCACCTTTAAATAGAGCATAGGCAACCTCGAAAAAACACACAGCCCACTAAGCATGGACACAAGGAAGTTCTGGTACCCTCTCATTATCCAGACTTTCATCTTCATACTTCAATCAATCCCAGCAGCCCCAGCAAACTCAAAGCTGTTCAGAGAATATATAGGAGCTGAAGGCAAGCAAGTCACTTTTTTCAATGTGCCAATTAACCCAAATATCGAATTTCACTTCATCCTCTCTTTTGCTATTGACTACACCACAAAACCTTCTCCTACCAATGGGAACTTTAAGGTTTATTGGGATACAGGAAACCTCAATCCCGCTGATGTACGCTCCATCAAGTCTTGCCATCCAAATGTGAAGGTAGTTATGAGTCTTGGAGGAGACTCTTTAGGCAGTGAGAGTGTTTTCTTTAATCCTAGATCAATCAATTCTTGGGTTAGCAATGCTATCAAATCAATCACTCAAATTGTTCGACAATATCATCTGGATGGTATTGACATTGACTATGAACATTTCAAATCAGATCCCAATACATTTGCTGAGTGCATTGGCCAACTTCTTCTCTACCTTAAACAAAACAAGATTGTCTCTATTACATCAATAGCACCATATGATAATGGATCTGTCCAGCCATATTATTTGACTCTTTGGAGAAAGTACGGGCATCTAATTGACTATGTCAACTTTCAATTCTATGCCTACGATAAAGGAACAACAGTTTCTGAATTCTTGAAACACTTTGATGCTCAAAGATCCAATTACAAAGGTGGAAAGGTCCTGGTGAGCTTTAGCACTGATAATAGTGGCGGTCTCAAACCAGAAAATGGATTTTTCCAGGTATGTGGTAAGCTGAAAAGCAGAGGGGAACTGAATGGAATTTTTGTATGGTCCGCAGATGACTCCAAGAAATATGGCTTTCGCTATGAAAAGCAGTCACAAAACCTTTTGAATAGTGCTTAATGATCTCCTCCTGCTCAAGTTAGTGGTATCATGTAAATGTATGTGATGCTATTCCATGTTTTCTAGTTGAAACAACTTTTCTTCAGTCAATATGACAAAATTATACACATGCTGCAAGCATAAGAATCTTAGAATCAACATTCAGTGTCAGCCAGTAGGTCAAGATACATGTTTTGCAAGTGAATAATCTAACATGAAAATTTTAGTAATAGAATTCATGTGATTTTTACTTACCAAAAAACAAAAAATCACATGTTAGAATGCAATATCATGAAATTGGAACAAACTATACCCTGGTAGGGGCAAAAGTGAGGTGGTTTGTTTCATATGATAATGTCATCAACAGATAAGAATGACATTGATAGGTCTCTCACAAAAAATTAGCAAAAGATTGACCTCGACCGGTTGGCTTTCATTATGACAAGAAACTAGAAGACAGGAGCAATTAAAAATTGAAGATATAATATGTTGTGGATGTACTGATTTTTGTAGAAGTTAAAAGAGCCTGCATGAAAATGTCAGAAAATGTAGCCCATAAATAACAGGACGTAATAGTTGAGACAGGAGTAGTTATTACATTTTACAGGATAAAGGAACTTCAACCTAAATTTGGAAAACAAAGCAGGTCACCTCGTATTACTGAACAGGAACTAGCAAACTTATATGAATATAGGGACTCAAAAGAGAAAATCATTAATCACCAGATGGAGCAACTCTTTTCAAGTCCAAAAGGGTTTAGGGGGGATGAACTCAAGCAGAGAAATTTAAAACTTGGTCCTAAAATAGGCCAAAGAGCCATAGCTCATGCTTCTTGTTCAATCATTCAAGAAATAGGCCAAAGACCCATAGCTCATGCTTCTTGTTCAATCATTCAAGTCTTCCAAGCCATGGAAATCAGACGTCAGAAGACAAAATAGGACCAAAATCCAATTCTCTGCACCTATTACCTCATTCATAAGTCACAACATATTAACGAAAGCATATTCCTTTCCTAAAAACTCATCACTTTACTTAGTACATAGTACATACAACATAATCACGTATGTATCTTCAGAAGAAACAGGCCAACTATCAAACATAACCTTTCCTTTCTCCATTTAGTTACCAAAGCAAAAACTCAAAACTAAAGCTTCTTCTCGTGTCATTACGAGCACACACAAGAAATATTCCACTATACAAGAATATAGCAAACTCAACTATCAACATAACAATCATATTAAAGAGAACAACACCCATGCTGAATGGTAAAACCTCTTGCATTGCTATATATGTAGTAATTGACAATGTACCTCAGCAACACAAAACACAAGTCTCCCCATAGCCATTAGTTCTCAGAAAATAATCTTTCCATGTCTACGAATTCGCCAAAACCCGATTAAACCACCCCTAGCTTTAATTTAATTCTCAAGTCTTCTCTTTTTCCAATCCCTTCTATTAAAAATTCAACCTTCAATGTAATTCTACAACATCCATCCTATTCTCTTCAACCCCAAAAATTCAACTAAAAAAATCAAACATTTAATCTAATTCTCACTCGAGCTCCGTCTCTTCTTCGCCTTTTTACTATTACGTGTCTCATCGGACTCACCGCCCCACCTTCTCTCTTCAATTTCTTCACTTTTCCTCTTTTTCCCTCTCTCTTCCTCCTCCTTATTTTCAATTCCCAAACTACCCTCAGCATCACCGCCAATCTTTCTCTTCTTCCCCTTCCTCTTCTTCTTGCCAGAATCCTCATCTTCTCTGTCCTCCTCCTTCACTACAGAAACTTTTTCTTCTCCTACCTCTTCTTTCTTCTTTTCCTTCTTCTCTTTCTTTCCATGATTCGATTCTCCATCAAGGTCAAGGCTTAGGGCTTGACTTGGTTGGACTGAGTAGACCAAGTTAGGTTTTCTGGACTCGCGGTGTTTCGACGATTTAGGAGTTCTATTGAGATCTTTGTGGAAGTGAATCAGCTCATCGAAGGCATCCGAGGCGCGGCGCAGGTAGGCGGAGACGGCAGGGGAAGTGCCGTTAGTGGCGGTGGTGAATTTGGTGAGGATTTTGGCGGCTTTAGAGAGAGAAATAGGTTTTGATGAAATGAGTTTGCCGGAGACGGTCTTCATGTGAAGATTTCGGTTAAGGTTTATTTGAATGATTAGAATGGCTGAGAGAGAGAGAGAGAGAGAGGCCGGGACGTTGGCTGTTACTAGGGTTCTCAATCGGGGTTTTAGGTTTTGCTGGGTATGGCGGGGCCGTTTAGATTTTGGAAGAACTTCTCAAATTGTTCTATTTATTTTCCTTTCTAAGCCGAAATCCGAAATTGTTGCTGACGGAAGATGCGACAACTCGTCGTACCTTGTCATGTCTCTGTGCATTAATGTGTCGAAAAAAACTCAACTCACACTATTTATTGATCTTTTTAAAAATAAAATCATTATAAAGCAATGGTCTAATTAGACATTAAAATCAATATTCAAATTAACTATATTAATAAGACTTTAATAGAGATTCCTAAATAATGTGCATTAAAAAAGAATTATTAATATAATATTAAAAATACTAATGAAAATGATTGATCATCTTTTTTATATTTTTTTATTATTTCCATATCATCAAAATTAATTAATATACTAAAAATTATCAAGATTAAAAAGAAATGAATCATATAAATTTATATTTGATAAAAAATATATAGACTCATATGCTAAGGAAAGGTAAGTGTATTTGCATAGTGCATGTTCAAATAATTTAAATGTTAAAACTTTGTGGGATAAAATCATACAATATAAACTTATTGAAAAAAATATGTTGATCATTATGAAAAGGATAAAATCACATTATAATATGAATGTTAGAAATATAAACTCAAAATAGAATGTAAATGCTTAATCAAAAGAGAAGATCATAAATAAAATCTATAACATATAAAAATTAATCATTATAATTCATGACTATAAGATTCTATAAGTTAGTAAACCCCCTAATATATATAAAATTATTAAAAATTTTATATTTTCACTTAGAAACATTACTAGATTATAAAAGTAAAATAGAGATTTAAAATAAGATCCAAAAACTATCCCCATTCCTAAATATCCCATTTAGAGTCCCTAGGTGCTATGCCAATACCTTAAAAACCTCTCTTCTTCAAGTACTACCTCTCTTTATCCTAGGTTCATGAGGAGAGTTCCTTGAAATTTTCCAAAGTTATTTAAATTTTCCTTAAAATCACTTTTGTCAGAAATTTTAAAAAATATATATATTTTATAGCAGCTTTTAGAAGAACCCTAAAAAGTTTAAGGACCTATTTCCATCCTTAAGAATCTAAAAAGCAAGTCCTTCATCTTGAATTTAGTGTTAAGGACAAGAGATGGAAATGGTAAAGTTAGGTTAGAATTTAAGCTAAGAACATAGAAAAAATATTAACAACCTTAGTATTGAACAAGTTAAGCAAATTAGTAAAAGGGTTTAGATGTTAAACTTAAATGTAGATACATTTATAAACAGATCTGACCTATTTATTAATTGTATTAAGTTTTTTAAATATAAACTTATTTATAATCATGTTATGTCACATCCATGATGTGCCTAAAACCAAGATTAAACATATGCAAAAACCAATTTGAAAGACAATTAGACAACGTCAATCAAACTAGCTTCCAATCACATGAACAATGGTGTCAATTCTCAAGATTTATAACCAATTCCACAACACCACGTGATCAATATTGAAATGAACCAAGTATGTGCAACTTTGATACCAAATACAATGTGCCTAAATTAGGGGTTAAGTACATGCAATTGGTGCAAATTATAAACCTAAAATGCACTAAACCAATCTCAATTCAAACTAATAGAATTTGCGTGAACCCTAATGGAGATGCAATGAAATCTGAATGCTCAAAGTTGCAATTAACAATTCAACAATGATAATTTCCTCCAATGTAACAATAATCACAAGTAATTCCACGTGAATTATACACAAGAACAACAAGATCCAATTCTGTGATCCATTTTCCCAACAAAATGATCAACAGTTCAAATGAAGCTAAATTGAAGGCTAAAACTTAAGGGCTAAAACCAATCAATTGTAGCAACAAGAATTTGATCACAAATGTAATCAAAGTCATTCAATTAAACATCTAAATCAACCCTAGATACTACTCGCTAGAGAAGAAAGGAAATTGCAACAAAGTAAATTTGATATTACTCACAAATTAACCTTGATGCCACTCGCCACAACCTCAAATTGGGATTTGAAATTGATAAGAGCAATTGAATTAGGAATAAACCCTAACCCTCTCACATAAAATGTGAAGTTCTATTATGAAAAATTATCTCCCAAAAATCCTACTTAAGCAAGTATTTATACTTGCTCTCTTTAGGGTTAAAAAGTTCACAAAATTACAACTATACCACTTTTATGGTGGCCGGTCCTAAAAACGTAATTACAAGCAAATGAAAAAGTTTCCCAAAAACTTACAACATAAATAGTCCAAAGAAAATAAATTATAAGTAAAAATAGTCTTCAACATGCTAATTCTTCAATAGAATTCGTCGACCCAGCTCATTGTCGGTTTAGGTCGGTCCATGGATAACCCACAAGCTGAGTCTAAGTGAGTTTGTCCATCGCCTTGTAAAGCATCATAAGTGTTCCTATTGGAATATACAATACATAAATAAGAGAAAAGAGGTTAGTAGATAAATAATTCCTAGGTCGATTTGCTCAAAATGGGCCATCATTGCTAAGATTTGAAATCTTTTGGTTCTTGCCCTAATGATAGGTTTGTCGGATTTTGATTCCTATCAATCCAGGCTAGTGGGTCATCTATCAATTGCCAGCCTTTGTTCATAGATTATTTACACCTATACATGTATGTGCGTATGTGTGTGTGTGTGTTTGTATGTAAAGTTTGGAAATATGGTATCCAATGAATTTTGAAACAAGAATTGGATGACTTGTTCTTATAAAGAATATTTTTCAAACATTCTATCTTTACATTTCCTACTCGTTCATTTGTAATTGCTATTCAATTACAACTTTATTCCTTACTAAAGTGCTATTAAAGTGTTTAGTTGCATTTTGACCTCGTACTAGTAATTTAGTGAGGAATTCCCATTACCTAAAACATTGGATTGCAATTCATTGTTTTTTTTCCCTTAAGCACCCTCCTTTGCATCTTTCTTCTTCCCATCTCTTTTACCAAATACAACCCATCAGCTAGTTACCCGCCATTAACTAGTTACCTACCATCGACTAGTCACCCCCTGACAACTAGTCACCCCTCCAAGGCATAACTACCCATGACTAATTGATAATGGACCATGAACTAGCATCAATGTACCATGAATGAACCAACATTATCCACCAACAACCACCACAAAACCACCAACGTTCTACCACTATCCACTACCATCTATGCACTATTGTCCACACCCATCCACATATTATCACTATTGAGTAGGGGTGGGAATTGCGGGGCGAGCAAAAAAAATCTGACCCGCAGGGGTGCGGGCCATTTTGGCCCGCGCCCGCTTGACCCGCGGGGCTGGGCGAGCAATCCCCGTGGGCTGCGGGCCAACCTGCTGGATTCTGCAGTTGCAGTTGCAGAAGCAGAACTGCACGGCACGGCAACGGCTTGAGATGACACGCACGTACGACCTGCTGCTGGACATGACGAGGACAACATGACGACCATGCCCTGCACAGCCGCCGCCGACTGAGAAGTGAGATGACCGGTTGAAGTGACGCCGCCAACGGGTGCGGTTCAAATTGAAATTGCCATGCCACGCAATTCCCACCCCACCTGAAGAAGTCGAACACACACACACACCACACACCAGACTCTAGAGCTAAACACCACAGTCTACAGCGACAGCACGGTCCACACTCCATAGCCCGCACGCAGGCAGTCGTCTGTCCGTGGTTCCGTGCACCTCGACCTCGTCCGCAAGACCGCAGCCCGCACGCAGGCCGCAGCTGGCAGCAGAGCAGCCCACACGGCCAGGTTGTACAAGTTCCAACGCAGCTGGCAGCCCACCCCAGACCCCACCATCCGTGCACCCCCAATACTCCGCAGCTAGACCGATGTCGCGCCACCACCGCCGGCCACCTTTTAGACGTCGTTAATTAAGGTAAAACAATTCTCTTTTCTCTACTATTGTCCTCTACTGTATTGTGTGTGGCTGGTGGTTTGGCCGTGTGGTGTGGTGTGGTGTGGTGGCCGTGTGGTGTGGTGGCTGTGTGGGGTGGCTGTGTGGCGTGGTGGCTTGTGGTGTGTGGTGTGGCCGTGTGGTGTGGTGTGGTGGCCGTGGGGGTGGTGGGCCATGTGGGGTGGGGGTGGGTGAGTGACGTCGGTGGTGGTGGTGGTGGAGGCTTGGTGAATGGAGAATGGAGAATGGAGATTGGATAGTACGGTGGTGGTGGTGGCCATGGGGGGTGGTGGGCCGTGTGGGGTGAGGGTGGGTGAGTGACGCCGGTGGTGGTGGTGGTGGAGGGAGGCTTGGTGAATGGAGAATGGAGAATGGAGATTAGATAGTAGGGTGGTGGTGGTGGCCGTATGGTGTGGCCCGTAGGGGATGAGTGACGCCGGTGGTGGTGGTCCACTGGTGGAGGCATGGTGAATGGAGAATGGAGAAGGGAGAGTAGGGTGGTGGTGGGGGTGGCCGTGTGGTGTGTGGTAGTTATATTTAATTATTTACATATATTTAACTACTACTAATAACATTTTTTTATATTTACAGAATGGATCCTTTAAGTAACGAGGCTGCAATGGAACCAATGGAACCTATTAATGTGGATCATGTATCTGAAGTTGGTGGGCATAACGACAATCTACAACCAGGATCTTCTCAATCTGAAGAACATGCAGGTAAGAAGGCTCGAGTAGGTAGCTCTTCTTCTCAAGTTTGGGAATTATTTACAAAAATTGGTATTGGGAATGATGGTAAAAATAGGGTTAAGTGTAAAGCATGTGGGAAGGAATATGTGATTGGAACACATTCACATGGAACTTCATCTTTACGTCAACATATAGAGATGTGTCGTTTGAGTCAAATTCCTAGATATCATGATGTTGGTGATATGATAATCGATCATGCGGGGAAGTTAAGATCAAGAAAACCTGATCCTAAATTTGCTCGTGAGGTCATGGCTATGGCTATTATTGAGCATGATCTGCCATTTTCATTTGTTGAATATAGGAAGATTACACAGTTTATAAGGCTATATAATCCTTATTATAAGCCAATTAGTAGAAAAATTGCTACATCAGATGTTTGGAATTTATATTTGACTCAGAAGGAGAATTTGAAACAAATTTTGCAAAAAATTCCAGGGAAAGTATGCTTGACCTCTAATTTATGGACTACTTCTACTAGTGAGGCATATATTTATTTGACTGCACATTATGTGAATGCCAATTGGAAATTGAATAATAAAATTCTTGCTTTTTCTAAAATGCCCCCTCTTCACTCAGGGTTTGAGTTATCGAAAAAAGTATTTGAATTTTTGAAAGATTGGGGCATAGATAGGAAGATATTCTCCCTTACATTGGATAATGCATCTGCAAATGATTGTATGCAAGATTTTCTGAAAGAGCAATTGATTTTACAACATAGTTTGTTATGTGGTGGTGAGTTTTTTCATATTAGATGTTGTGCTCATATTCTTCACTTGATCGTTAAAGAAGGATTGGATGTAAGTAGTGAAGCATTGCACAAAGTAAGGGAAAGTGTGAAGTATGTGAAGGGTTCTAAGAGTAGAATGAAACACTTTTTCGAGCGTGTTGAACAAGTTGGCAACATTGATACGAATATCGGTTTGCGCTTGGATGTAACTACTAGATGGAATTCCACTTATCTTATGCTTGATAGCGCACTCAGGTATCGACGTGCTTTTTCTTGCTTTCAATTGAATGATCGTCATTACAAATACTATCCAACCATTGATGAGTGGGAAAGAGCAGAAAAGATATGCAAGTTTTTGAGCCCGTTTCATAGTATCACCAATTTGATGTCAGGATTATCATATCCAACATCAAACCACTATTTTTTTGCATGTATGGAGGATTGAATGTTTGCTCATTGAAAATTTAAATAGTGAAGATCATGTCATAAGGGAGATGTCCATTAGAATGAAACAGAAGTTCGATAAGTATTGGAGTGATTATAGTGTTATCCTTGCACTTGGAGCAATCTTTGATCCTCGAATGAAATTTGGTTTTTTAAGCTTCTATTTTAACAAACTTGATCCCCTCACTTGTGAAGAGAAGATGGCTCATATAAAAAGCAAGTTATATAAACTTTATGGAGAATATGAGAAGAACAAAACATATCACATATCTAGAAGTAGAAGCAATCAGGTTGGATCATCTCCTCAAACATAAGACACATCTGGAGGTAGCAGTAGTAAGGGAGCAGCAACACATAGAGCTGGAAAGGGCTTGGAGATTGATTTTGCTACATTAATAGTAAGTTTAATAATTTTTTATTTCCTTAATTATTTTTTTTGTAATATATATTGGTATGTAAATAGTTATTTCTTAATAATGTAGGAATTCCGATACCGCCAAGTAGAATTACAAAGTTCTGGTAAATCTTCTTTAGATATTTATCTAGATGAGCCAGTAATGGATAAAAACTTCTACTCAGAATTGGATGTGTTACAACATTGGAAGAGTCAAAGCCAGAAATATCCTGATTTATCTATCATGGCCTCCGATGTGCTTAGCATTCCAATTACTACTGTAGCGTCGGAGTCAGCTTTCAGTATCGGCGCTTGTGTACTTAATAAGTATCGCAGTTCTATGCTTCCAGCCAATGTAGAAGCTCTTATTTGTACACGAAATTGGTTACAAGGATTTGCATGTGAAGGTAATTTTTTTTTGTTCTATTCCCAATATTTTCTTTTAATGTATTCACCCTAATATAATATATTCATAATTATATGTGTAATCTTATAAATTGTAGATCAAGAAGAAGACAATAGGAGTGTGGGTGGGACTACGACTACTTCATCGAAAGGAGACTCCAATTTAGTTATTGATGATTATGATAGTGATGATTGATTTATATATGTAATTTTATTTGCTTCTTTATTATATTTGTTTTCCTATGTAATTAGTAAAACCTGAAAAGTACTTTATCATAATTGCTTGATTATCGTTTTATGTTTTTTTTTTATCGTATAAGAATGGGATTTAAGAGTAAGTACATATAAATTGAAGTCTCTATTCAAGCATCATTTTTATAGTAAGAAAAAGAGAGAGAGAGAGAGAGAGAGAGAGAGAGAGTAACTTAAATGCCAACTAATCTAATTTACTTTGTTTACAAACTATTGTTACAATTTGTAACTTACAAACATTAGTCAATATAATGAATTGTCATTAAGAATTCATACTTGTACCAAAAATAATTGAGAGGGTGAACACCATAGAGAAATTATTCCTACTAAAAACTTTTTGGTATTGTCTTCAATCTTTTAATACTTATATGTAAGGGCATCTTTTTTTATTTCTAAGTTATATGTTTGCATGAATCTAATAAGGATTTAACAAATTACGCGCACAATATATATATGTGTGTGTGGCATAGATGTTCACTAGGGTTAATTCACATGTAGTGGCTAGCTTAAATGAGATCAATTCATGTATTCAATTTGGTTGTAGGTTTTTTTTTTTTTAATTTTTTGCATAAGAAAAAAAAATAAATTTGCGGGTCATTGCGGGTTGGCCCGCTGGGCGGGGCGGGTCGACTTTTCCTACTCGCTAGCCTTGCGAGCCAACCCGCGATGACCCGCGGGCCGGCCCAGACGGCCCGCATTACCGGCCCTACTGTTGAGCTACCTACCCCATACTATTACAATCTAGATCAGCACATGTAAATTGGGGTATGGTGGGGTTTGCTCCAATTTATAAGAAAAGCAAAGTATAAATTGAACTTGCAATTTTCTAGAAAAAAATTAAAGATAAATGATTCTTCTGCCCAATTTTTTGGTTTTAAAAGGTAAAGTTTAGGGCTTTGCCTTTGTTTGAAAAGAAAAATGGGTTATGAAAATAAGTTAACCATTAGAGAAATTGGGAAAAAAAGAATTGTTTATCTTTCTATTGTTTAGAAAATGCAAATAGTGAAGGGGAGAGAGAGGGAGAGATGAACTAGATGGGAAGAAGATGTGAAAGTATAGAAGGAGAAAGACACAATATGGGGGAGAGAAGAGGTAAAATAGTAGTTTATAATATATTACTTATTTCTTCTTTTGAATGTATTTTGCATAAGTGAATAATATAATAAGTTATTACAGATCTATTCAATTACTAATAAATAAAAATTCTATTATGAGTTCATTTTATTTGGTGAAGTGAACGAGGTGTTGATATTATTATTTTTTTTCTAAAGTATAATGTTTCTTTGTTTGATTATTATTATTATTATTATTTTATCTTTTAACTTTCCTCTGTTCGAGTTATTCATGCTCGAAATGTAATAATTTACATTGAAATAAAATAGAATGTGATTGAACGGAATGGTATTTCTAACTTTGGCTAAAGTCATACAATAATAATCTCATTTTAATATTTTTTTATTAATATATTTGCAATGAAATGGAATGAATATATATTTGGACTCTTAAAGATTTAAAAATGCGATGCATATATATAATATAACATATGTCATAATTGATATAATGTATGTTATATAGTAATACACACTTATCACGTGATGTCATATCATCCATACTATTGATTGTACATAAATGTCTTGATCTATAAAATAATATATTATAAAATATGTTTTAATATAGAACATAGGAATGCATCGTGCAATATAGTATATTTTAGTATAACACAAGTATGTTGTATGTACCTAAAAAAATAATATATGTGTATGTTATATGATGCGTGCTTATAGATTGTATTAAATTCTAAATTTATAAATCTAATTAAATCTATAATGAGTTAGGTAAGTGTACTTATCTAATGTAGCATAAATTCATGATGTTGTCCATAAAGATCTTGAAAATAAGTATTGGTATTATCATTTTTTTACTATTTAGCCTAAATATTGAAGTGGGATTTATGATTTAAATTCTAAACAACTAATTTAGCAATCCTAAGATCAATTATATATACTTCAATAGATGAATTCAATCACAAAACATACCCTTACTTTGATCCACCTTTACCCTTAAAATTCTTACACTAATGGATTGATTAATGACTTATTCATGCGTTGAGCTGTATGATCTCATCAATTAAATTAATTACTCTCTCGAGTCAATTAATTTCTAACCATGCATTAGATAGTGGAAGACCTCTTCATTACTAACGCCACATAAGATTGCATGAAGTTTAGGATCCTTACTACAAGAATTAAATTTTTTATAGTAGAAAATCATAATTTTCCTACCTCTAAGTGAAATACTCAATTCCTCTATTCATAAAGATCTATTCTATTAGATGAAACCTCTTTCTATCTAATAAGAATCAAACATGTAGTTAATTTGTGCACTAACTAACCACAAGACAATGAAATCACATGAATGAATACAAAAATATGAATTTTTCATTAATCAAATAGTAATTCAAGTCACATGAGTTAAGGTTTCACAAAGTGCAAGGCATGAAAAATTTACTTCTCCATAGAGTTTACAATAAGCACAAAAGATCTAGAGAAGATAAAAGATTCCATGTTGTAGAGATAAAAACTTTGTAATTGATATCTTGTGATCTTCGATGATGTGTATGCAATTTCTCCCTTAAAGCTTTGTGTATTTTCTCTCCTAGGGTTTAAAACTCTCTCCCTAAAATTACTTGATAACTTTAATAATAAAATAACGGTGCTATTTATATCGTTTGAATATTCACAGGTCAGCACAGCCTACTGCACGACCGCACTCGGGGCTAGATTGAAAAACCAAGTCTAACTACTTTTGTTTTTGATGCTTACTATAGTCAGCCTTATCATTTAGCATGGGCGTGCTAAATGCAGGGGTTGAAAAAGAAAATTTTATTCCTTTTCAAAATTGCTCTAAACTTGTTTGATTTGCATTGATTTTCCTTTGATCATCATAAAAAATTCTAATTAAGCTCTTCAAGACCCTAAAATAATTTTTCATAAGATAAGCATCATTTTCTTCAACAATTCAAAAGACGTAATTAACAAATGTTTCCAATTAAGCATAAATAATAAGGGCCTTTTGACACTTATCAAACTTTCCCACACTTAATCATTTGCTTATCCTCAAGTAAACAAAATAAGGACAGAAGATCTGTTTTCAATTATACTCATCAAGAAATATCAAATTGAGCTTAACATTCTTCGATTCAATCAATCCAATAGCAACTCATTAGTACTTATTGCTCAAACCTACCATATTTGTACTTGTACTTTGCATACTACAATCAATTTTTTAAGACTAATCCAAATAAGTCAAACTATTAATCTCACGATTTGATAACCGCTTTCAAAGTCACAAAGGAAAGACAAATTCAAACAAAGCAAAAGCAGCATGGTTACATCTCATTAGCTTCTAGCAAGCAAATAAACCATTCAAGCACCTTTCTAAACATAATGTCTTAAAGTGAAAGTATATGCCATCTATCATTCTCCTGGTTGATTTATTTATTTATTTTTTCAAATCTCTTCATTTCTTCTTTATTTTTAGCCTTAAGAGGGGGAGGTTTTCGCCTCCATCTTTTCTTTTCCTTTAGATGGGTCTTGGCCCACTTCTTTTTAGTTTAGTGATTTTTTTTTAAGAGATTGTTTAAGAAGAATCACCAATAGATAGATTTCATATACCCTTTTCACAAAAGGTTAGAAAAGTTCTCAAAGTGGTTAAAAAGTAAAAATATCACTAACAAGTTAAAAAACACAACCATTTAGCTTTACACTAGGGACTTTAACCTCTTTCACAACTCTAAATTCAATTATTAAATGACAAGTAAATTTGCTTACTTAGATTTTATCCTAAAGTTTTGACTAGGTATATGAAGTTCAAAATAGGTGAGTAAAGTATACAAAATGACTATTCTACATCTCTTGAATGCTAGCCTTACCAAAATATGAGTATAATTTCAAGATTCTAAACTTCAAAATTTATCAATTTTAAAAACTCATTTGCAAACTCATAAATGAAGGAATTTTGATTAACAAGTACATCATATGCATCATTAAGCACAAATAGGACTCAAATATTATCTTTCTCTCTAGAATATCCTTTCCCTACACTTAAATGAGACATTGTCCCCAATCTCATCCCAATTAAGCTCAAGTAAGGAAAAGAAAAATATAAGAAAAGGAAACTAAAAACTTCTTCGGGTCAAGTGGCAATGGCAGTAAGAAAAATCTTAAACTGGTATAAGAAAGGAGGAATTTGAATGTCAAAGAGCAAAAGCAGTAGCAGCATGGTTATGACTCTATAAAGGTACCTGTAGATAAATCAAAACAAAAACAGAAAAACAAAATCGAGCAAGGAAATAGCCCATCCTAAGTCTAGCAATTCAGTCTACCGGCTCTAAGCAAAGATAAAAGTCTTCCCATAAGTTAAGATCTTAAAATTATAGACCAAAGAAATAAAAATCTTAAATGAAATGACAGAGAATTCAAGCTAAGAAAGAATTAAGCATCCCCATCATCAAAAACTTCATCCTTGTCTTCTTCTTTAGCAAGATCAAGCTCAAGGGAGGTTTCAGAATCATACTCGAAAGAAGACTTATATGTAGGGATATTTTGTGGTGGAGGGTGACAATACGCGACTAGAGATTGTAGAAAACCGATAGGAACCAAAATCCGACAAAACCTATCATTAGGGTAAGAGCTAAAGGATTTCAAATCTTGGCAATGAGGGTCCATTTTGAGTAAATCGATCCCGGAATTATTTGTTTACTAACCTCTTTTCTATTACTCATTTATTGTATATTCCAACAGGCACACTTATCAGGCTTTACAGGGGAATGGACAAACTCACTAAGACTCAACTTGTGGGTTATCTATGGATCGACCTAAACCGACGATGAGTTGGGCCAACGAATCCTATTGAAGAACTAACATGTTAAAGACTATTTTCACTTGTAATTTATTTATTTGAATCATTTATGTTATAAGTTTTTTGGCCACTTTTATTTGGTTGTAATAGGTGCTTTTAGGACTGGCTACCCTAAAGTGGTATAGTTGTAATTTTGTGGACTTTTTAACCCTAAAGGGAGCAAGTATAAATACTTGCTTAAGTAGGGTTTTTGGGGAACTTTTGATAATTTTTAGGAAAAAAAAAATCACTTCACGTGTTGAGGGTTAGAGTTTCCTAATTCCAATTTTCTCTTATCAATTTCAATCCCAAAATTGAGATTGTGGTGAGTGGCTTCAAAGTGAATTGTGAGTAATATCAATTCTCTTTGTTGCAATTTTCCTTTTCATCACTAGTGAGTTATATCTAGGGTTGAATTGGATTGTTCTTGGTCAGATTTTGATTGCATTTGTAATCATCTATTATGTTATAAGATTGATTGGTTTTAACACTTGTTATTACCATCAATTTTTGCTTCATTTTGTGACGTGAGTTGGTCATTTTTGGGAAGGAGGATCACAGTTTGATCTTGTTGTTTTTGTGTAGTAATCCCGTGGGAATTTTAGTATATTTTGTGATTTCAATTGAGGAATTCATCATTTGTGAATTTTATTATCTTGGAATATAGCATTTGGATCATATTTGTGATTTAGGGTTCACGCAACTTTAGGACCTTGGAACCGGATTAATCTTGTCTTCTTAAAAATTGTAATTTAGTTTGATTGCGCGCGCTTAAACCCCCTTTTAGGCACATTATCTTTTAGTATCAGAGCTAATCACATTTGGATATTTAAGATTGAACACGTCAACATTTGAAGAATTGGTTCATAAACATTGAGGATTAGAGCAATTGTTGAACTAGTTGATTAACATTATCTAATTGTCATTCAATCGTAGTTTTTATGTGCTTAAACTTGGTTTTAGGCACATCATTTTTTGGTATCAGAGCTTGAGGTTATGAGAAGGGATTGCTTGCAAATTGAATTAGGAAGTTAGGGGTTTTTTCTGTAGCAACTTGATTCGAATTGTGAAGTGGGATTGAGTTATTTCAATTGTGTTGTTGAAGTGATATCCTTGTTGTTAGTTGTTGTATACTTGGAGACTTGTACATTCTTGGTTTCCTTGAGAATTGACCATGAGTGTGAAGTGTCTTTGAGGTGAACCGTGAGGAGTAAGAAGTGTTGATCCTTTGTGATCAATTGGAGGAGTGTAAATTGTCTTGTGTATTTTCGGAAGTGAGGAGTAGCAAGTTGTAATTTTCAAATTTGAATTTCAGAATTGAAGTGTGAGTTTATGAGGCAATTTGAATTTCAAAACACACATTAAGTGATTGATTAATTGTGTGTTCATTTGAATTTGAAATAGCTCATTACCATTTGTGGAATCTTGCAATTATTGAAGTCATTTTGAATTTGAAATTTGAACTGCCTTTTGTTGTTGTAATTGCTGTTTGATACTTATGTAGAAGTGGGGAAAGTGCACCGTGACTTGAAGGGGTGTATGTGTGGTGTTGTGTTTTTGTAAAATTAGTGAAGGGTGTGTGTATTTGGCTTTGGTTATTGTATATGTTGTGTAGATAAGTGTTGTTAATGGCGTAAATGGTGTGGAATCGTGAGCAAAAGGGGAGTTTTTGTAGTGGTGAGTTGTACATTTGTGATTGTTTTTGAGTGCTGCCTATTGTGAAGTAATTGGTGTGAAACCAAAGTAAGAAAAGGAAAGTTGAGTAGTGGAATTTGAAATTCAAACAAAACAATTAAAGTATGAAAGTAATTGAACTCATTACTTAACACTTGTGGTTGAATTTAATTCTTAACTACTTAGAAATAATTGTGTGTACTTCATTTACTTAACTTTACTTGAAGTACCAAGAATTATTTATTTGTGCTTCAATTATTTCACTTGACTTTACTTGAAGTAACGATATGCATTTCTTGTATTGGTTGAGTGTGAGCACCGTGGGTGTGTAAAGGTATGTTGTTGTGGTGCTTGTAGTGAAGTGTGTTGTTAACTTGTTGAAGTTAGTTAATAACCATGTCAAATGATGTGCATACTTCTACTACTTTGGTATATTAAGTAGTGACTTCTTCACCAACCATTGATGATGGATAAAGAAAAAACTTGTTCCATACTTCTTGTAGGGTATAAGGAAATTTGTGCGTAATTATTATTGATAGTGGTAGTTGTACTAATATTGCAGCTGCATCATTAGTATCGAAGTTGAAACTTGAAACTATCCCACATGCGGAACCCTATACATTACATTGGTTAAATGATCAAGATAGTCTTTGTGTGACCCAAAGGGCTAGGGTACTCTTCAGTATAGGGGACAAGTACTGTGATGAATTTGAATGTGATATTATTCCTATGTGTACATCTCATATATTACTTGGTAAACCATGGTTGTATGACAGGATGATATTACATGATGGGTATAGAAATACTTATATGTTCCAACAGGATGGTAAACGTATAGTATTGAACCTTATGTCGCCATAAGAGGTTTAGAAAATGCAAAGACAGATAAGACAACCATCATAGATTCCTGAGGATCATAGCCACATGATCAAATTTTCAGAGGTTCTTGAGGTTTTTAGTTACACGAGCCAACCCATAGAGCACAAAATTTGTCAGACACAGATGTACCAACCTTCAGAGGATCTTGATGGTTAGACTTAGATGAGCAGACCACCGGAGGACCAAACTGTTTAGGGGTAGTTGTGCTCACCTTTAGAGGTACTAGAGGCTCATGAGCAGTTGAGTAAACCTTCAGGGGATACTGAGGGTTAGAGTGATATGAGCAAATCACCAAAGGGCTAAAATGTTTAGAGACATTTGTGTCCACCATCAGATGTTTCAGAGGGCCATGAGCGGTTGAGCTAACCATTAAAGGGCCAACAACATATAGATGAGTTAGAAAAGCAAGAAACAATATCAGTGGAACGGGTTGAGACAGGGGAAACTTTAGTGGATAATGAGGCATTATTTGTGTTGCAAATGAGGTACATCTTAAAAATGGAGGAGAGAAAGCAATCATCCCTTATGGTATTTCAGATATTGGGATTCTGTAGTAAATCTTCTTAAGGTAGCTTGCTAGGAGAAAGCAAAGTTTTTACTGCATTTGATTTGTCATATTTGAGAAAAAATCTTTTTGAGGCCCAAGGAGATGATAGGAATCAAAATCCGATAAGACCTATCATTAGGGCAAGAGCCAAAGGATTTCAAATCTTGGCGATGAAGGCTCATTTTGAGCAAATCGACCCTAGAATTATTTGTTTACTAACCTCTTTTCTATTACTCATGTATTGTATATTCCAACAAGCACACTTATCAGGCTTTATAGGGCGATGGGCAAACTCACTAAGACTCAGCTTGTGGGTTATCCATGGACCAACCTGAACCAGCCATGAGCTGGGCCGACGAATCTTATTGAAGAACTAGCATGTAGAAGACTATTTTCACTTGTAATTTATTTATTTGAATCATTTATGTTGTAAGTTTTTGGGATACTTTTATTTGGTTATAATAGGTGCTTTTAGGACCGACCACCTTAAAGTGGCATAGTTGTAATTTTGTGGACTTTTTAAACCTAAATGGAGCAAGTATAAATACTTGCTTAAGTAGGGTTTTGGGGGAACTTGTGATAATTTTCAGAAAAAAAAAAACACTTCTCGTATTGAAGGTTAGGGTTTCCTAATTCCAATTTGCTCTTATCAATTTCAATCTCAAAATTGAGATTGTGGTGAGTGGCTTCAAAGTGAATTGTGAGTAATATCAATTCTCTTTGTTACAATTTTCCTTTTCATCACTAGTGAGTTATATCTAGGATTGAATTGGATTGTTCTTGATCAGATTTTGACTGCATTTGCAATCATCTATTATGTTATAAGATTGATTGGTTTTAGCACTTGTTATTACCATCAATTTTTGCTTCATTTTGTAACGTGAGTTGGTCATTGTTAGGAAAGTGGATCAAGGTTTTATCTTGTTGTTTTTTGTGTAGTAATCTCATGGGAATTTTAGTATATTTTGTGATTTCAATTGAGGAATTCATCATTTGTGAATTTTATTATCTTGGAATATAGCATTTGGATTATATTTGTGATTTAGGGTTCACGCAACTTTAGGACCTTAGAACTAGATTGATCTTGTCTTCTTAGGAATTGTAATTTGGTTTGATTACATGTGCTTAAACCCCCTTTTAAGCTCATCATCTTTTGGTATTAGAGCTAATCACATTTGGATATTTAAGATTTAACACATCAACATTTGAAGAATTGATTCATAAACATTGAGAATTAGCGCAATTGTTGAACTAGTTGATTGACATTGTCTAATTATCATTCAATCTTGGTTTTTTGTGTGCTTAAACTTGGTTTTAGGCACATCAAAAACCCCACAAAACTTTTCTAAATATTTTATTTTTCTTCTATTCAACATGAAATTCTTTTCTCAATGTAGACAACTTTTAATCCTTTGAAGCTAGAAAGGAAGAGTTAGAAGCACTAGCAATAGGATTCTTAAACCGGGAGGCAGAAGCAAGGGTAAGGCTACCAATGTAACAAGTTAAGACGTATCCATAAAAAAGGCCATCTATAATTTTCTCGGCTTTAACAAATCGAGTATCCACTGGTGGTTGCTTGAATAGGTTCATTCCCTTAAGCAGCTTTGTGATAGTCTCCACAATAAATTCCCTTAACTCGTGGGTCCATTGTTTGATGCTTTAGAAAATAAGCCACTTCCACACCGGCATTGACGGGGTATTTTTTAGCTATGCTATACAGATGTAAAAGTTCAAAAGAATTGACCACACCATGGTTGCTACTTCTACCACCAATGGTGTGAGCTAAGAGGTGATAGACTACTTTTAAAGTAGTATTGGTCATGGAAGTAGCCTTAGACTTTGACGGGTAATACTCAATGGTGTGATCAGCACATAGCATCTTCTAAAAGTCGGTAAGACTCATCCTTTCAAGCCAATCATTGGGCATAGATAGATATTCGCGAGTCTCGATCTCCTCAGCCAAATACAAACCCAAAAATAAGTAAAAAAAATTGACAAATGAAATCTGTAAAAGTGGCCATAAACTTAGAAGGTTATAGTACTATCTACCTTATGAGTTTGAGAATGCTCATGAATGTCCATGATGGAGAGAAATTTAATAGTCATATCTAGATATGCAAGTTCTTAAATCTCAAAGAATTAAGCCCAAGGACCAATTTCAATATTTTTACATACCAATTCCTCTAAACTAAAATTGCTAAGGAGCTGCCAATCCAAATAGAGATTGTTATAGAATCCTAATTTCTTTAATCGTGCTCTTCTCTTGCAACTCCATTCATCAAATGAAATATTGTGATGTTCCTAAATGGGAATTAAGCACAAGCAAAAATAATCTAACTAACAATCCCAAAAGATAAGGTCAATTCGATTCAATTTGGAGTAATATTGTTGCGTGAACCCTAAATGCAATAGTTGATCCGAATGCTATAGTTCATGAAATGAATATCACAATGATATATTCCTCAATGAAGATCACTAATTAAATTTGAAAAGCCACATGAATACTACATAAAATCAAATGGATCATTGACCGTGATCCACCTTCCACAACACTTGCTTTCACAATTCAAAAATGTGCGAAATGGAAGAATTGAATTCAAGGCTAAAAACCAATCAATTAGGAAATAATAATTTGATTACAAATGCAAAGAAAGCTTCAATTAACCCTAGATGTGACTCACTAGAGAAGAAAAGAAACACAACAAATAGAAATTGATACAACTCACAATTCCAACTCTTGGGATTGAAATTGATAAGAGAGATTGAACTAAGGATGAACCGTAATTCTCTCACGAAAATGATATGTATATTATGAAAATTCTCCCTCAAAACCTTACTTAAGCAAGTATTTATACTTGCTCCCTTTAGGGTTAAAAAGTCCACAAAATTACAACTATGCCACTTTTAGGGTAGCTAGTTCTAAATAAAAATTACAAACAAATGAAAGTGTCGCAAAAGAAAATTACAACATAAAATGATCCAAGTAAATAACAAATATATAAAAAGAAATTAGCCTTCAAGATGTCAATCTGCAAGGTACTTTTGAAATGAGTTCCGATGAGAATCCCGACTCACTCAAAAGTATTGATGATTTAGCACCCTGTTGGACTGACAAGTGAACCTGCTGGAATGCATAACAAGTATAAAATAGGAATGAAGAAATTAAGTTAGCTTCCTCAGGATTAGGTTTCTCATATAGGATTCTCAAAACTAAGTTGTGTAGGCGCTTAGCTCGGGCCCTAGTAATAGGTTCTATGGGAATCTGATTCCTATCTTCTCCTCGGACGTATAGAAGATTTGCCCTCAAATCTGATAGGACTTCATGTATGTCATCTAGTAAGTATGGTGATAGATTTGCAACATTAAAGGTTGTTGATACTCTATACTCTAATGGTAAATCTATCTGGTAGGCTTTGTTGTTGATGCACTTTAAAACTTTGAATGATTCGTTTGATCTAAGAGACAACTTCTGTGACTTCTTATGTAGAAACCTGTCCTTGCTAAGATTAATCCAGACTAAGTCACTTGGATTATGAAGATGAGTTTTCCTGTGTCTATGTCCCTAAATTCTCTGCTATTCTTGGGTCTTCTAAAGGCGTTCAATTGTTTTGTCATGAATGTGTTGAATTTTCCTAGCTCGATCAACTCCACTAAGACTCTCTTCCTTTGTTGCTGGTCTTTCTATAAAATCCAATGGAATAGAAGGATTATAGCCATAAACAACTTCAAAGGAAGACTTACTAGTTGAACTATGTGTAGACCTATTGTAAGCGAACTCAACAATAGGAAGACACAAGTCCTAATCAGTAAGATTCTTGTCAACTATTGCTCTGAGTAAATTTCCAAGCATACGGTTAACAACTTCTATTTGTCCGTCTATCTATAGATGTAGGAGGTACTGTACAAAAGCTTAATACCTAGTCTTCTCCATAATGTCTTCCAAAAGAAACTAAGAAATTTAGCGTCTTTGTCTAACACCATGCTATGTGGAACTTCATGTAATTTGACAATTTCCTACACAAAAATGTTAGCAATAAAAAGGGCATCATCTGTTTTGTGACAAGGCACAAAATGTGACATTTTGCTGAACCTGTCAACAACCACTACGATAGAATCTTTTCCTCTTTGTGTTATAGGTAACCCTAACACAAAATCCATACTAATATCAGTCAAGGGTTTATCTGGTATAGGTAAAGGCATGTACTCACCTTGTACACCTTTCTTCCCTTTAGCTCTCTTATATATACCACACCTTTCTAACACCCTATGGACATTTTTTATCATACCCTTCCAATAGAAATTCTCTCTCAATATGGCCAGGGTTCTCTTCTCACCAAAGTGTTTAGACAATTCTCTTGCATGTGCTTCCCTCACTAACAACTCCCTCACAGATCCAAAAGGTATACATAATTTTCCAAATTTATACAGAAACCCCTCAATCACACAATAACCCTCATACATCTTGCCCCCATAACACCTCTCCATAATAGTTTTAAATTCCTCATCATACATATATTGTTCTTTCAACAATTCAAAACCCAGTAGTTTTAACTGAAGAGAAGTGATAAGTACATACCGTTGATAGAGCCATTTTATACTCAATCTTTATAGTATGAAGTGTGTTAATTTATTATAGATTTTATAGAAATCATAAGGAAATGGTACTTAATTCTATTATGCTGATAAATCAGGTTAAATGGAGTCAAGAGTGCTAATTCAAGTAAATTAGAGAAGTCATCTACAACTTGGATCAAAGACAAGGATTTACACCGCCGGAGGAAAGTACATGGGCGTGTAGTTGAAGTATACGGCCGTTTACTTAGTTTTGAAGCCACAGGAAAATACACGGTTGAAGTACATGACCGTATATCTGTCTTGAAGAATCCACGGGAAAATACACGGTTGAAGTACACGACCGTGTATTTGTCTAGAAGGAGGCACGGTTTTAGACACGGCCATGGAGGAAACCGTGCCACACACTGGATGAGAAGGAGAGAGACATGGCTTGTGACACGGCCGTGGTGGAAGACGTGGTGGCAGTCGTGGTCGAAGCCATGGTGGAAGTTGAAATGGAAGATGTGCCAAGGATGAGAAAATGTGGAACATCAACCAGAGGATGACACGGCTTGAGATCTGGCCGTAGTATAAGCCGTGGCACACACTGATCACGGATGAAGAATTGTAGATTACTCACAGAGGAAGGCACGGCTTGACCCACGGCCGTGGTGTTGGGCGTGCCAGGCAGATGATTATTTTCTTCTCGAGATTTACTTGAAAAAGGAAAGATATTTTCGTATCTTGCTAGCAAAAGATCACCTGCCATCCCTTTAACAATATAAATAGAACTAACCCTAGAGGGTTAGGGGATCTTGGATCATCTTGGAGACAAGAAGGAAAGAAGGAAGCAGAGCAGGCAGCCGGGAATAGAGGCTTGTTATGTTTTTACTTTTAATTTTCGTTTTTATGATGAACATGTGTAGCTAAGTAGTTTTTCTAGCCAAAGGGTCATAGAAGTTTGATTCTCCACGAATTGTGAGATCTAATTGATTTGTATTTAATCTATTCTTTGTTTTTGGATATTCATATATCTTCTGAACGTCTTGTCATTATTATCTTTGTTGATTGGTATGAATTAGAGCTCTTCTACTCAATTAGCAAGTTAATATATTGTCATCTAGCACGTCAAATCCGTAATTGTTTGATAGTTCTAGTCTCGGTGACACGATAACATGTTTGATTATAAAATAGATGATCGAATTCATGTTATGGAGATGTATGATCTTGTTTAAATAGGTTATCTTATAATCTACTGGCATGAATTGGTAGTCTCTCTAGTTTTTAATGCTATGGATTGATTAAATCCTAAGAGTTTGTCTAGGGTTGTCTAATCGATAAGAGAAATAATCAAAGAGCTTGTTTTAGTTATCGAAGAAGTACGGAGAGATAGGTTGTTAGAGCTTGTTAATAACCATAACCAGTTTATCTAGAAACAAGGATAGAAGACATTTGCATCGATGATCAATTCCTAGAATTAAACTATCTTGATTCCTTTGGCTAGGCTTTTATCAATATTCGATTTTATTACCTTATTTCAATATTATTTTGATTCACAAACAAACCCCCCCATTTTTCTTTTCCTCTTTATTCGCTTTGAATAGAAATATATTTAACCAATCCCTGTGGATACGACCCTACTCACTACTATACGCAAATCATATCATTGTCTAGGAGTGGTTTTTATTTTTGTTGGATTCGACACCCATCAACCGTCGTGATAAAACATCAGCAACAATATTCTGATTACCCTTTTTGTACTTTATCACATAAGCAAACCCCTCCAAAAACTCCACCTACTTGGCTTGGTGTTTAGACAAATTCTGTTGTCCCCTAAAATGTTTCAATGATTCATGATCTGTATATATAATAAACCCTCTCGAAAGGAGATAATGCTGCCACGTCATGAAAGCCCTCACTAAGGAATAAAATTCCTTATCATAAATATAATAGTTTAAAGTTGCACCACTCAACTTCTCACTAAAATATGCTATGGGTCTCTTTTCCTGCATTAATACAGCACCAATTCTTATCCCAAAAGTATCAAATTCTAGTTCAAAAACTTTGTCAAAATCAGGTAAAGCCAATAATGGAGCACAAGTGAGTTTTCTTTTACCTCTTCAAAACTCCTCTAGGCTCTTTCACTCCAGATAAAAGGTACATTCTTTTTAGTCAGTTCTGTGAGAGGATTGACAATACTACTAAAATTATGGACAAAGCGTCTATAAAAAGATGTTAGTCCATGAAAACTTCTTACCTCAGTAATTGAGGTGGGTGTTAGCCATTTCTTGATTATTCTCACTTTCTCCTCATCCACCCTAACACCTGAACCAGATACATCAAAACCCAAAAATGTTACCTTAGTTTGATAAAAGGAATACTTCGGGAGATTTGTAAATAGCTGTTGCGCCCTCAATACTGAGAATGCTACCCAAAGATGCTCCACATGTTGTTCTAAGTCTTTGTTGTATATTATAATATCATCAAAATAAACAACAATAAATTTTCCTATAAATTCTTTTAATACATGATTCATCAGCCTCATAAACGTACTAGGAGCATTACTCAAACCAAAGGGTATAACCAACCACTCATATAGTCCATGACGTGTTTTAAAAGCAGTTTTCCATTCGTCCCCCTCTCTCATCCGAATTTGGTGATATTCACTTTTAAGATCTACTTTGGAGAAAACCTGTGAACCATGCAGCTCATCTAACATATCATCAAGTCTAAGAATAGGATACTTGTATTTGATGGTGATTTTGTTGATAGCTCTACTATCGATACACATTCTCTAAGTACCATCCTTCTTAAGAACAAGAAGGGCGGGAACAACACATAGACTGAGACTTTCCCTAACAAATCCCCACTCAACCAACTTATCCACCTGGCGCTTCAATTCTCTAGTCTCCTCAAGATTCATGCGATATGCAGGTCGATTCAGTAATACTGAACCGGGCATAAGATCGATAGCATGCTCTATCCCCCTCAAAGGTGGTAACCCTGCTGGCAAATCATCAGGAAAAGTATCGGTATACTCATTCAATACCTAAGAAACTGTTGAGGGTAGAGACTGTGGTTCCTGCACCCCTAGTGCACATCTCAACTAAAGCAAGTATACTGGGGTCTCTTCTGTAACAAGCCTCTCTAATTCACCTTGTCCCACCAATAATACCTTCTTTTCCTCAGAATCATTACACTGTACTGAAACCCTTTTAACCTCTGATGGCCTACTGACCTGTTGCTGAACCTTTTAGACTTCTGGAGGTGACATTGGATTCAGAATAACGCGTTTGCCTTCCTTCTGGAATACATATGTATTCCTGAAGCCATCACGTAAGACCCTCTTATCATATAACCAAAGCCTGCCTAGCAATATATGGGATGCACACATAGGCAAAATATCATATTCAATCTTATCACAGTATTTATCCCCTACACTAAATGGTACCTTAGCTCTTTGGGTCACATGCAAACTCTCCTAATCACTAAGCCAATGCAATTTATATGGTTTAAGATGTGGAGTGGTAGTAAGTCTTAGCTTCGATACTAACGATGCAACTACTACATTGGTATAACTACCACCATCAACTATAAGGACACACAAATTTCTTTATACCTTACAAGAAGTATAGAACAAGTTTTCCCTTTGTTCTTCATCCTTAGTAGCAAATGTAGTCAATGTTCGGTGTAACACATTAGCATAATGAAACATCACACTAGACATTATTGTGTTTTAAATTCAACACCACAATAATAATCCTTATGCCTTTCACGGCTTAAGTACACAACTACACCACAAATGAAGTACTCACACACAACTACTCTTAAGTAGATAGAATTTAAATTCAACTCTAAGTGTTTAAGTAACTAGTTCAATTACCTTCACACTTTAATGACTTATTTGAATTTTAAATTCTATTACTCAACCTTCCTTTTCTTATTTTGATTTCACACTACAATTAACCACAATGTGCAGCACTTCAACAAATGCAAAATACTCAAATCCACCGCCACACTACTCCTCTTTAGCCTACGGTGCTACTTCACTCACGCTTACTACAATTGTCCACAATGTACACACAAAAAATAATCCACACCGAAATGCACACAACCTTCACAAAATTTTGTAAACACAAATCTACACACACTCTACGGTTCACACTCCCAAACATACAAGTTTCACCACTACAAACCCCAAAGCAAACCGCAACTCATATACCAAAACAATAACGATTCAAATTTGAAAACCAAACCACTTGACTAATTGCAACCCTTCCACAATTGGTAAGAAGTAATTTTCAAATTCAAACAACCATACATTAACTTCTTCAACTTAATGTTTGTTTTGAAAATCAAATAATTTCCAAATCTTCCACATAACTCAAATTTGAAAATGCTCAATTACACCCTCTATTTTTTCGAAAACAAACATGTAAAGTCCACAATTCTTCTTCCTACACAATTGGAGACACTTTACACTTCCGAATTTATATTAAAAAAAAATACACTAACTCTCCTCTTCCTTCACGGTGAAGTCCACAACATAGAAGCTTCAACAAGTACTCAAAACTCACTCCAACAAGTAGCAGGTTCAACTTCCACTCAAGACAATCACGTCACTTTAAGTAATTACAACAACAATTTCAATTTACTCTCAATTTTGGAATTGAAGGTGTAAGAACAAGAACCCTAAATTTCTGAAATTCAAAATCAAATAACCCTTCTCACAACCTCAAGCTCTGATACCAAAAAGGTGATGTGCTTAAATGGGAATTAAGCACCAGCAAAAATAATCTAACTAACAATCCCAAAAAACAAGGTCAATTCGGTTCAATTTGGAGCAATATTGTTGTGTGAACCCTAAATGCAACAGTTAATCTGAATGCTATAGTTCATGAAATGAATATCACAACGATATATTCCTCAATGAAGATCACTAATTAAATTTGAAAATCCACGTGAATACTACATAAAATCAAATGGATCATTGACTGTGATCCACCTTCCACAATACTTGCTTTAACAATTCAAAAATGTGTGAAATGGAAGAATTGAATTCAAGGCTAAAAACCAATCAATTAGGAAATAATAATTTGATTACAAATGCAATCAAATCTGATCAAGAAAACTTCAATCCAACCCTAGATATGACTCACTAAAGAAGAAAAGAAACACAACAAATAGAAATTGATTAAAATCACAATTTCTCTTTATTGCACTCGCCACAATTCCAACTTTTGGGATTGAAATTGATAAGAGGGATTGAACTAAGGATGAACCCTAATTCTCTCACGAAAATGATGTGTCTATTTTGAAAATTCTCCCTCAAAACCCTACTTAAGCAAGTATTTATACTTGCTCCCTTTAAGGTTAAAAATTCCACAAAATTACAAGTATAAAATAGGAATGAAGAAATTAAGTTAGCTTCCTCAAGATTAGGTTTCTCATATAGGATTCTCAAAACTAAGTTGTGTAGGCCCTTAACTCGAGCCTTGGTGATAGATCCTGTAGGAATCTGATTCCCATCATATTACCAGCAGCAAAGTAAATTCACTCTATTCTGGGGAGTAGAAAAGTTGCAAGCTCTTGAGTCCATTGATGAGATGCAGATGATTGAGAGGCATGTGGTTCAACCAGGTACTTCCCCTTTTTAACACATAACCACTTGTATTTCATTTTGGAAAAATAAAATTGAACATACGTGTGGGAATAAGGTAATATAAGGATACATTAAAGTCATACATGCTCAAAATAGGATGAAAATGAAGCTCAATGGTAACCTAAAAGCAGATAGAAAGAGTGTAAGAGTAAGAAACCAACATGAAACATCATTAAATCCAAAAGGGAGACAAAATACTCTCTGCACGGCCGAGGCAGCATAGCATGTAAAGAGTTGAGGATGAAAGCAAAATCACCAAAAATTCAAATTTATGCATGGGCATAGGAAATACGGCATGATGAAGACCGAGAACAAATATCTAACAACATTTTGAAGCATAAGAAACAGTTTCAAAGCACGAAATTCCATTCATAACAAAAGGAATTCCAAAATCCCCAATACTAATCCATTATGAACCCTAAATCACAACTTTAAACATAATACCCACAAATTCCGTATGCAATGTATATTGTAAGATAGATTAGGCATGGGATTGCATGAATGAAACAAAAGCCCCAAATTTTAAAAGTACAAAAAATTTCGCATGAACCCTAATTAAACATGGAATTTAGAAGATGAAGAGATTACAGAGCATAGTTCAACAAAAATTAAAAGGCAAACATGCAACCATAGTTGTAGCAACATAAATCTGTAAGAAAAAGAGCATACATAACTATAATTCCACTCTCGTAGGAAAAATCCATGAAAGTGCAAAAAAGACAAATAGAAAATGAACAATGACGAAAAGAACTTGGAAGAGACAAATAAAAACTTACTTGATGATGGTGGTGAAGAGAGAAACTTACTTGATGATGAAGAAGAAAGTATGTAAGTGAGAGTAGGAGAGAGAGTGTGATGTGTGAAGAGAGTATGAGGAGAGAAAAGAAAAAACCTACATAGGATAATGGAAGTCTGCATAAGGAGAAGGGAAGTCTACATGGGGGAAAGGAAAGTTTGCACAATTTTATTTTATTTTATTATTTATTATTATTTTTTGCTGTGTGTGTAGGGGGGGGGGGATGCTTAAGGTGATGTGCTCAAAACCAAGCCCAAGCACATGCAAATGAATCAAAGAAACAACCTCAACTCACACATATAAACCGGTTCAATTGGACTATGAAATTGCGTGAACCTTAATGGAGATTTGATGAAATCCAAAGGTTCAGAAATTGTAATTAACAATCCAACAATGATAATCTTCTCCAAATAACAATAATTACAAGTGAAATCCACGTGAAATACACCAAGATAACAAGATCCAATTATGTGATTCTCCTCTTCCAACAATGACCAATTCACGTCACAAAATGAATCAAAAATTGATGGTGATAACAAATGCTAAAACCAATCAATCTTATAACATAATAGTTGATTACAAATGCAATCAAAATCTGACCAAGAACATCCAATTCAACCCTAGATATGACTCACTAGTGATGAAAAGGAAACACAATAAAGAAGGAATTGATATTACTCACAATTTCCCTTTGTTGCACTCGCCACAATTTCAACTATTGGAAATTGAAATTGAAACTAGGGAAACCCTAAGCCCTCTCACGAAAATGTGATGTTCAATTATGAAAATTTTGGCCTACTCAAACCCTACTATAAGCAAGTATTTATACTTGCTACCCTTAAGGTTAGAAAATGCACAAAAATTACAACTATGCCACTTTTAAGGTGGCCGGTCTTAAATGGAAATTACAATCAAAATGAAAGTGTCCCAAGAGAAAATACAATATAAAATAGTCCATAGAACAATTACAAAGTACAAAAATATCATAAATCTTCATAAGCCAATGCTTCGAAATGGAAACAATCGCAGCGGGTCTTTGATTGTAAATCTGAAGATGTCCCGTGGCCATCAACTAGTGTAGGACATATTGGCATCCCATGGAGAATTATTATTGTACCTGTAAGATTATTTCTCAAGTATTTATTAGATAAGAAGTAAAAATATAAGTGATTTGGACCATCAACCAAATCTAATTCTAAAGGTATAGGCGGTGCCGGAAAATTTCTCATCATAAGGCTAGGATGGAAATAGAAAGGTTTCCACAAGGGCGGCTACCCTGCTACATGGCCGGGTAGGTTAGGCCATGCAGAGATCAAAATGAATGCAAGATTTAGCCCTTCTTGCTACATAGCTTAGCCGTGGTAAAAACAGAATGTTCAATGGAATCAACCCGCACTTCTTCACAACTATGTAGGGTAGACTGTGGTGGAAATAAAACATAAAATTCTCCTTTTACAATCCAAATACTCAATTTGTAGCAGACAAAAATTGAAGTTTCCATTATTAATCTAATACATAATTGATATGCTTAATTGACAAAAGCATGTACACAACAAATGAATCAATTCTAATCAACACCAACTCCACAAGTGGCGTGAACCCTAAATCCCTTATGAATCCAATTTGTAAATCAAATAACCTTAATATCAAATGATGATGTTTTCAATAGGTTCAAGCACACAACACAAGATCCAATGGAAATCCAATCACCAAGACTACTAAAATGGCATGAATCCCTTATGCAAAAGACTTCCACGCAAAATAGCAAATTCCACTAGCAATTGAATAATCACAATGATAATTCACTTATGGGTCTAATTCCACTAAATTGCAAGCAATCCAATTATAGAAATGACCCTAAAATGACGTGATAATTAAGAACAAATAAAAAAAAAACCCAAATCACAACTAGATATGACATACTAGCATGAAATGGAATCAACTTAGGAATTGATATTACTCACAAATCCTTAAGTTGCTACTCACCACAATCCTTGAAGAATTGATAAGAGTCTTATGAAATTTAGAGTATGAACCTTAATTCTCATGAAAAGAGGTAGCAATTTTTGTTTTCTCTCAACTCCCCTCACAAACCCTACTTTAGCAAGTATTTATACTTGCTCCACTTAGGGTTAAAATGACAAAATAATTACATCTATGCCACTTGAGTGGCCGGTCCTAAATCCGCAAATACAACCAAATAAAATGTCCTAAAAAGCTTATAAAATAAATGGTTCAAAATAAATTACAAGTACAAAAGATAATAATCTTCAAATAGCCAATTCTTTAATGGAATTTGTCGATCCAGCTCATCTTTGGTTTAGGTCGGTCCATGAATAACCTACAAGATGAGTCTTAGTGAGTTTGTTCATCGCCCTATAAAACCCAATAAGTATGCTTGCTGGAATACACAACACATAAATAATAGAAAAGATGTTAGTATACAAATAATTCTGGGGTCGGTTTGTTCAAAGAGGACCCTCATCGCCAAGATTTGAAATCCTTTAGCTCTTGCCCTAATAATAGGTCTTGTAGGCTTTTGATTCCTATAAATAATATTCACAAATTTCTTGAAAATTAGATGAAAAACTTACCTCACCCTCTTTTAAGATTAAATCATACCAAAATGTGGTTCTCCTTACACTTAGGATTAAACTCTCATTCTCTCATGAGTAAGCAAAACATCCTAATACCTACAATAAAAACGGATTTAGGATAGTTAAAAAGAAAAAGAAAAATAAAAGAAACTCAACTTATCAAAGTTAGACATGGGTTGCCTCCCATGCAACGTACTTTTTAACGTCGTTGGCTTGACATCCTTTGACTTTCTAAGCTCATAAAGCTGGTGACAAGAGTTTAAACTCCTCTCAATTTTCATGCTCTATTCCTCCTTCTAAATACAACTTCAGTCTTTTCTTGAAATTTTTTAGGATGATGAATGTGAGAATGATGATATTTTTTATATAAGAAAATTTCCAAGCAATGTCTCATTTATGTGCCTTAAGGAACTTCAAAGCTGGTGTTTTTGTTCAAGAGACAAATCCGAAGCAATAATGACCAATAACTTTGAATTTCCGCTAAAAAAGCATACTTTAAATAATCTAAAAGTTGTTTTAATTCCAAAACTAGTGGTTCTTCAATGGAAGTTTTAAGCCTTACTTTACTTCCCTTTTTCAATTCTTCAAAACTACCTTGAGGATTAATTCCCTTAGTTAAATCAAGCTGTGATAATAATGATTCAACCTCCAAATTTGGCAAATCCTTTCCTTCTCCACGAACTAAGCTCAATTCTAACCCATCCTTGCATAGTATCTCTTCAAAGTACTCATATACCAAAGAATCAACAACATCAATAGCATAACATGAATCATCTGCACTCATTGGATACTTCGAAGATGGATTAATTTTCATTGCCAACTCTTTATCTCCTACCCTCAAGTAAGCTTGCCTTCCTCCACATCAATCAATGCCCTAGTTGTTGTGAGGAAAGGTATTCCTAAAATTAAAGGTACATCCTTAACCTCATTCATATTTAAGATCACAAAATCAACATGATAAATGAAATTCCAAACTTTCACCAAAACATCTTTAATGATCCCCTTAGGAATTTTCACATAGCGATTAGTAAGTTGTAAACTCATACAAGTAGGTTTAGGTTCAGCAATTCCCAACTTCTTAAAGAAAGAATAGGGCATCAAATTGATACTCACTCCCAAGTCAACCAAAGCTTTTTTTAATAGTAATATCACCAACTATACAAAGGATTGTGAAATTACCTGAATCCTTTAACTTTGGAGGGATTGAATAATGGAAGAACAAATGGCTCAAACTTCGATAGTAGAAATATCCTCTAACCTTTGCTTGTTAGAAAAAAGTTCTTTCAAGAGCGTAGTATACTTTGGCTTCTGTGAAAGTGCTTTGACAAAAGAAATGTTGATGTGTAATTATTTGAAAAGACCTAAAAATGTACCAAATTACTCTTTGTCTTTAGTTTGATTAAGGTGTGAAGGATATGGAATCCTTGATTTATACTCCTTTACAGCTGAAGATGATTATTTCTATGTAAGCTCTAACTTTTCAAGTATCATTGCTTCTACCATAGGCCTTTGACTTTCTTCTTTATCCTGTTTGATTGGCTTCTCAAATTGTAGCTCCTTCCCACTTCTCAATGTAATAGCCTTTGCTTGCTCCCTTGGATTAAGCTCGATATTACTAAGAAGAGAACCCTATTGCCTTTCGAACAACATATTAGCTAATTAGCCAATTTGTTTCTCAAGGTTGTGGATAGAAGCCCCTTGATTCCAATGTCTTCCCTTAGAGCTTTGAATGAACTGAGTCATAAGATCTTCCAAACTTGCTTTCTTTTCCGGTGGTGATAGAGCTAGAAGTTGAGGCATTGGTCGAAGTGGTGGAAATTGTGGTCTCTGAAATCATGGAGCTAGATAGTTAACTCTTTACGTGTTTGTATTACCATAGCTAAGATTGGGGTGATTCCGCCAACCCAAATTATATGTGTTGCTAAAAGGGTTATCTTGTTGTCTATTTTGACTGCCTAATTAGTCAACATGTTCTTGATGTTCAAAGAAGCTACTATGATCTTTAGATGATTCTCTAAATTAGATCATTGGTGTTGATGCATTCTTGATACTAGTAACTTGTTTACTTAGTGCATCCATCTTAGCAACAATAGTGGTCATGAAATCCGCCTCATATAATCCAGTTGCTCTTTGCTTGCCTTGGTTATTTCCCCATTGATAATTGTTCTTGGCCATGACTTCAAAAAGTTTCAAGGACTCCTCTAATGTCTTAGAATTCAAGGTACCACTAGCTGCAACATAAACTAATTGTCTAATGATTGTGTTGAGCCCAATGTAAAAGGTTTAAACTTGCATCCATGGTGGTAATTGATTATGTGGATACCATCTTAACAACTCTTTCCACCTTTGCCTAACATCGTACAAAGTTTCGGCATCATTTTGAATAAAAGAGGAAATATAATTCTTTAACTTAGTAGTTATGCATAGAGGAAAATAATTATCCATAAATTGTTTCACCATGTCTTCTTAAGTGGTAATAGCCCTAACACCTGAGGATGTCAACCAAGTCTTAGCTTTCCCTCTTAATTAAAAAGGGAACAATCACAATCGCACCGCATTATCTATAACTCCATTGTTTTTAAAAGTCTCACAAATCTCTATGAAGCTTTGAATATGTACATGTGAATCTTCATCCGGTGATCCATCAAACTGAAAATATTGCTACAAGAGTTGAATCACAATACCTTTTATCTCAAAATTATTAGCTCCAATTGGAGGCTTCACAATTGCTGGACCGGTGCCATCAAGTTTAGGCCTAGTGTATTCTAAATTCGTTTTATGATGTTCCTTAGCCATGATTTATGTTTCCTCTTCCCCAAAAAATTCCACCTTTGCTTTCATCTTAGCTTCAATATCAAAAGCCTCTTCCTTAATTGTTGATTGCACAAAAAAACTAACAACCATGTTCTTTCGAATCCTATAAACTGTTATCTCAATCTCAGGATCTAGATCAAGAATATTTGTAGAAAGACTCTGATATGCTTAATTGAAAAAAGCATATACACACAATAAATGAATCAATTCCAATCAACACCAACTCTACAAGTGGCGTGAAGCCTAATTCCCTTATGAATCCAATTTGTAAATCAAATAACCTTAATACCAAATGATGGTGTACTCAATAGGATCAAGCACACAATACAAGAATAAATGGAAATCCCATGATCAAGACTACTAAAACGAAATGAATCCCTTAAGCAAAGGCTTCCACACAAAATTGGCACATTCCACTAGAATTGAATAATTCAAAATGACAATACAATTTAGGATCTAATTCCACTAAATTGCAAGCAATCCAAGGATAGAAAATGACCCTAAAATGACTTGATAACCAAGAACAAAATAAGACACAATCCAAATCATAACTACATATGACACATTAGCATGAAGTGGAATCAACTAAAGAATTTGATATAACTCACAAATCCTTAAGTTGCCACTCGCCACAATCCTTAAAGAATTGATAAAAGTCTTATGAAAATTTGGAATATGAACCCTAATTCTTATGAAAAGAGGCAGCAATATTTTTTTATCTCTCAACCTCTACAAACCCTACTTAAGCAAGTATTTATATTTGCTCCATTTAAGGTTAAAATGACTAAACAATTACATCTATGCCACTAAAGGTGGCTAGTCCTAAACCCACAATTACAACCAAATAAAATGTCCCAAAAGCTTACAAAATAAATGGTCTAAGGAAAATAACAAATACAAAAAATAGTTTTCAACAAGTCAGTTCTTCAAGGTCATTGGATGTGAGTCCTGATGATATTCCCAATTCACTCAATAGTATAGGTGATTTGGCACCCTATAGAACCGATAAGTGTACCTGTCTGAATGCACAACAATTATATGATACAAAAAGTAGAAATCAAGTTAGCTTCCTCAGGATTTGGTTGTTCATGAAGGATTCTCATAACTAGGTTTTGTAAGCCCTTAACTCGGGCTCTAGTGATTGTGATACGAACCACGCCAACCCGTGACGAAACCCAATACCAATACGTTCGGAAATTCGTTACCTAAGACGCCCAAACACCTAAAGTGGAAACCGCGACCCGTTGTCTATAAGCGAGACAAGAACCTTGGTATAATGTGAAGACGCCACAATCGGGATGAAAGACCGATTGATAAGTCGGGATGAACGCCACGGAAATCAATCCGATAAGTTCAAATTAGTTCTTGAAGAACCAAGAGAGGAGCCTCTCAAAGATGTTTAATGTTCTAAGATGTATGTTCTATTCCTATCTCCTCTATCTTCCCAATCCCTAATTCCTCTATTCCTACCACTATAACCTCTATAACTCCCGACAGTAGGCTCATCAAAGTCATCATCCGACATTTCATCTCTACCCCTCGGTACTCTCCTAGAACGACTCTCCTTCTTACGCCCTTGGAATACGTTTGTGGATTGCTCTAGTCTTTACTCTACCGTCTCATGAATTTGTTCCATTCCCTCTTGGAACATCCTCCTCATCTCACCCCTCAACGCCTCAATTACTAACCTAGCATCAAACCTTCCCCTCTCACCTTCAGGAGAATGTTGTCTCGACATTGTCCCTGCAGAAAAGATTAGTACTAACACAAATATATATATAATTAAACCTCACGATACACTCCCTTATGTGTTTCGCTCAAATGATGATATCACATAGTCACTCGTGTATTCTCACAAACAACGATGATATCAACTCGCCAATTCCTCTTCTCAATTCTCTTGGAACTAACCCGAACTACACCAATCCCCTTCCGTATAATTCAAAACAACTCTAGGGTTCGTAAATTTTCCTCTATTTTTTCTATCCGAATTTTTTTTTGTCTCTGTTTTTTTTTTTCTTTTGATCACGTTTCTCTTGTCTTTCTTTTTCTTTTCTCTTCTTTTTTTTTTGTCGTGATTTTTACTCTTTTTTTTTAACGATCGACTAGTAGATACTGCACTATCAAAAGACAATTAATATTATGAAATTGAATGTTAACAATGGATATGAACGATTGGAGTTAGGGTTTTGATGTCACCTTCCTCAACCGAACTTGATGTTTTGACAAACCTAAGCTCTGATACCAAACTGATACGAACCACGCCAACCCGTGACGAAACCCAATACCAATACTTTCGGAAATTCGTTACCTAAGACGCCCAAACACCTAAAGTGGAAACCACAACCCGTTGTCTATAAGCGAGACAAGAACCTTGGTATAATGTGAAGACGCCACAATCGGGATGAAAGACCGATTGATAGGTCGGGATGAACGCCACAGAAAGCAATCCGATAAGTTCAAATTAGTTCTTGAAGAACCAAGAGAGGAGCATCTCAAAGATGTTTAATGTTCTAAGATGTATGTGAACATTAGGACTTGGAAGGATTGCCTACCATTTGTAGAGTTTGCATATAATAGGGCTTTACATAGCACTACTCAATGTTCACCATTTGAGATTGTGTATGGTTTTAACCTACTGAATCCTAATTATTTATTGCTATTGCCACCTAACAAGTTTGTGAGTTTTGATGCTGATTCTAAGGCAGATTTCGTGAGAAAGCTACATGCACAGGTAAAGAGTAGGATTGAAAAACAAAATGCCAGGGTCGCTTCAAGGGTGAATAAGGGCAGGAGACCCAGGATTTTTCAGCCTGGAGATTGGGTTTGGGTGCATTTTCACAAAGAGAGGTTTCCATTGCAGAGGAGATCCAAGTTGAACCCTCGGGGAGACGGTCCATTTCCGATGCTTGAGAGAATCAATGACAATGCATACAAGAAAGATTTCCCAGGTGAGTCTCCAGTAAGTGTCACATTTAATGTTACTGATCTGAGTCCATTTGATGCAGGCAATGATTTGAGGACAAATCCTTTTCAAGAGGAGGGGAATGATGAGATCCATGATGAGAGCCAAGCTGGAAGAAGAAATGTGGATCCTCTTGAAGTGCCGCCTGGACCGATCACAAGAAATCGAGTGAAACGATTCGAGGAAGCACTTAACGAGTTGATAAAGGTTGTCCATGAAGCCGGAAAGGATTGGAGCAATCATGAAGTTGGAACGGATTGGAACAACCATGGGAAGACCCTTGCTTTTATACAAGTCACACCGGACATGGGATGAAGAGGGCGTGTATTTTCAAGGCACGGCCATATAGGAATCTCAAGATTGCACAGAATCATACACGGCCAGACACACGGCTAAAAGGCACGGCCGTATATGGAGTCAAGCAAATCCACAGAAAGATACTCGTCTAGAAGTACACGGCCGTATATCTCTTCAAGGCCGGCTCAAGGCTTCCGGCCTTCATGTTTACACCGTCGGCTTTCTTGTTCTGTTTTCGTGTTTTTACGCAACTTATCTAAGTTATGTCGTTTTGGGCTTTAATGTTACGCATTGTAAACCCTAATATAAGCTCCTAGGGTTAGAATACAGATATAGAACATACATCTTAGAACATTAAAGATCTTTGAGAGGCTCCTCTCTTGGTTCTTCAAGAACTAACTAGAACTTATCGGATTGATTTCCGTGGCGTTCATCCCGACTTATCAATCGGTCTTTCATCCCCGATTGTGGAGTCTTCACATTATACCAAGGTTCTTGTCTCGCTTATAGACAACGGGTCGCGGTTTTCACTTTAGGTGTTTGGGCGTCTTAGGTAACGAATTTCCGAACGTATTGGTATTGGGTTTCATCACAAGTTGGCATGGTTCGTATCAGATTAGTCTTGTGGGAATTTGATTCCTATCATCTCCTCGAGCCTCAAGAAGATTTGCCCTTAAATCTAGTAGGTCTTCATGCACGTCGTCTGGCAAATATGGTGACAAACCTGCAACATTAAAGGTTGTTGATACACCATACTCTCCTAGTAGCTCTATCCGGTAGGTGTTGTTGTTGATGCGCTTGATAACTCTGAACGGTCCGTCTGATCTGGGAGATAACTTTTGTGACTTCTTATGTGGAAACCTATCCCTGCTAATGTTAATCCAGACTAAGTCACCTGGATCATAAATGTTGGTTTTCCTATGCCTGTTTCCTTGAATTTTCTACTGCTTCTGAGTCTTTTGAAAACGTTCAATTGTTTTGGCATGAATCTGCTGGATCTTCCTAGCTTGTTCCACTCTACTAAGACTCTCTTCCTTTGTTGCTAGTCCTGCTATAAAATCTAATGGAACAGTAGGATTATAGCCATACACAACTTTAAAGGGACACTTACTGGTCGAATTATGAGTAAACCTATTGTAAGCAAACCCAACAATAGGAAGACATAAGTCCCAATCAATAAGATTCTTACCTACCGTTACTTTGAGTAAGTTGCCAAGAGTACGGTTGACAACCTCTATCTGTCCATTGGTTTGTGGATGGCAAGAGATACTATACATGAGTTCAGTACCCAGTCTTCAGTCTTCTCCATAGCGTTTTCCAAAAGAAACTAAGAAATTTAGTGTCTCTATCAGACACTATACTATGTGAAACACCATGCAATTTGACAATTTCCTACACAAAAATGTTAGCAATAAAAAGGGCGTCATCTGTTTTGTGACAAGGCACAAAATGGGACATTTTGCTAAATCTATCAACAACCATCGTGATAGAATCCTTTCCCCTTTGCGTCCTAGGCAGTCCTAATACAAAATCCATACTGATATCAGTCTAGGGTTTGGCAAGTATAGGTAAAGGCATATATTCACTTTATATGCCTTTCTTTCCTTTAGCTCTCTTGCAAACTTCACACCTTCTAACACCCTATGGACATCCTTTATCATACCCCTCTAATAAAAATTCTCTTTCAACATAGCTAGGGTTCTCTTTTCGCTAAAATGCCCAGACAGTCCACCTGCATGTGCTTCCCTCACTAATAATTCCCTCACAGATCCAGAAGGTATACATAACTTCCCAGCTTTATATAAAAACCCCTCAATCATGCAATACCCCTCATACATCTTGCCCCTATAACATTTCTCCATAACTGCTCTAAACTCATCATCATGCACATATTGTTCCTTTAATAATTCAAAACCCAACAGTTTCGACTGAAGAGAAGTGATAAGTACATACATGCGTGACAAAGCATTGGCGACCATATTCTAATTACCCTTCTTGTACTTTATCACATGTGCAAAACTTTCCAAAGACTCCACTCACTTGGCTTGTCACTTAGACGGATTCTGCTGACCCGTGAAATGCTTCAGTGACTTATGATCTATATAGATGATAAATTCTCTTGCGAGAAGATAATGTTGCCATGTCATTAGAGCCCTCACTAAGGAATAAAATTCCTTATCATAAATATAATAGTTCAAAGTTACACTACTCAACTTTTCACTAAAATATGCTATAGGCCTCTTTTCCTACATCAATACAGAACCAATCCTTATCCTAGAAGCATCACATTCTAACTCAAAAACCTTGTCAAAATCAGGTAAAGCCAATAATGGAGCACAAGTAAGTTTTTCTTCTACCTCTTCAAAACTCTTTTAGGCCTTTTCATTCCAAATAAAAGGAACATTTTTCTTAGTCAATTCTGTTAGAGGACTGACAATGCTATTAAAATTATGGACAAAGCACCTATAAAAGGATGCTAGTCCATGGAAACTCCTTACCTCCATGACTAAGGTGGGTGTTAGCCATTCTCTAATTACCCTCACTTTCTCCTCATCCACTCTGACACCTGAGCTAGATACAATAAAGCCCAAAAATGTTACTTCAATTTGGTAAAAGGAACACTTCCAAAGAATTGCAAATAGCTGTTGTGCCCTCAACACTGAAAACACTGCCTGAAGATGCTCCACATGATGTTCTAAGCTTTTGCTGTATATCAGAATATCATCAAAATAAACAACAAAAAATTTACCTAGAAACTCATTCATTACATAATTCATCAATCTCATAAATGTACTAAGAGCATTACTCAAGCCAAATGGCATAACCATCCACTCATACAGTCCATAGCGTGTTTTAAAAGCGGTTTTCCATTCGTCTCCCTCTCTCATCCGAATTTGGTGATACCCACTTTTAAGATCTACTTTAGAGAAAACCTGTGCACCATACAACTTATCCAACATATCATCAAGTCTAAGAATAGGATACCTGTATTTGATGGCAATTTTTTTTATGGCTCTGCTATCAATATACATTCTCTAAGTACCATCCTTCTTAGGAACAGGAAGGGCTGGAATAGCATAAGGACTGAGACTCTCTTTGACAAATCCCCGCTCAACTAGCTCATCCACTTGACGTTTCAATTCTTTAGCCTCCTCAAGATTCATGTGATATGCTTGTCGATTTGGTAATACTGATTCTGGCACGAGGTCGATGGCATGCTCTATTCCTCTTAGAGGTAGTAAACCCGCTAGCAAATCATTAGTAAAGATCATTGTACTCATTTAATACCTGAGATACTACAAAGGGTAGATGCTGATGTTCCCACATCCCTAGGGCATATCTTAACTGTAGCAGGTATATTGGAGTCTCTTCTGTGATAACTCTCTCCAACTCACCCTATCCCATCAACAATACTTTCTTTTCCCCACATTTATTGGCTTGCACAGAACCCCTTTTTACCTTTGGTGGCCTACTGATCTATTGTTGAACCTTTTGAACCTCAGAAGATGACATTGGATTCAGAATGATGTGTTTTCCCTCTTTTTAGAATATATATGTATTCCTGAAGCCATCATGTAAGACCTTCCTATCATATAACCATGGCCTACCAAGCAATATATGGGATGCACACATAGGAAGAATGTCACATTCAATCTCATCACAGTATTTATCTCCTATACTGAAAGGTACCCTAGCTCTTTGGGTCACATGTAAACTTCCCTAATCACTTAGCCAATATAATTTATAAGGCTTAGGATGTGGGGTAGTGGAAAGTTTCAGTTTTGATACTAACGATGCTGTTACCACATTTGTACAACTACCACCATCAACTATAATGACACATAGGTTACCTTGTACCCTACAAGAAGTATGGAACAAATTTTCCCTTTGCTCATCATCCTTAGTAGTAAAAGTAGTTAATGTCCGGCACAATACATTAGTAGAAAGAAACATTTCACTTGACATGATTGTGTTTAATTCCAAAAAGATAAAAATATAACCTTATACTCCACGATTCAAGCAAGCAACCAAGTCAATAAATGAGTCTTGCCACTTCAATTAAAGTCAAATAAATGAAGCATAAACAATCACTTCCAAGTAGTTAAGTTATTAAATTCAACTAACAAGTGTTTAAGTAATGAGTTTCAATTACTTTCACACTTTTAATGTTGATTTTTAAATTCAAACTTCACTACTCTAACTTTCCTTTCTTACCACAGTTTCACACCACAATTAACCACAATGTGCAGCACCTTACACTACACACAAATGCACAATTCACACTGCCACTCACTCCTCTCACTCACGGTGCAAGCACTCACGACCACTACATACACCACGTTTCAATCCCCTTCACTCAACACACAAACACAATGCCACACACACATACCCTTCAATTAACATATAAACACAACGCCACACACACACTCCCTTCACTCATCGTGCAACACACACACACACATACTTCACGTTGCACTTCTTCCACTTCAAATACAATTGCAAACTACAACTTATACAAAAGGCATCTCAATTCAAATTCAAATTGTTCCACTTATTGCAACCTTTCCACAATTGGTAAGAAGCAACTTTCAAATTCAAATGACCACACAATAACTCCTACCACTTAATGTATGTTTTGAAAATCAAATAGCTTCCATATACTCCACACAATTCAATTCTAAAAATGCACAATTGTACTCCTTATGTCCAAAAACAAACAAGCAATGGATTACACTTCCACTTTCTTCAGAAATGAGGTAATTTCTAAGTCTGAATTTTGAATCAAGAAAATGTACTTCTACTCCTTCCCTTCATGAAAATTCTCAACAACAAGAAGCTACAACAAAACCTTTAATTCGACTTCAACAAACAAAAATTTCAACTTCCCAACAGTACAATCAAGCAACTCAATCCTCAACATACACAATTTCATATCAAAAATGAAAACCTTAATTGACAATGAAGATCACGAATCAACCAACACTAAATCCCTTCTCTTAACTTATGCTCTGATACCAAAAGATGATATGTTTAATTGAAAAAAGCATATACACACAACAAATGAATCAATTCCGATCAACACCAACTCCACAAATGGTGTGAACCCTAAATCCCTTATGAATCCAATTTGTAAATTAAATAACCTTAATACCAAATGATGATGTGCTCGATAGGATCAAGCACACAATACAAGATTAAATGGAAATCCAATGATCAAGACTACTAAAACGACATGAATCCCTTAAGCAAAGGCTTCCACGCAAAATTAGCAAATTTCACTAGAATTAAATAATTCACAATGACATTACAATTTAGGATCTAATTCCACTAAATTGCAAGCAATCCAAGGATATAAAATGGCCTTAAAATGACGTGATAATCAAGAACAAAATAAGACAATCCAAATCACAACTAGATATGATATACTAGCATGAAATGGAATCAACTAAAGAATTTGATATAACTCACAAATCCTTAAGTTGCCACTCGCCACAGTCCTTGAAGAATTGATAAGAGTCTTATGAAAATTTGGAGTGTGAACCGTAATTCTTACGAAAAGAGGCAGCAATTTATTTTATCTCTCAACCTCTACAAACCCTACTTAAGCAAGTATTTATACTTGCTCCATTTAGGGTTATAATGACTAAACAATTACATCTATGCCACTAACGATAGTCAGTCCTAAACCCACAATTAGAACCAAATAAAATGTCCCAAAAGCTTACAAAATAAATGGTCTAACGAAAATAACAAATACAAAAAATAGTCTTTAACAAGCCAGTTCTTCAAGGTCATTGGATGTAAGTCCTGATGATTTTCTCAATTTGCTCAATAGTATAGGTGATTTGGCACCATGTAGAACCGATAAGTGTACTTGTCGGAATGCACAATAATTATATGATACAAAAGTAGAAATCAAGTTAGCTTCTACAGGATTTAGTTGTTCATGAAGGATTCTCATAACTAGGTTTTGTAAGCCCTTAGCTTGGGCTCTAGTGATTGGTCCTGTGGGAATCTCATTCTTATCAGACTCCTCATCATGCACTAGCAAAAATTAAATAATCACATATTAGAATTATTCAAAAATAGAAGAAACAGAAGAAAATAAAATAAAATAAAAATTACTAAAGTAGTAGGTACTAAGGCTTTTCCTAATATTGTTTTACTAGATCCCCAGCAATGGCACCAAAAACTTGATGCGCACTTACCGATTGCATCAAATTTTAAATTTATAAACCCAATTAAATTTATGATATGAGCTAAGTAAGTGTACCTATCTAATGTATCACAGATTTAGGGTGTCGTCCATAAGGATCTTCAAGACAAGTACTAGTATTGCCGTTTTTCTATTATTTAGCCTAAATATTGAAGTGAGATTTATTATTTAAATTCCAAAAAATACCAACCCTAAGATCAATTATGTATGCTGTAATAGATGAATTCAATCATAAGGCATACTCCTCATTTTGATCCACCTTAACCCTTAAAATTCTTATACTAATGAATTGATTAGTGACTTATTCATGCTTTACATTGCAAGATCTCGTCTATTAAATTAATTACTCACTCGAGTCAATTAATTCATAACGATACATGAGACAATAGAGACCTCTTCCTCACTAATGCCACATAAGATTGCATGAAGTTCAGGATCCTTCCAATAAGAATTAAATTCTTTACAGTAGAAAATCAGAATTTCCTTACCTCTAGGTGAAATACTCACTTCCTCTATTCATGGATATCTATCCTATTAGATAAAACCTCTTTCTGTCTACTAAGAACCAAACATGCAGTTAATTTGTGCACTAACTAACCACAAGACAATAAAATCACATGAATGAATACAAAAATATGAATTTTTCATTAATTAAATAGCAATTCAAGTCACATGGGTTAAGGTTTCATAAAGTGTAGGAATAAAATATTTACTCCTCTATAGAGTTTACAATAGGCACAAAATATTTAGAGAAGATAAAAGATTTCACGTTGTAGAGATCAAAGCCTTGTAAGTGATGTCTCATGATCTTTGATGATGTTGTATGTAATTTCTCCCATGAAATTCTATTATTTTCTCTCCTAGGGTTTAAAACACTCTCCCTAAAATTACTTAATAACCCTAATAATAAAATAATAGTGTTATTTATATCATTTGAATATTCGCAGTTTAGCACGACTGTGCTCAAGGCCAGGCTAAAAACCCAAGTCTAATTGCTTTCACTTTTGATGCTTACTATGGTCAACCCTGTCATTCAACATGGCCGCATTGAACATGGGGGTTAAAAAAGAAAATTTTATTCCTTTTCAAAACTACTCTAAACTTGTTTAATTTGCATTGATTTCCCTTTGATCATCATAAAATATTCCAATTGAGCTCTTCAAGACCTTGAAATAATTTTTCATAAAATAAGTATCCTTTTCTTCAACAATTCAAAAGAAATAATTAACAAACGTTTCCAATTAAGCATAAATAATAAGGGTCTTTTGACACTTATCATTATATTTAATATATACATGGAATTAATGTATATCATGATTAATTAGAAAAGGCAAACTTTTAGTCTTTGGCATTTGACTAATTTTTTATTTGAATCCTAAACCTTTTTTTTCCTCTTGCAATAAGGGTATTCATGGTTTGATTCAATCTATTTGGGGGTCGAACCAAACCAAACTACATTTAAAGTAGTTCTGTTTAGACTTTTAGATAATTAAGCCACTTATAACGGATTGATTCAATTTGAACCTCTTTAAAAAGTACCTAATTATTTTATCACATTTTGTACATGATTTACATTCATCACTATAGTTTTTACTTGTACAATTTAAGACAAGATTTTGAATAAAATAATCTGTTAAGTGAACTAAAATTACACATTTGCATGTAAAAAATAAATAAATAATTATTGATATACATTTTCTTCAAATAAGCTTAATAGTTACTCAAATTTTCATGTGAATTTCCTATTATATCATTTGCATTACATTCTAAATAAATTGAAGAAGAATAAATAGAAAAACAAAAGAATACTAAAGAATTTTTTTTTATTACTCCTTATTGCATAATAAGATGCTTTCTCATGATATATAATATTGATAGTCCATTATAAATCACAAAATCAAAAAGGCTTTTAGTTGATATAAAAAAAATTATAAGTCTACAGATAAAATATTGAAGTTTAAAGAATTGATTAAAAAGGGTCTTATATCTCAATTTCCATCCAATTTCTAAACTTCTTACTCAAATTCAAGTGTTTTATTTCAATCATACTTCTTACTTAGTTTGAAATATTAAAACACCATAAGCAACTTGAAATAAAGAGAAGAAAAATGTTGCTTCTTTTTTTTTTTAAGTTAGAATGGTTTGGTTTAGGTTTAACCCCTTAAACTAAATCGTGAATCATCTAAACCATGCTTAAACTAAATCAACATATAAATGAACTGCATTTTGTAGTTTGGTCTAGTTTGGTTCAATTTTATGAACAACCTTAGTTTGCAAACATTTACACAATATGACTTTTCTTAATACTATTAGTTTTTTAGTCCATATTTGACATATGAAAATTTATTCAATCAAAGTTATTAATTTAAAAAATTAATTAATTAATTATAACTAAATTAATTAAATTAATAAAAATTTAAAAAATCAAAAAATCAAAAGAAATAAAAAAGAAAAAGTCTAGAAATGGAAAACTAAATTGATGAAAAGGTTGTCTGTTTACATAGGGTTTGAGCTTGGCACAATTTGATTAATCTAGTTTTGTGTTTTTCTTTCCCACTAATCATGCTACGTCAATAACTTAATGACATGGGAAATGCTAATTAAAGCCAAAACTGCCACATCAATAAAAGTAGCTACATTAGCTATCATGCATGCAAAATTAGTGAAGATCGTGTAAGGGGGAGAGAAAAGGGAAGGGAAGTGAAACAAACGAAAAAAATATTAAATTTTATAAAATAAAATTCAAGTAGTAACTAATAACAAATTAGGGGTAAAATTAAAATTTTGGGAATCAAATTACTAAACTAATTTAACATTAGTATTTAAGTAATAATGGTAAGGTAATAATTTGTAGTAACTAGTTATTTAAGGAGGAATTTCACTTATTTACACTTAATCATTAATAAGTTAAGGAAGGTATGAAGGTAATTAGTATGTAATTTGAAATTAGGTGACTACTTAAGCCTAATTGGTTCTAAAAAATTTATTTCCTCTCCCTCTCTCATCCACCATTTCTCTCTGTCTCATCTATCTGCCTCTCAAGCTCTCTCATACTCTCAAATAAACATACTGCCAAGCTCACTAATGGAATAAACACACTTCTAAACTCACTAATGGCTTTCTATGGCTAAATTAGTGAGTTTCATACATAATTCTAGATATATTCAAGCTTAAGAGATTAATTGCATAAGTGAACAAGCATTTGGAATTGAATTTCAATTTTGGAGATTCAATTGAGGATTAACTTTAAGCTTAATTCAATGTTTGATCAAGGAATTAAAGAAAAGGAGGTGAAAAACAAGTGGAGGCCTAGAAGACCTTTTGGTAGCTATGATACATATATAGATAATTTGCAATTCAAGCTCTAGAAATCAAATATGATCTTTAGATTCTTTTGATCTATAGTTTAGTATATTGATTTAGGCATTTAATTGTTATTTTGCAAGGTGAAAGTTCCATTAGAATATTGAAGTTCAAGTGACCAAGGGTATTTGAAATTAAGATATGATACAGAGTACCAATTGATCTATAAGTTTTATGTAAATATTAATAGAGAATTTGGAGTTTATGAAGGTGAATTTGGTAATGAAAGTCAAATCTTGAAGTTCAAGAAGTATTAGAAGACTTTAAATGCGAAGGCGTTAAGGTAAATGTTTGATTCCTACTTAGTTTAAAGTTTAGAAGTGTGAATGATGAATAATTGAAGTGGAAATGAGTATGGATATATATATATGTATGTATATGTATGTATATATGTATGTATGGAATGCAATATACATGGGTATGGAGAAGGTTTAATTTGGTAAATTTTGATATTTCAGTGTTAATTAGATAATTAATTGATATTGTAATGGATATGGATACATGTTTGGAGTTTTGAGCTGTTGAATATGGAAGTTCCTATGATTGTCATGAGCTCTAATGTGGATATGGGTATGTTCTTAATGAATTTTTGCAATTTGATGATAAGAAATAGATAATTGATTATTTGAAAAGTTGTTATAATTAATTGGAAATGTGTTATTGAAGAAAAATTGTAAAATGGATTTGTTCTTGAAGGTGGTTAATTGTGGTGATGCTAAATGGGTATTTAAATCTTTAAAAGTGGTCTTTTGATGTATTGGAATAATTTGTAATTGATGAAATTTGATTGAGAATGATGATTAGAAGGATAAGAATTAGAATGGGTTGATTAATGTAAATTTGAGCATAATTGGGTAAGTCGAAGGTTTCAATTCGTTTTTAATGTTAATCTCTAAATTTTTTGTGCTAAATCGATACTATATTGTAGTTGAGATGTTAGTTTGAAGATAAGATGAGGTTTAGAAAGATTTAGTTTTGGTTTGAAGTGATTTGGAGCTAAAATGATTGAGTTATAGTATTTTGAAGAAGAAATTAGTAACGGGAAAGTTGTACTATTTTTAGGATGTTGAACTTGCTTAAAATTTAGAAATTCTTAAAGAAATTGATAGAGGAATGAGCTTAGATTCATTTAGCACTTGATTTGGAGTTGTATTGAGAAATTTATGCATGATTTTGCAAAGTATGTGCAAGAAAACGAATTTTTGGAAATTTTGATGATTTATGTTAAATTTTATTAGATTTAATGGAGTTTGAACATTGTGTAATGAAGATGAGAAATTTAGACATTTCTAATTACAAGTTCATATTTTAGTATTTTGATTCATTATGGTGATTATTTTATTAATGGAAATTGTTAGTGCAAGTTTAACCCATTAAGTGACTCATTGAGTTAAAGTTACTTTTACTCCATTTCCCAATTCTTTTTCCCCAATTATTTTCCCTCTTCTACTTCATATCTCTTACTCACAGAACACCACATACACACACACTCCACACACACCATGCACACACCTCCACATATACACACACACACACACACACATACACCACTCCCTCCTTAGCTTTCTTCCCCTTGCTACTCACCTCCTTTCATGCTCGCCTAGAGTGCTTGGATGTCGTTGCTTGTTGCGGTTCTCTTCACTTAGACATTGCTGCTTGTCTCCTCGCCAACTAAGGAAAGCGAGGAAGTGAAAACATCTGTTTGAGCTCTCTATTGCTGGTGAGAAGGCCGAAACCCTATCCTATAGCTTAGCAAGTTCATCCACGACTTCACGTGGAAATAAATCATACCTTGTGGAAGATAGTTACCCCAATTTAATGAATGTCAAACCAAGCTAGAGCACTTGCTCTCCAAGCCATGAGGTAGAATTTTGCCTTCTGCTTTTCTACTTCTCCTCTATGAAGCCTCCTGTATAAGCCCCTTTAGCACTGTCCAACAAAACCTGCATACGCAAAGATAAAACAAAAGACCAAACATCAATGCTCCTTTTCAAGGAACTAAAATTTTCATTTACCCAACTAAATCCTTCATCCGAGGGCAGAACTTTCAACTCTTCCATAGGTGTGAAAGGATCATATCCCTTAACTTTTGGAGTCTTCACTAAAGATGAAGTATTACTTTTCTCAACCATGTTTACTCCATTTATAGCCTACCTCATACCATTTACCTTCTCTACTTTGATACTAGGTGGGGATCTTCACTTCACTACATCGCTTGTAGGAATCATCTTAGCTACTCTACCATTAGTTCCTAATTTTGGAGTTGAATAAGTCTATCTAGATTTTACTTTGAACCTAAAGAACTCATCAATTGAGGGCAAAATGCATGTTTTCCTTTCAAACTTCACAAACTGATGTGAAACAGAACTTGAGAAACCGAGATTTTTTGCTACTCTTCCTTGACTAATTACTTTGACATTGTGGAAATAGCAGCTATTTGAAACTAGTATAGCCGCCATTTATGATATAAGTTACTTTCTAGTGGAAGAACACTAAACGGTTAGATCTTTAATTGAATTCTTGACTTTGGAGAGCAAAAACACAAATGGGATTGGGGAAATGATATTGAAAAATGTAAACTATAAGTAAAAGTGATACGGGAAGCAAGAAATAGGATGACAAAAGCGTGTATCATAGGAAGGACAAGTGTGTAGCCTTGCTACTTCAATTGTTGTTTAGTCCGAGAAATTTCAAGAATCTAGTTAATGGCAAAGTGATACAGAAAAAGAGGCATAAGAGTGCACTTGCACCGACAACCTTGGCTTTTGTGCTAGCTATAGATGGTAGGCAAGAGTCAATAGCAGTTGGAGATTTATAAACAATATTCAATACCCTTATACACTCAACTTGATCTCGTATAGATTAAGGATGATGGATGGTCAAGATTTCCTTATCACTTATGGCTAGATTCAATTCATGTGAAGCAAAATTAGTTCATGATGGAAGATTGGTGGTTGTCGTAATCTAGTGATGGACTATATTCTAGAAGAAGAATCGAAGAGAACATGAGGAGAATTTCGACATATATATATGGTGAGAAGAGGATTGCCGATACACATAACTCCGAGGATCGTTAGCGGCCACCACCTTGTTGGTTAGCCTTGCCTTAGCCTCCTCCTTTAACCCTCTAAGCCGCATTATAGCAACTTGCCTCTAGGCACACAAACGATCAACCAGATGGTCAAGTTGTACGATACAGCTCCTAATTCAAATTGGATGATACTAGAGGGGGAACTAAGTTAGATTGGGAGCTCCAAATTCTTCATTCTCTTGGAAGGATGCCACTGGTTTTGGATAGGAGGAGGGGTTAGGTTTTTGGTGAGATCGAACTCGGTGACATAGATAGGGATCAAAATTGATTGGTGTTCTTCTTCATCTTTATTGCAGATGTTGTCCCCTGTTTCCAGGTCCTTACCCTATCTCAATGGTAGCAAAGGGGTTGTAGCATGTGAAGGAGAGGAAGCAGAGAGCTAACTTGAGAGAACTAGGTTGGTATAACTCCGATTTGGGAAGGTTGTGATTGTGTGGAGAGAGGGAATTCTGTCGTGGTCTAGGGGAGATAAAAAGACGAGTAGAAGGAAAGAAAAGAAGGAGTAGGGAAATAGAGAAGCAAGGCTATGATGGGAGATGGCGAGGTAAGGAAGATGCGACCAGAAGAAGAAGAAGAAGAAGATGAAGAAAGGAAAGAAAGAAGAAGTAGGGGACAGGGGACAGCGACATGACATGGAGCAACCGCCGATGTGATGGAGGTGGCTGACTTGATCTTGCTGCTGCTACTGCTGCTATTTTGACCAGCATAGGAGGAAGGGGTTGAACAGGGCAATGCGACATATTTGAATTTTTTTTTTTAATTTACATATGCATATTTATATATATATATGTTTATTTTTATTTGTTATTATCATTTCCACTATTAGTATTTTATCAAAATTTTAAAATTATGAAAATGATATCCTTACTACCTAACCTAGAAATAATTGTTATTACACTTATTTTAATATAGATTTTCTTAAAAAAAAAATTATGTTGTTACAAAGGAGGCTACCTAAGAGGCTAAAGAAGAAGTCTAGCAAAGATACTTATGATTTTTCGAAAGTTCAAGTATGTTTTTCAAGTTTTGAGGACAAAACTTACTTTAAAGAGGGGGTAGGGTGGAGAAGATGTAAACCTCAAGAAATTCTTGAATTAGGATACCAATCACGTAGAGATAATTCAGAGAGTTAATAGGAAGCCTATCTCTAGACCTAGAGATTTCCCTAATTCAACTCAATTCACGAAATAAGACCTCAAAAACCAAGAATCGAAACCCTAATCAAGCCTAAACCTTAAACACACAACCACCCTAAACCTAAAACGAAAACCCTAAACTATAAGAATGACTTATTAAAACCCTAATTTGATCAATCGATGCCCTAAATCACAATAACAACCTTAAATGAAGTAATACAATATAAAGCCCTAAGTTAGGCCAAAATTCCATAAATCAAAAGTTACTTATAAAATCACCTAATTGATGAAATCAAGTATAATTAACAACATTCAATAATTAAACAAAACCAATCAATATAAATTAATCAATAAATCCCACTTTATGAGAACATTAAATGGCATGCAACAAATTACAAAACATGACCATTTCCAATTTAGTTATAAATTAACCAAACTACCCAAAATAACCTAACTACACATTTGGAAACTAATTTAATTAGCAAGTAAATAAAGCAATAAATTAAAGGGGAATTAACGAAGCTTGCGTTGGCCATATTTGGGAAAGGGAAGAGATTTGACAAATCTCTCTAATGCAATGGCCACCCATGTTTTAAGGATGAAAGGGATAGCTAGACAAGGCTAGGTGTCAAGTGTGGGAAGAAAATTTACCAAAAATAGAAGGGTGATTTGACCAAAAACAAGCCATTAACCAAGAGTCAACCATAATACCTTATTATCATTTTTATCCCATGTACATTGATAAGTGTCAGAAGACTTTTAATTCTAATGTTTATTAGTTATAATTTTATATGGATTTCAGGTGATTTGTGAAGAAAAAGATACTTATATGATTAAATTTTAATTTCAAGCATCAATGGAGACAAAAGAAAGATTTAAGGATGATATGAGCAAAGGCGAGGTGAAATTTGGCGAAAAATGAAGAAAATTGATTTTTAGTTTAGCACAACCCATGTAGATACCAGTGCTAGATGCAAAAAATGACCAGTAGCTATACCAAAATGTGCCCTAGGTTCAGCACAACCCATGCTGATGTCAGTAACGAGAATACAAGTTTGTTTTTTTTCAACCCTGCCTTGAGCATGGCCGTGTTGGAGGCCATGCTAAACTGGGTAGTGAAGATGACGTGTTTTGAAGTCAACATGACCTTGAGCATGGCCATGCTGACGCGTGTGCTAAACCTTGCTTTCGTAGAACTATAAATAGACGCCTTGTTTTAAAAAGGACTTTTTTTCTTCTAGCTTCGTTCTAAAAACCCTATGGGAGCATTATTATAAACTTCAAGAGGAGAATTGTCCGAACATCATTAAAGATCACAAAATAACACAAGGGATCATTGTTGTCAAAATCGCGATTTAACTCATACGATTCAACGATTTTACGAGTTTGTATATATATTTCTAGTTAACTCGCACACAAAATCGAAGAGAAGCAAAATCGTAACAAAATCGCGATTTTGAATAGTAAAATTGTTCAAAATCACGATTCTATTTGTTTCAACCGATTCCACAAATATTTACAACTACAGGCTTCCACGTAAATAACACACGGCCGTGTCTCAGACCGTATACTCAACCGTGTGTGCTTCTGTGGATTTTCCAAGCTCAAAACACAGACATGCCTTCAACCGTGTGTGCTTCTGTGGGCATATTTCCTTGACATACGGCCGTGCAATTTAATTACTTGGCCGTGCTCTTCCCCCGTTCCTTCCAAAAAGCATTTTTTTTTCGTGTTTTCTTATCCAAGCCCAAACTTTTAATAAACAACTGTAGGCTTAATTGCTAAAATCCCTCTGGCGTCCAAAGGGCGCTGCCCCCTTGAAACCCCCGCTGGGGCTGCTTCCCCGGACCCCCAACATGTTTGTCGGTCATCACTCATCTCTTGTCAGTGTGTTACATTGCATTGAAGTCTTTGTGTTTGTGTTTGTCGATTGTTAGTCTTCTTATTCCTATTTGTGATCATGTTCGTATTAAAGCACTCGTGTTTGATTGCTGCAACTTTCCTTATTTTAACTAATATTTTTGTAATAGTAAATAAAATAAATGATAGATAACTTTAATTTTATAAGAATTTTTTAGATTTTTAATTTTATAAGAAAGGTATAAATGTATTTATATTTCTATCTTTTCAATATATCATTCTCATAGTTAAGTAAATGTGAGATATTGTTAAGTAAATATATTTTGAATTAATAATCACGAATAGTGCAAAAATTACCTAGTAATATATAATTTTGAAGATTTTTCTTGTTATAGTATCTTCTTTATTATGTACTTTTGGTTATTTTTTAATATTACTCATTTCTAATGGTATATCTTCATTATCAATTTTTATTTATTAGTAATTTATTAAAGTCAAAATTGATTTTTAAATTTTATCTATTATCTTTTAGCTTTTGTATATAGAACTAGGTGAAACTTATTTTATACATGATTTATCATTTTAGAAATAAAATATCTATATTAAACAACTTATGCTCGATTATCTATATTATGACTTTTATTGCAAATTTGCAATTTATGGCCAAAATAAATACTTAATTTCCTTATTTCTATTATTCATTATATTTTTTAATGACTATTGTAAGTAAATTTATAATATTTGAAAGGTATTTTACATAGGTTGTAGAAACTTACGTTTCTACGTTCCGTTTTTACGGACCCCTTAGCGATTCTACGTAAAATCGCGATTTTGACAACCATGCAAGGGATTGCTCTTTCTATCATAAATCAATTTTACTTCTCTAGATTCTCTGTTTTTATTGAAAACTCTATGGAGGAGTAATTCTTTATATCTTTCATCTTATGAAACCCTAACTCGTGTGCTGAAACATTGATTAATTAATGAATTGTTTATATCTTTGCATCTATTCATATGTTTTCATTGTTCTTGTGATTAATTTATGTGCACTGATGAAAGCCATGATGGGAGCCAAGCTAGAAGATGGAATGTGGATCCTCTTGAAGTGCCACCTAAACCGATCACAAGAACTCGAGCGAAATGATTCAAGGAAGCACTTAACGAGTTGATAAAGGATGTCCAAGAAGCCGGAAAGGATTGGAGCAACCATGAGAATGAACTTGCATTTGTACAAGTCTTTTAAGGAGATCAAAGCATAGGAGGTCAAAGCTGCCGGCCTTGACAACGCTAGCTTAAACGCTGTCGGCCTTGAACCGGCGTTGTAATTAGAGCACGACAGAGGGACTATGCTGTCCACTACACCGCTGGCGTATATACCCGGCGTACATCCTATGCCGGCTACTACGCCGCCTTTTACACCGCCGGCATATATACCCGGCGTACATTGCCTGTTTGTTATGTTTCCGCAACTTTATTATATTATGTCATTTTGGGCTTTTGTTTTACGAGTTGTAAACCCTATTAAAAGCTACTAGGGTTGGAAAACAGAAGATAAAACTTACATACAACATTGATAAACATAATTTGAGAGTATTCCTCTCTTGGTTCTCTAAAGAACATCTCTTGAACTTATCAGATCTCTTTTGTGGCGTTCAAATCCGACTTATCAATTGGTCTTTCATCCCGATTGTGGCGTCAACAGAATATACCAAGGTTCTTGCCTCATCTATAGGCAGCGGGTCGTGGTTTCCACTTCGATTATTTAGCATCTTGGGTTGCAATTCCAAACATATTGGTATAGGGTTTCATCACACATGGGCGTGGTTCGTATCAGTTTGGTATCAGAGCCTAGGTTTGTTAAACATCAGTTCAGTTTGAGAAAGGTAACATCAAAACCCTAACTCCAATCGTCATATCAAGTTTCGTATTACCATCGCTTCATACTCAAGTTTATAGTGTTAATTGTCTCTTGAGTAGTGTAGTTTCATTCTATTAATCTTGTTACAAAAAAAAAGGAACAAAAAAAAAAACGAGAACAAAAGAACGAAAACAAAGACAACAAAAAGGAAAGAAAAAGGAAAATTCAAGCCCGGAGAGTTTGTTCTTGAATTCTACGGAAGAATTTGGTGTGGTTTGGATTAGTTCCAAGAGAATTGAGAAGAGGGATTAGTGAGTTGATAATATCTCTGTTTGTGAGAATACACGAGTGATTGTGGGATATCCTTCTTTGAGTGAAACACGTGAGGGAGCGAATCGTGAGGTTTAATTTTATATATTTGTGTTAGTACTAACCTTTCATTGTAGGAAGTATGTCGAGGCAACATTCTCCTGAAGGTGAGAGGGGGAGATTTGATGCTAGGTTAGTGATTGAGGTGTTGAGGAGTGAGATGAAGAGGATGTTTCAGGAGGGAATGGAACAAATTCATGAAACGATGGAGCAGAAACTAGAGCAATCTAAAAACATCTTTCAATGGCGTAGGAGGGAGAGTTGTTCTAAGAGAGGACAAAGGGGTGGAGATGAAAATTCTGATGATAAGTTTGATGAACCTTCTATCGGGAGTTATAGAGGTTATGGTGGTAGGAATAGAAGAACTAGGGATTGGGAAGATAGAGGAGATAGAAATAGAGAGGATAATCAATTGAGTAGTATAAAAATGAAGATTCCTCCTTTCCAAGGGAAGAATGATCCCGAGGCATACTTAGAATGGGAGAAGAAGGTAGAGATGGTGTTTGATTGTCACAATTATAGTGGGAGAAAGAAAGTGAAGCTTGCTGCCATTGAGTTTTCAGATTATGACATAGTGTGCTGGGATCAACTGATGTTGAATAGGAGAAGGAATGGCGAACCACCCATTGAGTCTTGGGAAGAGATGAAGAGGGTGATGAAGAAGCAGTTTGTTACTGCTTATTACTATCGTGAATTACACAACAAATTGCAAACTCTTAAGTAGGGAAGCCGAAGTGTGGATGAATATTTCAAGGAGATGGAGGTTACTATGATTCGAGCAAATGTTGAGGAGGATAGAGAAGCTACCATGGCAAGGTTTCTTGCTGGGTTAAATAGAGAGATTCAAAATGTAGTAAAATTGCAGCATTATGTGGAATTGGAAGACATGTTTCACATGGCTATAAAGGTTGAGAACCAACACAGGAGGAAAGGTAGTAGTACTGCATAGTTTCAACAGGGTGCTGGTTCATCTACTTGAAAGACTAACCATTGGAGGAAGGAAGAAAAGTCTTTACCCACCAAGCCAAAAGGATAGCAAAAGCAAGGGGGGTCTACTCCTGGTAATCAAGGTAAACCTGATTCTTCTACTCCTAAAAATTGTGACATTAAATGTTTTAAATTCCAAGGCAGATGCCATATTGCTAGTCAATGTCCAAATAGACGTGTTATGATTCTGCACGATGATGGTGAGTATGAGACTGAGGGGGATAGTGAAGATGATGATATGCCTCCATTGGAGGATGCTAGTGATGACGAGGAGCCTGCAGCAGGGAAGTTAGTAGTAGTAGTGAAGCGAGCTTTGAATGTGCAAGTGAAGGAAGAAGAGGAGGTGCAACGAGAGAATATTTTTCATACTAGATGTTATCTAGGTGACCATATTTGTAGTTTGATCATTGATGAGGGGAGTTGCACTAATGTAGTAAGTACTTTCATTGTTGAGAGGTTGGGGCTCAAGACCACTAAACACCCTAACCCATATAAATTGCAGTGGCTGAATGATAGTGGAGAGACTACGGTGAGTAAGCAAGCCTTAATTGCTTTTTGCATCGGTCGGTATGAGGATGAGGTATTATGCGATGTAGTGCCGATGCAGGCTTATCATGTATTGTTGGGGAGGCCATGGCAGTTTGACAGGAAGGTTGATCATGATGGCTTTTCTAACAAGTATACACTTGTTCACCATGGCAAAAGCTATAATCTTAAACCCTTAACACCTAAACAGGTGTATGAGGATCAGTTGCAGCTACAACAATCTTTTGCAAAATATAAGGTGTGTGAAAAACAGAGGCAGATTGAAAGAGTAAAAGACATAGAAAAAGAAAAGGAACACAAAAGTCAATATCAAAAGGAAAAAAGAGAGGAAGGCTGGAAAGAGTGTGAGAGGCCAAGTTGAGGGGGGATCAACTTTGGTAGTGAGTGAAAAGGAGAGTGCAACCTTGTAAAAGGAGAGTTGTATGGCAAGAGCGAATGTAGTGAGGAGAGCGTTAGTGATGAAGCAACCCATGTTGTTGCTAGTTTTTAAATAAACTTGTTTGAATACTAACGAACTTCTTAACTCTTTGCCTAGTGTGGTTGTGTCTATTGTGCAGGACTTTGAAGATGTCTTCCCTGAGAAGATTCCGAAAGGGTTACCATATATTCGTGGTATTGAGCACCAGATTGACCTTGTACCCGGAGCATCTATTCCAAACAAGTCAGCTTATAGGAGTAATCCAGAGGAGACAAAGGAACTTCAAAGGCAAGTTAATGGCTTGATGGAGAAGGGGTACGTGAGAGAAAGCATGAGCCCATGTGTAGTGCCTGTGATTTTGGTGCCTAAGAAGGATGGGTCATGGAGAATGTATGTTGATTGCCGAGCTATCAACAACATCACGGTAAAGTATCGTCATCTCATTCCTCGCTTAGATGATATGTTAGATGAGTTACATGGGTCTAGTGTCTTTTCCAAAATTGATCTAAAAAGTGGATATCACCAAATTAGAATGAAAGAAGGTGATGAATGGAAAACCACATTTAAGACAAAATATGGATTATATGAGTGGTTAATAATGCCTTTCGGTTTAACTAACGCACCTAGTACTTTCATGAGACTTATGAAGCATGTTTTGAGGACTTTTATTGGCAAATTTGTGGTAGTTTATTTTGATGATATCCTCATTTATAGCAAGAGTTTGGAAGACCAAATCATTCATTTGAGGGCTGTTTTGGAAGTGCTTCGAAAGGAGCAATTATATGCTAACCTCAAAAAGTGCACTTTTTACACAGACAAACTTGTGTTTCTTGGTTTTATTGTTAGTGCACAAGGAATACAGGTTGATGAAGAGAAGATTCGTGCGATCCAAGAATGGCCTAGTCCAACTAATGTAAGTAATGTTTGGAGTTTCCATGGATTAGCGAGCTTTTATAGGAGGTTTGTGAAGGATTTCAGCACCATTGCATCACCACTTACTAAAGTAATCAAGAAGAAAGTGGGGTTTAGTTGGGGAGAGCAACAAGAGAAAGCTTTTTAAACGCTTAAAAATAAGTTGACTCATGTGCCACTACTTGCTTTACCTAATTTCTCTAAAACCTTTGAGATTGAGTGTGATGCTTTAGGAATAGGTATTGGAGTAGTTCTCATGCAAGAAAGGAGGCCAATTGCATTCTTTAGTGAGAAGCTAAGTGGGGCAACCTTGAACTATTCTACTTATGACAAAGAGTTATATGCATTGGTTCGAGCTCTGGAGACTTGGCAACACTATCTTTGGCCAAAAGAGTTTGTGATCCACACTGATCATGAATCCTTGAAGTACTTGAAGGGACAACATAAGCTAAACAAAAGGCATGCTCGTTGGGTGGAGTTTATCGAAACATTTCCCTATGTCATCCACTACAAGCAAGGTAAAGAAAATGTTGTTGTTGACGCACTTTCTAGAAGGTATGCTCTTATCTCTACTCTTAGTTCTAGAATGCTTGGTTTTGAGCATATTAAAGAATTGTATGTTGTTGATCGAGAATTTTGTGAAGAGTATGTTCGCTGTGAGAAGAGTGGTCATGGTAAATTTTATAAGCATGAGGGATTCTTGTTTAGGGAAAATAAACTTTGCATTCCCAATTGTTCTTTAAGAGAGTTATTAGTGAGGGAGTCTCATGGAGGAGGATTAATGGGGCATTTTGGAGTAGCTAAAACTTTAGGGGTTTTGCAGGAACACTTTTATTGGCCTTACATGAAGCGAGATGTTGAGAGGATTTGTGAGCGATGTGTCACTTGTAAGCAAGCAAAATCTAAAGTCCAACCTCATGGACTTTATACCTTACTTCTCATTCCTCATGAGCCTTGGGTAGATATTTACATAGATTTTATGTTAAGATTACCCAGGTCTAGGTATGGTCGAGACTCTATTTTTGTAGTCGTAGATAGGTTTTCTAAGATGGCACATTTCATTCCTTGCCACAAAACAGATGATGCTTGCCATATTGCTAATTTGTTCTTTAGGAAAGTTGTGAGATTGCATGGTATGCCTAAAACAATCGTATCGGATCGGGATGCTAAGTTCTTGAGCTACTTCTAGAAGACCCTGTAGGCTAAGTTAGGAACTAAGTTATTATTCTCTACTACTTGTCATCCACAGACCGATGGTCAAACTGAGGTAGTAAATTGAACTTTATCTACTTTGTTGAGGGCTGTCATTAAAAAGAACATTAAAAGTTGGGAGGATTGTTTGTCTCATGTTGAATTTACTTATAATCGCACAATGCATTCTGCTACTAAGTTTACACCTTTTGAAATTGTGTATGGTTTTAATCTACTAACTCATTTGGATTTATCACCTCTTCCTATTTCTGAGTATGTTAATTTAGATGGTAAGAAGAAAGCAGAAGTTGTTAAATAGCACCATGAGAAGGCAAGGCTCAACATTGAGTGGAGGACAGAACAGTATGTGAAACAAGCTAACAAGGGTCGTCGACAAGTTGTCTTTGAACCTAGAGACTTGGTTTGGATTCACATGCGCAAAGAGTGGTTTCCTATGCAACGTCGATCAAAATTACTTCCTAGAGGCGATGGACCATTTCAAATTCTTGAGCGCATCAATGATAATGCCTACAAGTTAGATTTGCCAGGTGAGTATCAAGTAAGTGCTACTTTTAACGTTACTGATCTGAGTCCTTTCGATGTAAGTGATGATTTGAAGATAAATCATTTTCAAGAGGAGGGGAATGATGAAAGCCATGATGGGAGCCAAGCTAGAAGATAAAATGTGGATCCTCTTGAAGTGCCACCTAGATCGATCATAAGAACTCGAGCGAAACGATTTAAGGAAGCACTTAACGGGTTGATAAAGGATATCCAAGAAGCCGGAAAGGATTGGAGCAACCATGAGAATGAACTTGCATTTGTAGAAGTCATTCAAGGAGATCAAAGCATAGGAGGTCAAAGCTGTCGGCCTTGACAATGCTGGCTTAAACGCTGCCGGCCTTAAACCGGCGTTGCAATTAGAGCACGACAGAGGGACTACGCCATCCACTACGCCGCCGGTGTATATACCCGACGTACATTGCTTGTTTGTTATGTTTTCGCAACTTTATTATGTTATGTCATTTTAGGCTTTTGTTTTACGAGTTGTAAACCCTATTAAAAGCTGCTAGGGTTGGAAAACAGAAGATAGAACTTACATACAACATTGATAAACATAATTTGAGAGTATTCCTCTCTTGGTTCTCCAAAGAACTTCTCTTGAACTTATCGGATCTCTTCTATGGCATTCAAATCCGACTTATCAATCGATCTTTCATCCCGATTGTGGCGTCAACAGAATATACCAAGGTTCTTGCCTCATCTATAAGCAACGGGTTGCGGTTTCCACTTCGATTATTTGGCATCTTGGTTTGCAATTCCAAACGTATTAGTATAGGGTTTCATCACACGTGGGCATGGTTCGTATCACGCACAAATTGATTGCATGTCTAATTTTTATTAGATTGAAAGAGGTTTCATCTAGTAAATTAGATCTCCATGAATAGAGAGATTACATGTTTTGCCTAAAGGTAGGAAAATATTGATTTTCTACAATTAATCGGAATTTGTGAACTTAATGAGATCTTGCATGACAGTAGTGAGGGAGAGGTCTCCATTATCTTATGCATGATTAAGACTTAATTAACTCAAGGGAGTAATTGATTTTACTTGAGAATTCTTGTAGTGCAAAATGTAAATTGATTCGTTAATCAATATCTTATTTTGAGAATTTAAGGGTTAAGGTGGAATAAGATGAGAGGTATATGTTGTGATTGAATATATGTATATATATATATTGACAATATCATTTAATTATAAGGTTATTAGGATTTGTTAATTGTTAATTTAATTCACAATTTCTACACCATAAATTAGATTAGATAGTAGAGAAAGGTAATACTAGTACTTATTTTCTAGATCCTAAAGGACGATATCTATTAAATCTATACTATAATCGATAGGTACATTGCCTAGCTTGATAGTGGATTTTATTGGTTATAAATTTAAAACTTAAAACGATCAGTTAAATTTGAGCGCATCATACATTAAGAGTGACTTAAGTAATGTTAAGATAAAATAAACACACACACAATTCACACTCTCTCTCACTTTCATTGGCCAGCTTCTCTCTTCCTTTCCATTCTTTTTTTTTTCTTCCTTCCAAACACTCCTAATTCACTCGAGAGAGAGCCACTACCACCACCAATCACCACTAACACACATGCCACCACCACTCTTCACCATCATCACCACCCTCTTTCTACCAAGTTTATACCAACCACGACTAGTCAAGCTATCGAGGAAAAGAGGAAACAAGGAGTTGAGTAGGCAAAGAGGCTAGGGGTGGCAAGCTAACACAAGGAAGAGGGAAGCTAGCCACCACCCATCAAGCTCCACCATCTCCTAATAGTAGGTATTGAAAATTTAGCCATTCAAATATAGATTCAGAGTATTTCTTTAGGTTTACAAGTATAAATTTCAGGTTTTATGTTTATTAGTTCTTTGTAGAACCCCTTTTGTTCATAGATTTGTGAAATTCCTTTATATATGTGAGTTGTAATAAAAGTTAATGTAAGCATTATGTGTAAGAAGGTGTTTCTTAACACTTGAGTATGAAAAACTTGAAATAAAAGTCTTCAAATGCACATTCCTAAAGCTAGTCGAGACTTGTGATCTCCATAACAAGTCTTAAACTTTTGTTATTTAGATTATTTGCTGTAATAAACAATGTGCGGAGATGATTTAGGAAGCTTCAGATGGATTAGAATGAAATGATCCATATTTTTCCACAAGGATACATGGACTGACACCTAGGAAAAAGAAGAAGCATTGTAATTTTCCTTGATTTACAACTCACAAACATAGCAAATAAGGATTAATAAAAATTTTAGAATAAATATCTTTGATCAAACATCAATATTAATGCTTTTATGAAGAAGATAAGCAAAATAGAGAAGAATAACTGTACAACTCCATTAATGGGCTGAAAATATAAAGAAGGCAACAAATATCCAACTTTTATGCACTAAATAAAAGCTCAAATATTGTTACAAGTTAATAAGAAATGATTCCCTTAAGTTTTAGGCCAAACCAATACAAAAAAGAACTCAATTTAGGCCCAACAGTGTGACCCATGAAACTGTTTAGTCCATTACAAAAAGTTATGCGATTCAAATGACTAAGATGACCCCAAAAATGAAAAGTGCACTTAAAATCCTTCAAAATGACTATAAGAACATGGAAAATGAACTTAAAACTAAAACGTTATGACCAAAATACTAAAGCATTCAAAACCTGTAAAGATAGAGAATTTACCTAAATGGTTAATATACTTTAATATGTTTGAGCCAATACTTATGATTCCTTATTATTTTTTATCAAGTAATACTGACCTTGATCCTAATTTACTACCTAATTATTATGAATATTAGCTGATAGCCAAGTAAATATTCTTATGATTACTATATTTGATTGTATTTGTAATTGTTGTGCATATAATTATATGAATTAACTTGTTTGCATGGGGAATTATGGGAATTACTTGTGAGTGATTTGATGTGAATTCAATGCCAAGTTACTTTAATGTATAATAATTACATGGTTGGTGTCGTTGTGCATTAGAACTACAAGATTACAAGTGTCTATATATGAATGGATGGTCACCAACTAATCTAACTTAATTAAACTTGACCTTAATTAAAATAGATCACGCACTTCATAAAATTTGCATAGTGAAGGCCATCAACTTCATGCGGTGGTACAGAGAGGTCATGTGGAGGCATATTTCCACATGTAACCTTATCTTGAGCTTTGGAACTACTTGGTATTAGGAAATGTCACTCTTTGATCCAGGTCAAATCTAGGGATTCATTATTTAGGGGTGGATGAGATTGAAAGTGCTATCCACATCCATACCCCTTTGGGCATATAGGTATATATAGAAGATTCGATCTATTTTTATCATACACAATGAAGTAAATTTTTTATTAACTTATTGGTAAGGTTAGCCTTGGATGATTAGAAGCTTGTGAAACTCAAGCCTTGCATGTTGAGTTAAGATCGATTGTGGAAATGGGTTGGAAAAAAAAAAGTTTTAATAGAATCAAATTACCTTAACTTGATTCAGCCTTTAAATGGGTTTTCTTGATGCTTACGTTGGGATTCAGTGTCTTACTTTTTAGAGACTCGGCTTCACTTTAGTGCTTTAACAAATGTATCATATTCATTTTGTTTTATTTCTAGAAATGCAAATCAAGTTGGCTAGTTTCACACGTTAGGAGGCAAATGTGGTGGTCAAATGCCCCATCCTCCCTCTGGAAGCTACTAGATTTAGATTTGTTTCTTAGAGCCAGACTTGATTATTGTAGCCACTTTGACAATGATTGAGCATGAATAAAATTGCCCAAGGAAAGGAGGTAAAAAAAAAAAGCACTTAAAATTCATTTGTGATATTCAACAACTGTCATCTTGATGGTCATCAAAAGTGTGGTTTAGAGATGGCTTGAAATCTTTTATTCTCATATGGAATATCTATAGATTGAGGTTAAAAGCTAAACACGATGCTTTCAGTCACAATCAACAGATAATCAATGCAATTTGGTTTATTACCTGGTGTGCGGAGGAGGTTAGTCCTTTTCGACAATAACAAAATAGTTTTCTTGCTGTTTTACTTCTGCTAAAATCTAGTACAAGAAAAAGACTCCAGTTTCCATTGGTTAGAGTGTGCCAGAGAGATCTAAAGTAAAAATTAATACAAATGGCAGTCTTGATATAATATCAACAAGGGGCTGGTTTTTAATGCAACAAGACAAGAGATTTTTGTGTTTAGCCTAATATTTTACTGTTCTTTGGATAAATTAATAGAATTACGAGCTGTAAAATGGAACTCTCTTTATGTTTGCAACAAGGACTTTCAAACATTGGCATTGAAGTGGACCCTTTGTTAGCATACCAGTGGATTAGAGAACTTTGCACGCTAAGATGGGATGTGCTTTATGCAATTAAGAAGATCCAGATATGATGAGGCAACTCAACAAGATGATTGCTCATGCTTAAGAGCTCACAAGAAAGACTTCTTTACGTTAAATTTCTTTCAATTAGATAAATTTTGTAGAAATCTTATTTTGTTAGGTCAAAAATCCAATCCTTATGTAAGATGCTTATACAATTTTCATTGAGTTGATAAATGAGCTTCTTATTTTCTTCAACACCAAAAAAATATAATAACAATAAAAATAAAATAAAAAGAAGTAAGACTAAAGGACTTCAAGAGAAAAGTACTAAAGTTGAGAATTCAAATTAAAAATAGTTGACGTTGGAGGACCAATTTATATTTTTTTTCCTTATTTTTTTCAATTTTAATATTAGTAGTTTTTAGTAATAAACTATGTTACTCAACAACATAAAGTCTAGCTTCAATGGAGATATTGATGAGAAGTGAATACTATTTCAAATAGTTAACCACTGCACTCATCTTCACCTAATGATTATCCCTGAAAGCTACCAGTTATGGCAATCCGACAAATGTAGAAATGAGATCACGGTTGGTATCAAGAAAATGTTTTGACAAAATAGTGCACCCTTACGTTACATTATGCTTAGTTTGGGGAATGGAACAAAAGAATGAGGGGTGTAGAGAATAAGTATCTATCGAAAGGTAATTATTTTTACATTTGATTAATAAAATAATCATTCCGTATGGAATACTCATCCTAAATTTACAAAATGATCATTCCTTTTCCTTATTGAATGTGTAATAGCAATTTTCTTTCATAAAAAATACGAAATAATAATTTTATTAAAAAAAAATCCCTACTTATAAAAAATTACATAGTAACCATTTTAATCTTATTTCATTCTAACCAGCCAATAAAATCAAATGTAATACTCAATGGTTGGCACAAGAATATAAACAAGCCACATGCATTTGCAAACTAGTCGTGTTTGGATTAATATTTACTTGAATCTACTTGACAACAATCAAATCAAGCTTAAGTTTGATCTACCAAATAGTTTGCTAAATTGAATTCAAACTTCATGATATTTAACTCAACTTCCGAGCTAGTTAAACTTCAATTCAGTTTAAATGTTAATCTAAATCAAAATTAAGTTTAGATATTAATATTATTTTAATTACAAGAAAAATACCTAAATGAGAGTGCTAAATAAATTAAGCTTGAATTTTAAAATTTTAAGGTAATCTCCACAATCTACAGTTGCAACATGACTTATTCACATCCTTAAAGACAAGATCAACTAAAAAAATTGACATTTAACCCACCATGATAACTACAATGGGTAGTTACAATCCACTTACGTGTCAAACTTATATCCATTATTACTAACCACGTTAAAATCCACCTAACCCCAATGAATTCTTCCTCCTAACAAATGTTCTGTGATAGGACAGTCCACGAACGTGTAGAAAAATCTGACAACTATGTTTTCCACCGCTCGCCTAGTCTCTGCGGGGTCAATGCCTTCGGAACCAACATGGGTTACCTAGGCACAACTCCAATAGGTCGTCATGGTTATGGCGGCCCACAAACTAGGTCAAATATGCGTCACTTGGAGGCAACCCCTAGTGGTTGCAGACATGGTTCACCTGATGCCACTAACTACGAAGCCCAAAAGTGGGTCAAGGCAACCCCCTAAGGGCAGGCACCTGTTGTTTCACTTTGTGTGACCCATCCATGGTACCTGGTTCACACAAGTGTTTCGTAGGTATGATCCACACGGCTCCCAATAATAGGAAGGGAAATTGATACTGGTGGTTCAAAGGTTATATGGAAAGGCCGATGCTGCTCTGCAAGCCAACCCTACGGCATCCCTACTTCAAAACAGCGGAAAAACTTGACTGATAGGAAAGGCCTCAACTTGCTAAACCATTTACATTGAAATATCAACCAATGAAGCAAAACCCAGCAAGCCTCGTGCTCTCAAGCCCATCGTGTTTTTACGATACAAAGTCCTGGCATCAACACCATGCAAAATAAAACAGTAGAAGGGGAAGTTACTAGGGGCTTAGAAGACAAGTGGCTGCAAAAAATGGACATACTGTTATGTACATTCTACTCGGGGGCTATATCTATTCAACTGGGGTATTCACATACAGTTATTTGCAAGTGGGAATTATTCAGTTCAGAGACGTTTTGCCTGATGAAAGCTCTTCTCCACCATATTTCGAAAGCTCTCTGAATATTCGGACAATCATCTCCTTTATTAAGAAACCGATCAAACCAGTTTAGTAAAATAGTTTGCTGCTGTAGTAAGGGTAGGGTGAGAATTGTCTGACCAAGGCCATCTTCAACAAGTTTTTTATCCATTGATCTCGAGGCCCTCCTCATCCATCCAAAGTCCTCATAGAGGGCCTCAAGCCATGTGGATAACAAAGAAAGCCGAGCATCTTTGGGCACCAAGATATGCCCTCTTCCTATAGCGACACAAAGTTGTGCAGTAATTCTGCTTATTTCGTGTCTGTACATGACAGGAATCTTAGAATGAAGAACAGCAAGTTCCTTCTGGTCGGCCCATAATTTTACAAATTCCTCCCCAATCTTCCTGTCAATTAGAATATCAACAACCCAATGCAAATTGTCTGCTTCCCGAGCTATTTCACCCATTAAAACTCCCCGATCACGCTTATTTTCATCCACGCTAGCTGCCTCAGATAGGCATAAGATAAGAGAACTAAGACACCTGTGGCACAGATGATAAAAGATATCTCTAGACACATCTATCCTATTTCTACACTCAGATGCATCATCTCTCAACAACCGAGAAACTAATGACTTCATTTCTCGACGAGCTTTCTCGTCCTTAGCTTGTATGACCCCAGTTAGCAGTCTCAAAATGATTTCATCAGGTCTGGCTGGTGTAGATGGCTCAGCATACACTCTGCACAGAACTTCCACTCCAGAGTCCAGAAGATCAAGTTCATTAAGCTGAGACAGAATATTCTCTTCTTCATCATTGGACCATGGAACAACTTCTAAATACTCTAAACATGCAGCAATACCTGCATCAAACATAATGGCAAAAGACACCTGCAAAAGAACACTAATGTCACAGCTGTGTTTAAAGGGTGGAATAGCAGGAAAAGAGCTCTCTTGCAGTGGCTCAACTTGCATTAAAAGTCCATGCAGCACAATTTAAACGCTGTTTGGTTTCATGTCTACGTCAAAATGAAGAAAAAAAGTGTAAGCTTTCAACTACCACTCTCTTCAAGTTTTAATTAAGTGTAAAAAATAATGAAAAGTTAATTGGAACTGTAATCAAATAGATATCGACTTTGCAAGGATATTTTAAATCAAGCAGTCTAAGGATTCAAATAAGACTCGACAGTATACATGAAGCGTCCTTATCTACCAGTTGGATATTTTGATCAAGAATATATTTCTTCCCTGTTCTTTCTTCTATTATTGGCATATATGAGGAGCAAACAAATCAAAACCATGGGGTCCCATATGTTTCATCAATGTGAGAATCAGTGCTCCATTGGCTCAAGAACATGCAAATCTAGGTCACCATTATATGCATATACTAGAATCCAAATACAATTGAATATCATCATAGGCACACATCAACAGGCAAACACTAGATGGATGGACAACCAAAATAAGAGCAGAAAAGGACACAGAACCACTCAATTTTTTGAGACATCAGCAATGACTAAGACCAGATATTATTGCCCAACTAAGACCAGAAAGTATTGCCTTCTGAAGAACAAGATGATAATGAGAAAAAACAATAACAAAGACAAAACAAGGAATATGACATGTATTGATTGATTAGAATCATAAAATAGGAATCTCTGGGCCCATGGAGTGAGCCTTCACTTGTCTCTGCAATTGAAAAGCAAAAGCATATTAGCCCATCACTTCACATTCGCATTCTTTCTTCAAATCTGTGCTTCCCAATGATGGTACAAGATCTTAAAAATAGAAACAGTGCTTCCAGAACTTAAAAGAAAAAGGAGAAAACTCAATGAAAATAAATACAGAAAAAATTAGCACACATACGAAAGGAGAAACAACTCATAATTTAATCATGCCTTTATGCTACCAAAGCATAAGATTCACTCAAATAAATATGACAGAGTGAGTTATGTAGTCTCAAATATATTCAGATAGGACAGGCTCATTCCGCTAAAATGAGAATTGCAAAAATCTAGCTAATTTTTCTACATTGTCAACTCCAACAACTACCATAGAAAACAGATTATATGAGATTATCAATGTCAGCTGTACACAAAATTCTGGCAGCATAAGCGCATCAAAACGAAGCGTACTAATTTGGGCATTTCACAAAATTTTGGTAGAACAGTAATTTGTTCATATTCACGTAAAGAAAAACTACTAAGGATGCCTTCAGCCCCATAAATAATGAAGACAAAAAGTTCACTAAATGTCCTCCATTCAATTAAAATAACATCATTCATAAGAAATTGTTGAAATTACTTTCATGAATTCCTCATCACATTATCATACTGCCATCAGCATACTCTACAGGCCACCGATGCCACAGCTACCTACTATCTTCTTGAATCGCTAACAATTCCTAGTTACACCACCGTTATGGACTGCCACTAGAGAATATCAGATACAAAATGGTCCCAAAATCGAGAGTCTCAGGGGCATTCACGAAGAACCATAAACTTTTTTCATTCTTTTTTTTTTTTTTAAATCTAAAGTCACTAACAATAAGCTTCTCATGAAACGGTCGAATACGGCTTGTACAGTTATTAATAACTGGGCTCACGAACAAATACAAAAATGAACAGAGAATATCTTTTGTGAACAAACACATCTACCAAATATTCATGTTCCTCCAATCATACCTAGCCATGCATGAGGAAGAAAATGTAAAATGAGATCCGAATCAAATATTTTTTATACATGACACCATGTAATTAACAGGGGCATGAATGCAAAGAGGACAAGGAATCTTCATCAAGACAGATATAACTTTAACCCAAACCCACTCATAAGAACAACACTTTTTGTTAATCATCATAAGAGCGAAATTAATAGCACTTGCACACAGATATTTTTCAATATTTTTTGGATAATTCACAAACATTTCCAATTACCTAATAAAGTTTCTAAAATTTCATTTTTTATTCTACCTTGAGCAAACCCAGAATTTTGTTCACATCTTGACCAACCAATTTCTTCCTCAAATCGTCAGAATACATCAAAACAACGGTCTCCACATAAACCTCCAAATCATCACACTCACTGATCTCAATCTCCACCGAATGATTCCGATGATGACTTCGATGATTCAACGAAACCCCAGTGTTCCCGCACCGCAATTTATCTTCAAAATACCTACTTTTCTCTGCCAAAACCTTTCTATGCACATCCATAGAAACCCTGATTCCATCTTTACTAACCAAAACAAGCCTAACGTCTCCATTACCACTTCCAGATCCATCATCACAAGTTTTAAAATTGTTGTGAAACGGTGCTTTCGAGAGGAGTTTAGCGAGTTTTGAGTTGATAAGCGCAGAATTCTGCTGATGAGTGTGTTCTTGGGACATCATCTGGAAAAGGGTAGGACGAGTTAGGGTCTGGTGGTTAGTTAGGGTTTGCTGGGGAGAGGAGGGGAATTGGGGACTTAGGGTTTTGGATCGGGAAGGAGAGAGAGAGAAAGGATGGGTTTGATCAGGTAAAAAACCTTGCTTTAGCATTGTAGATACGGAAACTTCTTTAAGCGGTTTCAATTTGCTGTTATTGGCGTCTTTAATGGGATATGAAGGTCCAGCATTGCTGTTCTGTGTTGTTGCCATTGAAATGAAAAACAGACAAAGAAGAGCTTGACAAGTGACTACTGAGAGTGGAGAGAGAACAGTAACGGACTATGTCTCTTTAGCTGAAAATGGGAATTGGGTTTTGGATCATAATGAACGAAAAGGGGAAAGGAAGTGATGTTATTGGCCCGATGATCGAGATTGATGGCGAAAATTGATCACATGCGGCTGTAAATGAAGATTATTCAATGCAGCGCAGCTTCGAATTTTCCTTTTTTTTTTTTTCATTAATAGGAAAATTGGTTTGGAAACACAAAATTATTCACTTAAAAATAATATATATACATATATATATATATATATATATATGTAACTTCCTTTTAAATTACATTATGGATTATTCAATACAGCCAAATAACCAATATTAACTTAATAAAACGTAATATAATATACTGTTACGTGATTAAATTAAACATAGTACATGTCCATAAGTACGTGAGAAAGTTTGTACTTTACACCATTAGAATGAAAGTTTATTCAAGATTGATAGCATGTGCTAATTGCTAGCTTTGGTGCCAAAAGGCTTTCAATTGAGCTTGTTTTTGTGATTAATCGTGCAGCATTTGTTGGTATTAAACTACGATATCATCCAAACCTGTATAAACAATCCACACAAAAATGAAGTCGGTGCTAACTATAAAATAGATTGGTGGCATTTCATCGCTCTAGATTATGTCACAGTGCATGATATTTATACAAGTTTTATATAGTGTGAATTATACTTTACATAACTAACTATGGGCTGCCGGCAAATAGCCTAAAGGTTCTTTTTCAATTATGCCTCTCTTTTTTTCTCTTCTTTATTAAATTTTATTGTACATTTTCATCATTTATATAATTAAATATGTTTAAATCAGTACTTTAGTAAATAAATAATTGTGCACTAATTATATGATAATACTTGTTGGCCAAGTAACATAATAAATAGTTATAAGATACAGGTACATAAAGTATTAAAATTAAAAATGCAAGTATGTAAAGTAAAAAAAGGATAAAAATATAGATATGTAAAATCTAATTTACTCTTTCGTATGTTATGTATTTATGATGGATGTGCAACAACATAATAACAATCTCATTTAATTTTGAATTTTGAAAATGGGAACAACTCAATATAAAAATCGACATATAATTGATAGAATAATTACTGATTTTGATTGTAATATGACATTTTATAGTGTAGAGAAACACAACAAAATTTAAAATTTTTTATAAAAGCTGTCTCAAGATTCACCAATGGAGTTTAAGCGAGAACTAAGACTAAGATTCATATCACCTTTTACAAAATTTAATTCACTATAAGGATTGCAAATATAATCCCTTTAATGTTATTAATACATAGTGATAGGAAGTAGTTAATCATTATGCTAATAACACAAACTTAGAATAATAAAATTCTAATTAAAAGCAAAATGTAATCTTTTGTTTTTGGAGTTTTAAGAAAAACAATTCATCTACATGTTTAAGATACTCACAATATTAAGATACCGTTTGGTTCTTTTTTTTTTATTTATTTAGCATTTCATATCCATTTAAATATAAATGTATACCTCAAAAATTTTGAAAAGAAGACTAAAAATTAAAGAAACAATTACACATATTAGATACGGACAAAAAAAATAGATAATTTAAACAAGATTGTAATATTAAGAACAAATTTATCCATCACCATCAATAACATAGAGCCATTCAATGGCTATACAAGTCTAAAAGGCTATTAAAACCAGCAAAGTAATTAGCCTTCAATATGCTATTTAATTTTGAAATGCAAATTGTCTTAATTTTTCATTTTATCATCAATGGCCAAAATAAACTAAAAATCAACTAGACCATCTAATTACACAAAACTACTCCCAATAATTATTTCATTATTTTAAAATAAATTAATTCTAAATTGAAATATTTATTAACATAATTTAGAATCCACAAAAATTCTAGTCAATTATCTTATTCCTATTAATTGTGTTATTGTGTACAATTCCCTAGGTTCCATACACAAAGGCAATATATATCCAAAAATAGACTAAGATAATCATGCAACTTCAATTATTGGCCATCTAATGTAATAGGAAGATTGTGAGATAATTTAGACTCAATATACTTTGCCAAAATCAGTAAATTATGAGTCACTCTTGTATGAACAAAGTAGCCCTAAATATTGATATATTAATCTAAAAGATTGAGTCTTCTCTATATTTCAAGTTGTACTCAATAACCCTAATTTTTACTATCCAAGACCAAATTTAATGTATCAAAGTCCAACATTCTATATATAGGATATATAAAGATTTCAAGTTTATAAATTATTATTTACTCTTGTTCATATAGAAGAGGAACTAATGATAATATACATGTGATATCCTCTATTGCACAAGTTGCATCCATTGTACTTAATTAACTTTTGGACACCAATTTGTATCACTTGAGTATATTGTTCTCAACCCAATAAAAATGACTTTAATTATACAAATATCAATGTCCCTTTTAAATATTTAGCAAGTTATTGATAGAGCTTTTTTAGGCATAAACCCCCTAAAACCCAATATAACTTGTCTAAACTCTTATCTAAGCTCTATATATTTAGACCAATCTACTATAGATCACCACAGCACAAAAGCGTGAAGCTTAACTAGGTATATTCCTAATCTCCTACTTGAATCGACCATACGCACACTAAAATTGGATAAGCATGAAAAGCCTAAGACAAATAAGAAAATGAGATAGTAAAAAACACACAATCCACAAAATCTAGAAAGAATCTTGAACATGAATGCACTTGTCATATCGGCATCAATCCCAACTCCTATAAATTGGAGTTGAGAGACCATTAGGTAAAAAGCTTTTTTCATCTACTTGACTTTTATATTGCTTATATACTTTTTATTATCAATTTTTGCACTAACTTAGATATCAGAGTGATTACATTGAAGCAACTTTCGGTACCTCCCATAATCTAATATTTCCTTGTTTGTAGGTAACTTAGTCACCTAAGAAATCCTAATATAACACAAGCTAAGGACATTTTTCAAAGAATAAGATGTCAATGAATTCTTACTAATAATATATCTTTGTTATTATTTTGGGCATACTTTACATATGTAATAAATACTAGCTTTTCATTAATAATATTCATAAACACATTAAAATTGTGTCATTGATATATTGTATATAAATTATAACATAAAAGAAATTAATTATTTACAACATTTAATTGTTTTTTATTTTTTTCAATCAAAGCAAATACTAGTAAGATGAGGCCATCCTAACATTAGTTTTGTAATTTAGATTTAAATCTTAGCTTTTTAAAGAGTAATTTATAGTTTTAAATATCAATATAATTGTAATACAAAAATAAGTGGAATATGATGAAAATATAAGGTTATGTTTGGTTAGGTAGAAGAGAGCAAGTGCAAGAAAAGTGAATTTACTCTTATATAAGTTGTCAAAAAGTTATTATAGTAATCAAGATGAGTTAAAAATAAGAATATAATTAAATATCTTTAGGATAGGTTTTAAAAAACTTAATCTAATTTTATGTTAAATATCCCAAAATTCATCCTAAAGCCTTAGGATACTTTAAACACATCCAAAACCAAGCAATGACCTCATATGATATCCGAAGCCTACTAGAATACGAACCATAGGCCAATTAAATCTAATTAAAATACTTGAAAACTTAGGTTTCAATGGTAAATAAATAAATATCTTAAGCAGTTAAATGAGTTGAATAAAAACACAAAGAAAATTAACTTAAAATCTTACCAACCATCAATCACATATTTTTATAATAAAAAATAAATATATTGGAAAATTATTGCTGTTACTTAAAGTTACTTTTGTGTCTATAATAGTATAGTATTATCATTTTTATCATTTATGGACCGTGTTTAGTATTTTATAAGCTCCCAAAAATTCCTAAAACTTGACGTAAACCTTACAAGGTTTTTTTTTTTAAAAAAAATTGACTCATCTCATACCTTATCAAGAAATACCAGTCAGGTTAATCTTGTGTAGAGCTGGCTCGCAAAAAAATGCAGGGTGGGCCAAAAATTTTGTCCCGCTGAAGTTGCGGGCCATTTTGACCCGCGCCTACGTGACCTACGGGGTGGGGCAGGTAAGTTCCAAGGAGCGCGAGTTGGCCCTCGGACCAAAAAAAAAATTGCTGATTGCTAACTGTTGAGTCAGTGCTCCTTCGCACTGAGGTTTCACCGACTAGATCAGCTAGCCTTACTGAGTCAATGCTTCCTCGCTAAAACTGTTTTAGCAGCTTGTGGAGGCCTACCTAACTCTATGGCGAAGCAGCGAGGGTTGTCCGGAGTAGTGTAAGCGTCAAAAGCAGCCTTGGAGTGCAGTGTTAAGGTTGTAGTTGTTGAACACGCAACTAAAGAGGAGTGCTAGAGGAGCAAGACTGTGTTTGGACTGGATGCGGAGTCGAGGATTGTCGTGCTGTGCCCGCAGACCCACGGACTAGCAATTAGGGTCGGTAATGTGAGCCGTCTGGGCCGACCCGCCCTGACCCACAATGACCCGCAATTTTTTTTTTCCTTGTGCAAAAAATTAAAAAAAAAACCTACAACCAAATTGAATACATGAATTGATCTCATTTAAGCTAACCACTACATGTGAATTAACCCTAGTGAACATCTATACCACACACACATATATATATTGTACGCGTAATTTGTTAAATCCTTATTAGATTCATGTAAACGTATAACTTAAAAATAAAAAAGATGCCCTTACATATAAGTATTAAAAGATTGAAGACAATACCAAAAAGTTTTTAGTAGGAATAATTTCTCTATGGTGTTCACCCTCTCAATTATTTTTGGTACAAGTATGAATTCTTAATGACAATTCATTGTATTGACTAATGTTTGTAAGTTACAAATTGTAACAATAGTTTGTAAACAAAGTAAATTAGATTAGTTGACATTTAAGTTACTCTCTCTCTCTCTTTTTCTTACTATAAAAATGATGCTTGAATAGAGACTTCAATTTATATGTACTTAAAACGATAATCAAGCAATTAAGATAAAGTACTTTTCAGTTTTTACTAATTACATAGGAAAACAAATATAATAACGAAGCAAATAAAATTACATATATAAATCAATCATCACTATCATAATCATCAATAACTAAATTGGAGTCTCCTTTTGATGAAGTAGTCGCAGTCCCACCCATACTCCCATTGTCTTCTTCTTGATCTACAATTTATAAGATTACACATATAATTAGGAATATATTATATTAGGGTGAATACATTAAAAGAAATTATTGGAAATAGAACAAAAAAAAATTACCTTCACATGCAAATCCTTGTAACCAATTTCGTGTACAAATGAGAGCTTCTACATTGGATGGAAGCATAGAACTGCGATACTTATTAAGTACACGAGCGTCGATACTGAAAGCTGACTCCGACGCTACAGTAGTAATTGGAATGCTAAGCACATCGGAGGCCATGATAGATAAATCAGGATATCTTTGACTTTGACTCTTCCAATGTTGTAACACATCCAATTCTGAGTAGAAGTCCATATCCATTACTGGCTCATCTAGATAAATATCTAAAGAAGATTTACCAGAACTTTGTACTTCTACTTGACGGTATCGGAATTCCTACATTATTAAGAAAAAACTATTTACATACCAATATATATTACAAAAAAAATTATTGAGGAAATAAAAAATTATTAAACTTACTACTAATGTAGCAAAATCAATCTCCAAGCCCTTTCCAGCTCTATGTGTTGCTGCTCCCTTACTGCTGCTACCTCCAGATATGTCTTGTGTTTGAGGAGATGATCCAACCTGATTGCTTCTACTTCTAGATATGTGATCTGTTTTGCTCTTCTCATATTCTCCATAAAGTTTATATAACTTGCTTTTTATATGAGCCATCTTCTCTTCACAAGTGAGGGGATCAAGTTTGTTAAAATAGAAGCTCAAAAAATCAAATTTCATTCGAGGATCAAAGATTGCTCCAAGTGCAAGGATAACACTATAATCACTCCAATACTTATCGAACTTCTGTTTCATTCTAATGGACATCTCCCTTATGACATGATCTTCACTATTTAAATTTTCATTGAGCAAGCATTCAATCCTCCATACTTACAAAAAATAGTGGTTTGATGTTGGATATGATGATCCTGACATCAAATTGGTGATACTATGAAACGGGCTCAAAAACTTGCATATCTTTTCTGCTCTTTCCCACTCATCAATGGTTGGACAGTATTTGTAATGACGATCATTCAATTGAAAGCAAGAAAAAGCACGTCGATACCTGAGTGCGCTATCAAGCATAAGATAAGTGGAATTCCATCTAGTAGTTACATCCAAGCGCAAACCGATATTCGTATCAATGTTACCAACCTGTTCAATACACTCCAAAAAGTGTTTCATTCTACTCTCAGAACCCTTCACATACTTCACACTTTCCCTTACTTTGTGCAATGCTTCACTACTTACATCCAATCCTTCTTTAACGATCAAGTGAAGAATATGAGCACAACATCTAATATGAAAAAACTCACCACTACATAACAAACTATGTTGTAAATTCAATTGCTCTTTCAGAAAATCTTGCATACAATCATTTGCAGATGCATTATCCAATGTAAAGGAGAATATCTTCCTATCTATGCCCTAATCTTTCAGAAATTCAAATACTTTTTTCGACAACTCAAACCCTGAGTGAGGAGGGGGCATTTTAGAAAAAGCAAGAATTTTATTATTCAATTTCCAATTGGAATCCACATAATGTGCAGTCAAACAAATATATCCCTCACTAGTAGAAGCAGTCCATAAATTAGAGGTCAAGCATACTTTCCCTGGATTTTTTTGCAAAATTTGTTTCAAATTCTCCTTCTGAGTCAAATATAAATTCCAAACATCTGATGTAGCAGTTTTTCTACTGATTGGCTTATAATCAGGATTATATAGCCTTATAAATTGTGTAATCCTCCTATATTCAACAAATGAAAATGGCAGATCATGCTCAATAATAGCCATAGCCATGACCTCACGAGCAAATTTAGGATCAGGTTTTCTTGATCTTAACTTCCCCGCATGATCAATTATCATATCACCAACATCATGATATCTAGGAATTTGACTCAAACGACACTTCTCTATATGTCGACGTAAAGATGAAGTTCCATGTGAATGTGTTCCAATCACATATTCCTTCCCACATGCTTTACACTTAGCCCTATTTTTACCATCATTCCCAATATCAATTTTTGTAAATAATTCCCAAACTTGAAAAGAAGAGCTACCTACTCGAGCCTTCTTACCTGCACGTTCTTCAGATTGAGAAGATCCTGGTTGTAGATTATCGTTATGCCCACCAACTTCAGATACATGATCCACATTAATAGGTTCCATTGGTTCCGTTGCAGCCTCATTACTTATAGGATCCATTCTGTAAATATAAAAAAATGTTATTAGTAGTAGTTAAATATATGTAAATAATTAAATATAACCACCACACACCATACGACCACCACCACCCTACTCTCCATTCTCCATTCTCCATTCACCATGCCTCCACCAGTAGACCACCACCACCGGCGTCACTCACCCCCCACGGGCCACACCACACGGCCACCACCACCACCCTACTATCTAATCTCCATTCTCCATTCTCCATTCACCAAGCCTCCCTCCACCACCACCACCACCGGCGACACTCACCCACCCTCACCCCACACGGCCCACTACCCCCCACAGCCACCACCACCACCTTACTATCCAATCTCCATTCTCCATTCACCAAGCCTCCTCCACCACCACCACCGGCGTCACTCACCCACCCCCACCCCACATGGCCCACCACACCACACCACACAGCCACACCACACGCTACCACCACACGGCCACACAGCGACACCACACGCCCCACGGCAACTACACCACACCACACGCCACACGGCCACACCACACACCACACTCCACCACGCCACACGGCCACCCCACACAACCACCACACCACACGGCCCACACCACCACACCACGCCACACGGCCACCCCGCACGGCCACCACACCACACAGCCAAACCACCAGCCACACACAATACAGTAGAGGACAATAGTAGAGAAAAGAGAATTGTTTTACCTTAATTAACGGCGTCTAAAAGGTGGCCAACGGTGGTGGCACAACGTCGGTCTAACTGCGGAGTATTGGGGGTGCACGGATGGTGGGGTCCGGGGTGGGCTGCCAGCTGCGTTGGAACTTGTACAACCTGGCCGTGTGGGTTGCTCTGCTGCCAGCTATGGCCTACGTGCGGGCTGCGGTCCTGCGGACGAGGTCGAGGTGCACGGAGCCACGGACGGACGACGGCCTGCATGCGGGCTATGGAGTGTGGACTGTGCTGTCGCTGTGGTGTGGATGTGGACTGTGGACTGCTGTGGTGTTTGGTGTGTGTGTGTGTGTTCGACTTCTTCAATGTGGCGTGGCATGGCAATTTAAACTGCACCCGTCGGCTCGGCGACGTCACTTCAAGTCTTCAACCGGTCATCTCACTTCTTAGTCGGCGACGGCGGTGCAGGGCATGGTCGTCATGTCGTCCTCGTCACGTCCAGCAGCAGGTCGTACGTGCGTGTCATCTCAAGCCGACAAGCTGTTGCCGTGCCGTGCAGTTCTGCTTGCAACTGCAGAATCTGGCGGGTTGGCCCGCAGCCCGCGGGGATTGCCCGCCCCGCCGTGCGGGTCAGATTTTTTTTGCCCGCTCCGCATATTTTTGTGTGCGGGGCGGGTCAACCCGCGGACCCGCCCCGCAATTCCCACCCCTACCAGCAATGCTGACTGCTGTATTGTGCTCTATCAGTGAGTCAGTGGCCTGCGAGACTTGCGACTGAGGACTAAGGACCGACAAGCGAGGACGACTGAGGACTGACAACTGACGACTAACGACTGACGATGCCGACATCGACTGAAGTGACGATGATGAGACGAAGAGTTGAGGACGACGTCGACTGAAGTGAGCGCACTGCCGTCCACAACAGCCCACACACACCCACACCGTCACAGGGGTCACACACTGTCATTGACACTCCCTCGTCCATCGACTGTCATCCTCGATTTCTCGCCCGTTGTCCTCAACTCCTCGTCCGTCGACCGTCGTCCTCACCTCAACTCCTCCCTCATCCGTCGACCGTAGTCCTCACCTCGACTCCTCCCTCATCCCTCCACACTCAGACGACTCCACACTCACACACTCACACTCCCTCATCCATCGATCTTCGTCCTCGCCTCGACTCCTCCCTCGTCCCTCTACACTCAGAGTCACAAACCGAAGACGACAACACAGTCGACAGTCCTCGACTCCTTGTCCTTCTCTTCCACTTCCACGGCCCACTACGGGTCATCACGGGCCAGCCCGCATTGGCCCGCGGGGCGGGGTGGGCCAATTTTGCTGACCCACGAGACTTGCGGGCCAGCCCCCGACGACCCACGGGCCGATGCGGGTCGGAGTGGGCCGACCCATTTGGTCCGTATTACCGACTCTAATCTTGTGTATAAAATGGCAATAACGGTATCTAATATGATTTAACTTGCTTACAATATGAGTTGTAAACAATTTTCATCAATTGCTGGAGAAATAAAGCCGCACCAATTGCTAGCAATTATAGTGATGGTTAATTAAACCAAAAATATTAATAAAAAATTTAGGAAAATGATTTTTTATATTTTAAAGTAAAAACAAAACAAATATTTTTAGTTTTGTATTGAATTTTTTTTTGGTATACAAAATCACTAATTATCACAGGCTCTTCAACTTATTGTAAATTATTGAAACAAAAATTATTTCTTCTCCTTTTCCTCTTTTCCTCCGCTAGTTTCCTTAGGAATGAAGGAATTAATGTCGGTCGAAAGTTCTGTCCTTGATGAATTATCATGGTGATGTCAGTGGTCACACATTAAATTATGATGACCATTGAATGTTACCTAAAATGCCGGATGCAGCAAGACGGTTTTGATCAGAATATATTTTTAAAAGAACCCAATATTATATATATATATATATATATATATAAAGGATTTTACATGTACATTTAATTTCTTTTTTACGTAAATCCTTCTTTTCTGTATATAATTAAATATATTTATGAATAGATTGTTATAAGATATTTATTTATTTGATTCAATAAGATTTTAAGATGAGTTCTTAAAAAGGATGTAAAACTTTATAGAGTTTTGGATTAGGTCTTAAGATTTAAAAAAAAAAACTAAACAGAAAAATCTAAATTTAATAAATATAATAATATATATAATTTATTTAGCCAACAAATAATATATGTAATATTAATATTTAAAGTTTACACATTATAATTTTAATATTTTGAATTTTCAAAAATCGTCTATTGCGTACTGCACCTTTCAAGTTTGAAGTTTCACGCCACTCCATTGTCCATCGACTTACTCCACATCCTCTGTCTCTCACGTCCTATCCTTCTAGCACCTGGCAACTGTCTATTGTCTTCCTCTTGTCTTTTTTTTTCTTTCCATTTGGAGTCTGCACTACTTGCATCGAGCCAAGCACCGCACCAGCCTCCTTCGTTGTTTTGTACATTATCCCACAGGACTGCAGAATAGCTTTCCTTTCTGTCACACACACCACACCTCAAATCCTCTCCTTTATGGCTCTATCATCTCTGTCGATCATCTATCGTCTCTCCGTCTTCGTACCTTATCTATCGTTTCTCGACGTTGTCTCATCTCAGCAGCCAGCACTCTTTGCTCTGATCTCTCGACTCTCTCTCATCTAAGCACTCTCGGCTCGTCTCATGTACGTGAAAGTGTCATGTGTACATTATTGCTTGGTTTCCATATTATTAGGGTTGAAAAACATGAGACACGGTTAGTTTCTTAAGTTTTGGACATTGGTGAAAGTCAGTGCAAATCAAGAGTAATGAAATGCAATTTCAATTAAGTGAAAGAAAAAAAATCTGTTGAAGTATTATATGGTTAATTAATTAGCCCCCATTATATATCTCATTTGGAATTGTTGAGGTATTAAAAGAAATATATTTGATGTTTAAATTGTAACGTCTTGGAATCTGAGGTGTTATTGCTCGGCACATATCATTATCAAGTAAGAACACGTTAAGACTCTTAACCTTATTCTAATATCATTTAAACCCGTACTTCTTGTTAATCACAATAAGATAAATACTATACTTTCAATAGGATTCAAGTAAATCCCCGTTCAATCCTTCAAACTCCTTAACACAACCTTAAACAAACATTTTTAATCAGAATCTAAAAATAATTAAACTTATAGAGTTTACTAATCCATTATCTTCTAAAGAACATCACTGTTCAATACACACAAATAACTAAAAAATTCCCTTTCTCTAATCACTATAATAGTAATAGTAATCATCGTCCCTCCTCTCCTGTACATTCAACCTTAGGTATTCATCTTGGTTATTGCATTCATTTGTGCTGCATCTAAAAAAAAATCCTCAAGGGGTGAGCTAACACTTAGCATGTATAAGTAGCAATCACATACACATGAATAAACATAAATTAAATCACATACATTTATGCAAATACTAAACATCATACAACACTTTATTATTTCACTTAAGTCTACATAACACCAATGGGGTACTCATGGCCTTGCCAAACATATATAGATATTTAATATATAATATGGTGTTAAGAACTACCACTACAGGTCAGAACACTCATGAGTTCTTAAACTTAAACCAACTCGGGTCATTTCCAAGCACAACTTTACTAGGGACAGTGTAACATAAGGATTATTGAGGTGCCCCCTAAGGATCTGCTAGTAGGGCCCCTAGGTCGAGCCAAGCATAATCAACAACCAACTTAATCCAGTCCATTATAACTTAATCAATTTAGTACTGTCTTAACAATCACAAGAAACAACTAAAGTTACACATACTTGGAATCTTAGTCTAAAGTATGTTTGGTCTTGAAATTTAAAACACTAGTAATTCGCTCTTAGTACTAATTTGAAATATTTTAAGTTACTTAATTCTATTTACTTAACTGTTATTAGATTACTTCTCTTACTCATTGGAATTTCTAGGGTTATTCTAAGTGTTTAGGTTACATTTAGATTCATCCAGATATAAATTAAGTTGAAAAACAAAATGTCTATAAGTACATAATCATGCTTTAGGCCGTGTACTTAGGTATGGTTAGGTACACAGTTATTTAGTGTTCATGTATCTTTTTGTGTATTTTGATATTTTTTGCACACGTAGGTACACAATCATATAGTTGGTTGTGTATCTTTCTGAGAATTTTCATATTTTGACATGTCTAAATACATCGGCATGTCCTACGTCCGTGTACCTTTTTGTACATAATGTGTATTTCTACACGAGTAGGTACATAGGCGTATACCTAACTGTATACTATGTCGTTCTTCACAAATTGATTTCCTCTTCACCATTTCCTTCCTAAGCCCAATTCCTATGCTCCTAAACTTAATTTGATCTTAAAATTTGTAAACTCTAAATGCATTATGTGAATTAGTATACTTACTTGATTTAGTAAAGGTTTTGAATCCTTAATTGTTCGATTCCTCACTCATTCTACCCCTTTTCCTTATCCGAATTCTGATGGAATAATGTAGTAACAATTAATTAAATCCTAAATTCTATAATCAGGAATAATAATTTAATCATTAATGCCCTTACCTAATGAAATTGGGTTTGGTTTTTGTTGTTCGCTAGGTCGCCTTATGGTTTCCTTGTTCCAAAGAGTGTCCCTTTTTTAGTTACTTTGAAAATGATAAAAAGAGGAGCATTAGGTCAAACTAAGATGTATATATGATATGCCAATATCCAATTTTAATTACAAATGCTAATTGAAGATACAATTGAACAATAGTCAATCAAATAGGCATGAACCCTAATTGATATGAACCCTAATTAACGTGAAATAAGAATGAAAGATGCTCCCAATTCCTTACTAGACATAATATACTAGTTGAAATTAGGGATGACTTGCAATTGATGATGTAACTCACAACAATTTCAAGCCCACTTGCCATAACCTTAATTAGAATTGATAAAAGTGCTTTTGTGAAAGAGAGAAAACCCTTTTCACGTGAATAATAGCAGCTGCCAAATGATGTTCAAAAGTCCCTTTTTGTCTCCTTTTTACAAGTATTTATACTTGTTTTAAATATGAAAAAATAACAAAAGAAAATAGCTACATAGGTTGGTTCTTGAAACTCTCCCACGATTAATGGAACACAATACCAGGATGGTTTCTTGTTGGTTTATTTAGGTCCGTGAATCACCCACAAACCAAGCACTAGTGTGTTTGCTCGCTATACTGTAATACTGACAAATGTACCTGATTAAATACAAAATAATTATATAAAGTAAATGAAGACATTATATGAATGTCTTCGGGTTCCAATTGTTCAAAAAGTATCCTCAACTCTAAGTTCTGTAGTCCTTTGGCTCTCGCTCTTTTTATAGGTACTATAGATGTATTGGTTTGATTCCTATCATTTCCTTAAGCTTGTAGAAGATTTGCCCTCAAATCTAATAAGTCTTCATGAATATCATTTGGTATATATGGCGATAGGTCTACAACATTAAATGTAGCACCTTCGCCCTTAGCGTAGCATGCATATTACTCCAATTGTCTAATCAATGCAAGTCATAAGGGCTAGGATATAGACTAGTAGATAAATGTAATTTGTCTACTAGTGTATCAGATATAACATTTGTGCAACTACCACTATCAATGGTGAGTACACAAAGGTTACCCCTGATCCTACAAGAGGTGTGGAATATGTTCTCTCTCTGTATGTCACTAGCATTAAGAGATAAGGTTAGAGTCCTGCGTAACACATTAATAGGTAGATATTGTTCACCTGTACGCTCCTTATGTGTTTCTGTAGTCTGGTCATCATAATACTCTTGCAGTGTTACAGACTGGTTTGTAGGCTCAACCTATTCCTCCTCAACCTCAACATCTTCCCCAGTGCCCTCTATAACAGTTATCACCCTCTTATTTAGAAACTGTGCTACCATATGCCCAAATCCCATGCATTTAAAGCATTTAATTTAGCGTACTTTTCCACTAGTAGATCTAGGAACAGTCTGCTACACATCTGGTGTTATCACCTCTCTACCCTTCCCGAAGGCATATTTTCTCTGGTAGTGATAGGGGTAGTTTTGTCCATTGCTCTCATCGTCTCACCTATTACCTTTACCCCTCCTGATTGACCGTTAGCTACCATGGGTTTTGTAGTAGTATTGGGCCTACTGCTCGGAGCCCTGAACAAGTTGGACCTCCTTTGCCTCTCCACTTTCAAGGCCAATTCAATAGCCTCATGAAGTGTATTATAACACTACAGCTAAACAACACACACTATCTCATATTTCAGCCCTGAGACGAAGCATGCTAGGGTTTGTTCTGGAGGTTTGATTGACCCACATCTAATCATAAGGGTTTCAAATTCCTGAACATAATCATCCGCTATCTTGCCTCCCTACCTCAAAGTCTGTAGTTGCATAAACAGTTCCTATTTGTAGTGCTCAAGAATAAATCTTTTTCTTAACACCCTTTTCATATCCCTCCATGTCTGAATCTCAGCTTCCCCATCCTTACGCCTGCTGATAATCAAATTCTTCCACCATAGTGCAGCGTATCCTATAAACTCGACAGCAGCCAATCAGACTCTGGTATTATCATCGATCTCATAACATTTAAAGAGACCCTCGACCTTGTCCTCCCAGTCCAAATAATCATCAGTTGATCCTTTGCCGTCATAAGAAGGCATTTGCAGCTTCACATACTCTAGTCCCCGAGGTGACCTGAAATCCTTATTTTGATATAGATTAGCCCCAAAGTTGTCATCCCTTTCTTCCTTATAAAGATGATGATCCCTATCTATCTTTCTATTCAGATTTCCATCTCCTACTACTCTATCTCTCTGAAGGTTCTGTGGAGCTACTCGAGGTGGTGCCTGAAGGTTCACCACTGGTGGATGTGGTAATGTTATCCTATCAATCCTAGTTGCTAAAGTAGCAACTATGGTAGTAAGATCCTGGAGCTGTTCTTTAAAAGTCCTCCTACCTGCAATATTATAACCTTGACCTCCACCAACCTGGCTATTGGCCTCACTGCCAATTCCCCATTTACACATTCGTTGGACATGTCGTGATTTAAGAAGTAATCCCATAAATTATAGCAAACTCCTTCAACAACACCAACCCACATATTTAATAACCACAATAATGCAATAGCTCACGTTTCAAAAAGAATTATAGGCGCAAGGAAATAATTTAGTACTCCAAGTAAAGTTCAATAAATGAAGTACACACACAACTACTTTCAAGTAGTTAGAATTAAATTCAACTACAAGTGCTTAAGTAACCAGTCAATTACTTTCACACTTTAACGACTTGTTTGAAGTCAAATTCTATTACTCAAACCTTCCTTTCTTAGCCATGACACACACTCATACTTTAGCTTCAACATGCAGGACCTTACTCCACACAATTCCATAAATTCACAAATGGCAATTCCTTCATTCAACACACAAACACAATGCCAACAATTCATACACATACAACCATGGTGCAACAACCTCCACAATTTTTTTTTGCAAACACAACCCTACACACACTCCACAGTTTACACTCCCAAACATACAAGTTTCACCACTACAAACACTAAAGCAAACCGCAACTTATACACTAAAATAGCAACAATTCAAATTTGAAAATCAAACCACTTCACTAATTTCAACCCTTCCTTAAATGGTAAGAAGTAATTTTCAAATTCAAACAACCATTCATTAACTTCCTTTATAACTTGCATTGGTTGGACAATCGGGGTAGTATGCATGTTACACAAAAGGCAAAGGTACCGATGAGTGTTGGAAAGAAATATCATGATGAGATCCTGTGTGATGTGATCCCCATGTGTACCTTTCATTTACTATTGGGTAGACCCTAGATGTTTGATAGAAAGGTGATGCACGATGGCTTTAGAAACACTTACATGTTTCGAAACGGAGGGTCTCGAATAGTATTGATACCTATGTCTCCATCAGAGGTGCACAATTTCCAAGAGCAAGTCAGGACTATTTCTATTTCATCTAATAATTGGGAAAATAAGGTGATAAAGGCATCTGGGTTCAATCTAAGAAGTGACCCTCTAGATTTGAGGGCAAATCTTTCAGAGGCCCGAAGAGATGATGGGAATCTACCCAGCAATCTGGATGGATAAGGAACTTGATTTGGATAATGATCCAAATCACTTTCATGCATACATATTTTTCTTTATCTAATAAAAGTTTGAATGATAATCTAGCAAGTACAACGATCATTCTTCACGGGATGCCACATGAACTTCAATGTTGGTCAAATTAGGGACATCATTGGATTCACATCCAATGGCCCGCCGTGATCAACATTGACTCGATGAACCGACTCTTTGAAGATTATTATCTTTTGTACTTGTAATTTTTTTCTTTAAACCATTTATTTTGTAAGCTTTTAGGACATTTTATTTGGTTGTATTTTGAGGATTTAGGACCAGCCACCCTTTAGTGGCATAATTGTAATTGTTTAGTCATTTAACCTTAAAGGGAGTAAGTATAAATAGTTGCTTAAGTAAGGTTTGGAGGGGAGGTTAAGAGTATACAATTTATTGCCAATTTTTGTGAGAATTTAAGGTTCTACTCAAATTTTCATAAGAATCTTATCAATTCTTCAAGTAATTGTGACGAGTAGCAACTAAAGGATTTGTGAGTCATATCATTTCCTTAGTTGATTCCATTTCATGCTAGTGTGTAATATTTAGTTTTGATTTGGATTGTGTTCTTTTGGTTCTTGATTTCACGTCAGTTGTAAGGTCAATTCTATCATTATATTGTTTACAATTTAGTGGAAATTGGATCCTATGTTGTCTTGTTGGTTGCAATTATTCAATTGCTAGTAGAATTCTTCATTTGCGTGGAGGCTTTTGTATAAGTAGTTCACGCCATTTTAGTATTGTTGTTCATTGGATTTCCAATTAATCTTGTGTTGTGTGCTTAATCTATTTAAGCACATCATCTTTTGGTGTTAAGATTATTGGATTATAAAGGGTTAAGGGGTTTACACCTTTGTGGAGGGTTATGTCTGGGTTAGATTGAGGTTGATTCAATTTGTTGTTTATATGTGCTTTAGCCTTTTTAAGCACATCATGTAGTAGCTAGAAGAGGAAGGGATTTAGTGCTCAAGCTTCTAAGTATTCTACCAAAAAGTTGTTAATAGTCTTCATTTAAAAAGAGGTCAAGGCAAAGTTTTTAGTTTGCCACTAATTTTATGTTACTTTTGGGGGTGTTTTATGAATACAATAAAGCTTTATTTATTAGAGTGAATTCTAGATGGTTGGTGTCAATAGGACTAAAAAAAAGGGATGATTGACTGATAAAGAAATCCTCTATACAACTAGACACATACCTTTCTATTTTTAATTTGTGTTTTAGTTTATTAATGATAATTGATTATTATGTGCAACATATTGTGTAACGCCCTAAAGCCTAAAGCACCATAGCCTGCCACTTGTCATTGCTACCGAGCGACACGCTAAGGTTCTAAACTTCAATATACTTCCAAAATTGCTTAAATACATTATCCATCATACTACTATAACTATAATCAAATGAATGATTCACAGATGAGTCATTCCAAATTTCATTATTTAATAACCACAAAGTCTCAAGCTACAATCTATCTCCATAATTTCAATTGAACAATAAAACATCAATTTACAAAAATTCATAATTCTTGTCACTCTTCCTCCACATAATAATGGTGTTATCTTCCCATCTCATCCATGTAATGTCCCACTAAGTTTCCATTCTCATCATATTCTAGTTATTCATCATTTCCACCTGCAACTAAAAAAAAATGTAAGAAGGGGGGTGAGCCTAAGCTCAGTACGTGAGTACCATACCCACATGCACATGACACACCACATTAATATCACATGCATATATGTAACATTTTTCCATAACTCATTCACAATTCTATCCACACATCAATACCAAAGGAATTATCACACATAGGGGGTACTCATGACCTCGGTACACACAACATTTATCCTAGTGGGAATTGCCTCTATGGGCCCTGTCTATCCCTAATCTACCTTAGATCATTTCGATACATGACTCTACTAGGGACGACGTGGTATACCGATCATCGAGGTACCCTATAGGGATCTACCACTGTAGGCCCATAAACCAAGCCAAGCATAAGCAACATATTTCATTCCATTCATAGAACACTACATTACTTCACGATGCCACATGATTTACATTATGTCTCAGCATTTCATTATTTCACATACAACTCATTATACAACTTCCTAACAATCACATACAACAAACAAAGTAAACATGTATTTGGAATCCTAACCTTACGCACTTCTTGTCGCAAACTTAAGCTAAGTCGATATCTATATAATCAACACATTAATCTTAATACTAATCCAACATAATATAACTCTCTTAATTCCTCTTATTCTATTAAGTCATCTAAGGTTTCACTAATTTGTTTTGGTTGTGTGGAATTTAGCTAATGAAGAAGACAATTTGATGTATAATAATAATGTTCATCACTTAACATAGCCATGTTGGAGGTCGTGTTGTTCAACACGGCTAGTACACGACCGTGTTAGGGGTCGTGGATCTCTCGGTGAGATTTGGCTTCAACACAGTTGGAACAAGATCGTGTTAAGAGGCCATGTTTTTCTTAATTCAACATAGTCGAAACACGACTGTATTGGGAGGTCGTGTATCTCTCAACATGACTTTTGGACTTAACACAGTCGAAACACAACCGTGTTGAGAGGTCGTGTTCTTATTTTAACACGGGGGCAACACGATCGTATTAGATGGTCGTGTATCTCTCGGGACACTTTGTAATTCAACAAGGTTGAAACACAAACATGTTAGGGACCATGTATCTTTTAGTATACCTAGTTAAATTAACACGGGAGCAATACAACCGTGTTGAATGGTCGTATATCCCTCGGTATGTCATTCGAACCCTAAGTTTTCTACATTTATTCATCCAATCTTTTCATTTTCTAATCCTAAGCTTAATTAAATCTAAAAATACGAATTAGAATCTCTTGATTAGAATCTTGCTTGAAACTCCAAATCCAATCACTCCCGTGCTTAGTCAATCCATTCTCTAGTTTGATTTATATAGTCTCGCTAAGAAAAGACGAAATTGCCCCTTATCCTAGATGTCTATTTACGACTTTACCACTCATTATATTTTTACACATTTATTTATAAATAAAAAAAAAATGTGTATTATATATTGTTTAATCATGTTAATATATTAATTTGATTAAAGTTAAACCTTTAAAGTGAAAATCAACAAAGTGTGATTTCACTTAAATCAAAATTTAGGAGCCATTTCATTCTCCTTTTGATAGCTTGTTTGGATTCTCATTTTATAAAGTCCATTGTTTTAAAGGAAAGTGAATGTAGGTTTCTTATGACCAGAGTTTCATAAGAAGCCAACTCTTTAGGGCACTTTACAAATGTTACTTGCAAGTAAAGATAACAAAGAGTTTATATTTCTTATTGTCATTCCTAAATAGATATTCTTTATTTTGGGACATGCATTGTGAGTTTTTATTATTCTAATTATTACTAACTATAATGCCTCGAAACCCAAGCCGTGTTACTACCCGCCTTGTGTCATAAGAACACGTTAAAGGCTCTAAATTAACTCTGATACATTTTAACCTGTAACTTCTATATAAAAGCATTTCATACATCCCCAAAATTCAAATAATTTCATAAACTATATCAAATATCTAATGCAATGAAAGTTTTTTAATACAAAAATAACATTCCTCAAAAGATATTGTCTATTACAACCAAATAACATAATTCTCCCAAATCCTAATCACCATAATAATAATGGTAATCTTCATCTTCCTCTCTCTGCAGTTCACCTAAACCCAAGTTATTTTTTGGGTTCTCATTTCCCTTAACACCTACATCTAAAAATGCTCCCCAAAAGGTGAGCTAATACTCAGTACGCATAATACAAACACACAAGCATGAACAAGTATCACACACATCATGTAGTACTTAAACACAGACAAACATTTCTTAATGTATTTTATGTCCACAAGCATCAATAAGGTACTCATGACCCCCTTAACACACTTAACACACTAGAGCATGATTTGGTGAAGGGAACTGCCACTATAGGCCCCACACCCATGATTCCTTAATCCTTAAACTTGGTGATAGGAACTCCCACGAGCCCAACACCCATGGTACACTAAATCTTGGTGATGGAAATTGCCACTACAGGCCCCACACTCATGTTCACTTAAACCACTTAATTCTAGTGATGGGAACTACCACTATAGGCCTCATACCCATGTACACTTAAACTGGTGATGGGAACCGCCACTACAGGCCCCATACCCATGTCCACTTAAACCTTTTAACCAATATTTAGCCCAGATCATTTCCAAACACGACTCCACTTAGGACAACGTCACACAAGATCACTAAGGTGCCGCTTAGGGATCTATCACTATCGAGCTCTTAAGCTGAGCCAAGCACATGCAACATACAACTTAAACACTTAAGTTAATTCATCCCATTAAATCAAGTTCAATGCATAAACTAACTTAAACAAGCACAAATCAACATACAAATTACACGTACTTTGAATCCTAGCCTTAAGCACTTTCGGTCTTGGAGTTAAACTAAATTGAAATCTATACACATCAACAAGTTCTTCTTAATATGTAATCTAAGATTAATATCATTATCTTATTTCTCTTAATCCTATTTATTTAATTTCTCTAGGGCCTTACTAGCTATCTAGGTTACTAGTAAGGCCCTTGATTCAACACAGTCGAAACACAACCGTGTTAGGAGACCATGTTACCCTTGACTTAACACGGTTAAAACATGACCATGTTAAGAGGCCATGTATCTCTTGGTGTAACTTTTGAATTCAACACTATCGAAACACGACCGTGTTGGTAGGTCATGTTACCTTTTGCAATCTCCACGAACTCTTAATTCTTCATTCCAATTTCTCCTAAACCCAATTCTCTCTATCCCTAGACTTAATTTACTCTTTAAAACATGTAATTACAATTAAATTACACATATTTTCATATTCATATCAAATTTCCTACGGGTTGAATCCTTAAACTGTTGAGTCCCCTCCCTACTATGCCCTTCTCAAAAATTTGAACCCTATAATGTTCATGATACTCATAAATTCTAATTCTAATAACCTAAATTGAAATTCTTGTAAGATTTCTTACCTTTCGTATTTGAAGTTAAGTCACTCATTTTTCCTTTCATCATCTTAGGGTTTGTTCCAAGAGAGCCTCTCCTTTGTTTGCTGCTTTTACTATGAGGGGTGAAAAAGGAGGAACATTAGATCATTTGGGGTTAAATACTCCCTTTCGTGAAATGTCCAAATTGCCCCTCTAATTTTCTAAAATTCCCATCCTCGTCCTTTGTTCTTTATGACAACATATATCTTAAATAAATAAATAAATAAAATTTTCAGGTATTATATTCTTCCCCCCTTATAAAAACTTTCGTCCTCAAAAGTACCTAATTTTGGAAGAGTTCTGGATACTTCTTCCTTATTTTTGCTTTTAGTTCCCACGTCGCTTCCCTTTCTATTTGGTTAGTCTATTGCACTTTAACATAAGGGATTATTTTCCATCTTAGTACTCATTCTTTAGTGTCTAGAATTCTAATTGGCCTTTCCAAAGACATCATATTTTGCTACACATTCAATGGTTCTAAAGCCACTATTTGATCTAGGTCGAGTACATATTTCCTTAACATGGATACATGGAATAAATCATGTACCCCAGCCAAATTTGGTGGAAGAGCTAACCTGTAAACCACTATGCTTATTCTTTCCAAGATCTCAAATAGGCCTATATATCTTAGATTTAACTTTCCTCTCTACCCAAATCTAATAATCCCTTTTGTTGGAGAAATCCTCAATAATACCTTATCTTCCACTTGAAATTCCAAGGGGCATCTTCTCTTGTCTACATAGCTCTTCTGTCGAAATTAAGTGTCTGTATTCTCTGCCTAATTAGTTTCACTTTGTCTACCGCTTTTTATACTAACTCTACCCTCGTCATCTGTCTTTCTCCCACTCCATCCCAATGTAGTGGGGATCTACACCATTTTCCATAAAAAGCTTCATATGGTGTCATATGGATGATTGCCTGATAACTATTATTATAGGAAAACTCCACCAGAGGTATAAGCTCATTCCATTTGCCTCCAAAATCTAGTGTACATGCCTTGAGCAAATCTTCTAATATTTGTATGGTCCTTTCAGACTAACCATCTGTCTATAAGTGGAATGCTGTGCTGAATTGCAGTTTGGTGCCCAATGCTTTATGTAGGCTGTTCTAAAATCTACTCACAAACCTTGTGTCTCTATCAGAAGTGATTGTCACTAGCACTCCATGCAGTCTGAATATCTCCTATATGTATATCTAAGCCAGTTTATCCCATTTATATCCTACTCTGATAGGTATAAAATGAACAAACTTGGTCAATCTATCCACTATAACCCAAACTGCATCTTGTTTCTCCTTAGTGTTTGGGAAGGCTATAACAAAGTTCATTGTCACATGCTCCCATTTCCACTCTGATATTAGAAGAGGCTGTAATTCTCTAGTTGGTCTCTGATGTTCTATTCTAATATGTCGGCATGTAAGGCATATGGCTACATATTTTTCTATTTCTCTCTTCATGTTTCTCCACCAATAACAACTCTTCACACCCTTGTACATTTTGGTACTTCTAGGATGTATTGTGTAAGTGGAGTGATATGCCTCTTTCATTATCTCTCTCTTCAATTCTTCATCCTTTGGCACACATAGTCTTGTTTGGTACCTTAAGGTCCCTTCTACATCTAAGTTAAATTTTGGTACCTTACCTTGTTCCATTCTACTCTTGATCTCTTATATGTCCTTATCTTCCATTTGACCAACTTTAATTCTGTCCATTATGGTTGGTTAAATCTTTAACGTAGCCATTTTTTCTCCCACTTCTTGTATTAAAATTTCTAGCTTCAATTTGCACATGTCTTCTAATAACTCCTTCTACAAAGTGATGAGAGTAGTTACACTGCCCTATTTCTTTCTGCTAAAGGTATCTGCCACCACATTGGCTTTTCCTGGATGATATTGTATCTCCAGGTTAGAATCCTTAATTAACTCCAACCATCTCCTCTGTCTCATATTTAGCTCTTTCTACGTAAATATGTATTTCAAGCTTCTATGGTCAATGAAAATTTTGCACCTTTCTCCATGCAAGTAATGCCTCCATAGCTTTAAAGCTAATACTACAGTTGCCAATTCTATGTCATGAGTTGGGTAGTTCTTTTCATACAGTTATTACTTGACCCCCTTACATCAATACATACCTCAACCTTGAACTAAGGTATCACTATACACTATAAACTCTTCTTCACTCTTAGGCAAAGTCAAAACTAGCACTGACACTAGTTTCTCTTTGAGCATCTGATAACTGGCTTCACATCTGTCATCCCATTCGAATTTCACATTTTTCCTTGTCAATCTGGTAAGAGGAGTTACTATTTTGGAAAACCCTTCTATAAATCTCCTATAGTAACTTGCTAGACCTAGGAAGCTTCTTACCTCTGTAATTGTTTTCAATCTATGCCAGCCAACTATTGCTCTCACCTTTTTTGCGTCCATAGATATCCCATCCCTATTAACCATATGACCCAAGAAGACTACTTGTTCCAGCCAAAATTTACATTTACTGAACTTGGCATGCAACTTTTCATCTTGTAACCTGCTCAATACCATTCTCAAGTGTTCTTCATGCTCCTTAATGCTTTTAGAGTATATCAAAATATCATCTATAAAGATGATTACAAATTTATCTAGAAAATCCCTTAATACTCTATTTATTAAATCTATGAATGCAGCTGGTCCATTCATTAGTCCAAAGGGCATTACCAGAAACTCGTAGTGCCTATACCTAGTATGGAATATTGTTTTCTGGATGTCCTCTTCTTTGATTCTTAGTTGATGGTAGTTTGATCTTAAGTTTACTTTAAAGAACACTTGAGCTTACTGTAACAGGTCAAATAGGTCATCTATCCTAAGAAGAGGATACTTGTTCTTTATTATAACCCTATTTTAACTCCCTATAGTCTATATAAAGTCTCATGCTTCCATGCTTCTTCTTTACAAACGGGACTGGTACACCCCAAGGAGAGACACTGGGTCTTATAAAATCATTATCTTGTAGCTCTTATAACTGTTTCCTTAATTCTTCCAATTCCACTTATGCCATCCTATAGACTGGTTTTGATATGGATATTGTACCCTATACCAAGTCGATATCGAATTCTATTTCCCCGGCCAGGGGTAAACTAGGAAGATCTTCTAGAAACACGTTAAGAAATTCCCTCACTAGCAACACTCTTTCTATCTTAACTTCTTCACTGGCTTCAATAGATATAGTTGCTAGTACACTTTTTCCCCATAAGTAAGCAATCTAGTAAGTTTCTATACTTTCTAACTTATATTCAAAATATCCATCCCCTAGTATATTAAACTACACCACTATGTTGTGACAGTTAATGGTGACATGATATTTTGATAGCCATTTAACACATAAAATATTGTCAAACTCTATCATCTCTAATACCAAGAGGTTTGCTAGCATCACCCTACCATATATTTCTATTCTCACTCCTCTGCATATCCTACTTATTCTTTCTCTTACTCCCAAAGGAGTTGATACGATTCCAAGAGCTAAGATACGAGCAGTCAAAGAAAACAAAGTCAATCTGAGCTCTAGGTGGCAGTGAGGAGTCCAAAAAAGGAGGACATAAGCATCGGGAGGACCTAAGCGAAGTTCGGCTAGCCTTAAGCCGGCCTTGAATAAAGGCCGGCTGAATTAGCTTCAAGGCCGCCGGCCTTGGAGCCGGCCTTTAGGTGCCGGCCTATGTATTTAGGCCGCTGGCCTTGAATGGTTTCGCACAATTTTTTTAGGATGATATAAATAGGCGTCCTTAGGGTTTTTCAAGAGAGAATGTTATTTTTTTTGTTGAAAACAAACACTTGAGCGGTGTGAGTGAATCCTCTTTGGAGATTCTTGAATATTGAGAATTGATTTTCACTTTATTCTTGTTGTTCTTATCAAATTCTTGGTTCATATAGAATTTGTGGCGAGCATTGTTATTGAATTCTTGGAATTCTTTAACCGTAGTGATTGATTTATAGAACGTGGTCTCTATCATTCTATGATTTGATTGCGAATCAGTTTAATTTTATCAATCTTGGCATCTATAGATTGGTAATTTTATCCATATCTTTGATTTTATTCGTAGTACCAAAATCCAGAAAACCCTAAAAAAATTTGTGACATTTGATTATTATTGATGATTTGATTTGTGTGAAAGAATTCGAATCCAAATTCGTGTCATTTGGTATCCGAACATATCAATTTCGTATCATTTGGTATCAGAGGATTTCGAATTCGTATCAGGAGTACTAACAGCTAGGCAGTCATTTATGTTTTCAATATTTAAAGCACATGCACAAACAAAATTCTTAGACACACAAGACACAGATGCATTGGTATCAAATAGCACATATGCATTGCAGGAGAATACTGGAAGCATACCTACAATGTTGTCTACATCTGGGATATCCTAATGCTGCTACTGGTGAATGGCAAATACTTTGGTAGGAACTCTTTGTCTAGGACCTCCTGCCTGTGGTCTACCTCCCTATCCTCTCACTAGAGGTCTAACTACCATTTGAACTGGCCATGTCTGATTTCTGATTAGTCTTTGAGGATAGTTGACTACCTTATGTTCCCTCTAATTGCACACATGATAGAAGATTAGGGGGACTGACCTCTCAGTTTAATACCTACTAATGTGCCTAGTCTTCCCACAAGAGAAACATAACCCATCTGGTCATCTGCGCTCTCTTAACTCATGAGGTTCGTAACATCTGGGACATTTAACATTTGGGCCTATTGCAGTGAGTGCCAAAGGCACTTATTTGATATGAAGAGGAGGGGCTACAACTTCAGTGTTCTGCTTCGCAGCAGGTGATTTCTTTTACCCCTATCTTGCCCCATTCCACTAGAGGCAAGTCTTTTTCCTAGAGTTATTGCTGCTCTATGGCTCTACTGTTCCTCTATAATCTTTTTATTATGCTCGAAGTACTTCACTTTGTCAACCATTTCAGCATATGTATTTAGCTGAAAGGCCCTTACTGCAAGTTGTAAGTCCAATTCCAATCCTCTCAGGAACCTTTTAGCTTGGGACCTATCATCATTACGTACATTTTCAAGAAGGAACTGAATGAGGCAATTCAACTCAGCCTCATACTCTTTAACTTTTTGGTTCCCTTGTTCACAATTGTAGTATTCATTCTCCATTCTGTCTTTGGAGCTATTGGGAAAGTATCTCTAATAAAACAACTCCTTAAATATAGCCCAGTTTGTGCATTCCCTTGTAAGTCTAGGAACCGAAGCCTAACATTTTGCTGTGATTCCCTTTAGCATTAATGCAGCTTAATTTACCTTTCTATCTTCTGGTATTTGGAAGGCAACAAATGTTTTCTCAATTTCTTATACCTAATCCTTAGCTTTAATTAGGTAATCCACTCTAGGGTTAAACTTTTTAGCAACTCTTATGAACCTATCAAAGCTAAGGGGTTTGCTAGCATTCTTGTGCTATGGGACATTAGGGGCTGAGTGTTATTGTACCAGTAGTACCACCAAGTGGTTCACAGTATGCAGTAATTAGATTGTCTCTTTAGCCATTTGACCTCTTTCCCCTTATGGCTATAGGTTCTAAACTTCCTCCTCATTGGGATTATCACATATAGCACCCCTTCTGACTCCTAATCTAATGATTCTTCTTAAAGGCATGCGGTTTAAGAAGAGACAACCGAATCCACTTAAGTTAATATCAGTCATGGTCAGTTTCATAGTGTGTGAGTATATACTCATATACCACTACACATAGGTTTACTCATATATAAAACTTAGCAGTTAAAAGAATATAAGCAAAGTAATAATACAAGAAAATAATTACATAATTAAGTAAACGTTCCATATTTTACCCACTCTCCTCATATCTCACTATCTTACAAATCAAGTGCTTAATTTCTCTAAAGATTATATCTTATGCTCTACCGGTTTAAAACTTATGGCTATTGATCATTACTTAGTTTTAAGGATTATTACCTAAGCTCTTTAGGATCAATGACCTATGCTCTATAGATTAAAACTTAAATCATAAGGATCATGAACCTATTCTCTATAGATTCAAACTTAAGTCTCTAAAGATCATAAACCTAAAGCACTGATACCACCTAAACTATAATGCCCTGAAACTCGAGTTGCGCTATTGCCCGCCACGTGTCCTTATCTCACAAGAACACGTTAAGGCTTTGAATCGACTCTGATACATTTTAACATGTAACTCCTATATAAAAGCATTTCATACATCCCCAAAATTCAAATAATTTCATAAACCATATCAAATATCTAACGCAGTAGAAGTCTTTGAACACGAAAATAACATTCTTCAAAAGATACTATCTATTACAGTCAAATAACATAATTCTCCCAAATCCTAATTACCATAATTGTAATGGTAACCTTCATCTTCCTCTCTCTATAGTTCACCCAAACCCAAGTTATCTTCTAGGTTCTCATCTCCCTCAACACCCGCATCTAAAAATGTTCCCTAAATGGTAAGTTAATGCCTTGTACGTATAACACAAACAGATACGCATGAACAAACATGAACAAGTATCACACACACCATGCAGTACTTAAACACAAACAACCATTTCTTAATACTTTTTATGTCCACAAGCATCAATAGGGTACTCATGACCCCCTTAACACACTTAACAAACTATAGCATGATTTGGTGATGGGAGCTACCATTACGGGCCCCACACCTATGATTCCTTAATCCTTAAACTTGGTGATGGGAGCTGCCACTACGGGCTATACACCCATGGTACACTTAATCTTGGTGATGGGAACTGCCACTATGGGCCTCACACCCATGTTCACTTGAACTACTTAATCCTGGTGATGGGAACTACCACTATGAGCCCCAAACCCATGTATACTTAAACCTCTTAACCAACATTCAGTCCAAATCATTTCCAATCACAACTCCACTAAAGACAACGTCACATAAGGATCCGCCACTACAAGCCCCTAGGCCGAGCCAAGCACATGTAACATACAACATACAACTTAAACACTTAAGCTAAGCTATTCCATTAAATCAAGTTCAATGCATAAACTAACTTAAACAAGCACAAATCAACATGCAAGTTATACGTACCTTAAATCTTAGCCTTAAGCACTTCCGATCTTAGACTTAAGTTAAATTAAAATCTATGTACTTAATCTAAGATCAATATCATTCTCTTATTTCTCTTAATCCTATTTATTTAATTTCTCTAGGGCCTTACTGGCTATCTAGGTTGTGTGGAAATTAATTTAATTTGAAGTTAAATGAATATATAATTACGTTATACTTTACTCAACATAGCCATGTTGGGGACCTTATTGCTTAACACGGCCTAGACCACGACTATGTTAAGGGTCGTGTATCTTTCGGTGCAAAGTTTAGCTTTAACATGGTTGGAACATGACCATGTTAGGTGGCCATGTATTTCTCGATGTAATTTTCAAATTCAACACGGTCGAAACACAACCATGTTGGTAGGTCGTGTTATCATCAGCAATCTCTACGAACTCCTAATTCTTCATTCTAATTTCTCCTAAACCCAATTCTCTCTATCCTTAGACTTAATTTACTCTCTAAAACATGTAATTACAATTAAATTACACAAATTTGCATACTTACATCAAATTTCCTATGGGTTGAATCCTTAAATCATTGAGTCTCTTCCCTGCTATGCCCTTCTCTAAACTTCAAACCCTACAGCACACACAATACTCATAAATTCCAATTCCAATAACCTAAATTGAAATTCATATAAGATTCCTTACCTTTCATATTTGAAGTTAGGTTGTTCTTTTCTCCTTTCATCGTCTTAAGGTTTGTTCCAAGAGAGCCTCTCCTTTGTTTGTTGCTTTTACTATGAGGGGTGAAAAAGGAGAAACGTTAGGTCATTTGGGGTTAAATACTCCTTTCGTTGTTTGTCGCTTTTACTGTGAGGGGTGAAAAAGGAGAAACGTTAGGTCATTTGGGGTTAAATACTCCCTTTCATGAAATATCCAAATTGCCTCTCTAATTTTCTAAAATTCCGTCCTTATCCTTTGTTCTTTATGACAACATATATCTTAAATAAATAAATAAAATTTTCAGATATTATACTAAGTATTAAGTCTAATATATCACTTAACTCCAATTTTACTCAATCTCCATACTTGTTACATCAAAATTTTGAAATTTGACAACAATGTAATTTAATCTCTTGATTTTTATGATTCTAACTCTCTAATTTTATAATTATAAACCTAAGGCATGATTTTATTGATTGTCTAAGATAAGACACAACTAAATTGAGTTAAGATCTTTGACTTACCTACAAACACATTAGTAACATGGAATTTTCTTAATCACTATTTCCCACTTGTCTCACAATCATATTTCCTTTCTTATTTGAATTCCTTAATGAAACACCAAATTGATCAACAACCCTTTTATCATGAAAGTTCTCTTCATAGATCTACATTTTATTTCCTTTCTACAAACACCACATAATCAAGAAAATCTCTTAATTATCGTGCTCCTTCCAATGATTTCCCATATGATTAATAATCCTTTTTTCTTTATCTTCTTAAACAAATTATCATATACCAGTTATAATCTATAATAAAATAATCTCATTGAGGAAGTAAGATTTCTTACCTTATAAATTCATAAGAAAACTCGTGTAATAACCAAAAAAGAGAGGGGTTTGGTGCCTTTTAGGTTGAAAGAGAGGGAAACAAAGTTGTATTTTCCTTTGTTGAGCTCTTAGGTATTTATCAAAAAGTTGAGGTTAGTAATCTTCATATGAAAAGAGTTGAAGGCAAAATTACCAATTTGTCATTGATTTGAGGTTACTTTTAAGGGTGTTTCACAAATACCATAAAGCATTTGTCCTTGGAGTAAATTCTTGATGGTTGTAATGATAGAGTTAAAAGGGAAGGTTGACTCATAAGAAAAACCTCTACACCTAGATACATGCCTTTCTTTTTTTATTTTGTGTTTTAGTTCATTTATAATAATTGATTATTTAGTGTAATATGCTATTTAATTATATTAATATTTTAATTTGATTAAGTCATATCTCTGAAGTGAAAATTGATAGATGATTTTGCTTAAATCAAATTTTACAAACCAATTTATCCTATAGCCTATTTGAATTCTTATTTTATGAAGTCAATTATTTTATAGGAAATGGAAGGTGGGTAGGCTAACAATGAGTAGTGCTAGTTTTTCTCATGACCACGCCTTAATAAGAAACTAACACTTCGAGGTACTTTACAAATTTTACTTCAAGTAAAGATTATAAAAAGGTTAAAATTACTTTCCTTATTATCATTTTTTCATTATATTGAGGCACATGAGCTATATTTTCCTATTCCTGTAGTTATTATTAAGGATCTATTTGATTAAGAAAGAAGATTGAAAGTATTGCATCAAATATTTTTATTCCTTGTTTGGAAAAAAGATGTATATTCCACAACTTTCAATCATTTGAAATGAAAAAAAAAATTACAGAAAATTTTTTATTATAAATAGCTGTAGACTAAGTATATATACCTATAATTCGTAAGACAACGCACTTAGATTTAGTTATATAATTTATGTATAACAAATCATTCTATTATGTAAAAGATGATTGCATGCATATGGTTGAACAAAAGTTAATTTGTTACATGTCGCATATATTATATGCCTTACATGTTACATCTTAAACATTAAGTGGTTGAATATTCCTTTTTCTATTTCATTTCTTTAAATTTTCCCTTCCTTTAAAATAAAAATGAAAAATATTTACATAATAGATATCAATATAGAAGCTACTCTAATAGTTTGTACAATTTACCAAAATGAGATTGATCCAAAGTATACGCCTTCTACAATAGTTTGAGCATAAAAATGGTAAAAAGATGCAATAAACTAAAGAAGAAACCCAAGCTAGTTTTTTTTTTTTAAATTAAATTAACGAAATTAGAAAGGTAAAATATTTGAAAACGGAAATAAATTCACGTTGTTCTTTAATCAACCTTGAAATTATGATAGTCCAAATAATAAACAAATTATTAAATAAAAATACGAAAATATATAGGAATCAAGCTTCTTCAGTCAGATCAATGACCGCCACATATATATAATATAATATATATATATATATATATATAATTATTATCATCTGCTAACTAAATATGTAAATCTCAAATAAAAAAATAAGTATCATTTTACATATTTTCAATTGCTGTCGATAAGTCATACTCCTGGTCCTGTCCTTTTTCCTGATCCGAACAATTCTCACTCTAAGCTCTATTCTCGTCCTCGCTTCATTTCAACACCACATCTTGAACTGAAACCATGCATGGTGGTTGCTAACTTGGAAACAGCATGCAAAGCACAAGAAAAACTTGAAAATTAAACAAAACCTAGAAGCCTTAATTTTAACAAATTAAAAAACATTCAAAACTGATGAATAATCCCAATGAATACCACCCTGCAACGCATGAGACATGTAAGTTTTAGGGGCAATCCAATTTGGCTATATCTCTTAATTTCTATGCTCTGCATCCTATACTCTTCCAATCTTTTGCTCAACCATGGTCGTCGAGACTGCCCGCCTTTCAACATCTCCACCGCGGAAAATTTACAAACAATCCACAACATCTCTTCTACCCTTCACCTCGATGAAGAACGAGAAGAACAAAAAAATCTAGAAACCACCAAGGTTCAAATCCTACCGCAGCAACCACATCGATATAATACCGAGCTCAAGCACATTGTTTTTGGTATAGCAGCATCATCAAACTTGTGGGAGAAGAGAAAGGAATACATCAAAGTTTGGTGGAGGCCAAAGGAAACAAGAGGGGTTGTTTGGTTGGATAAGCGTGTTAGAGCAAGGAGACATGAGGAATCTACATTGCCCGAAATCAGGATCTCAGGGGAAACCTCTAGATTCAAGTATACGAATCGCCAGGGGCAGAGATCTGCCCTGAGGATTTCCAGGGTGGTTTCAGAGACTCTAAGTCTTGGAATGAAGGATGTTAGATGGTTCGTGATGGGGGACGATGACACAGTTTTTATAGTGGACAATGTTGTCAGGATACTTTCCAAGTATGATCATAAGCAATTTTATTATATTGGTAGCTCATCGGAGAGTCACGTTCAGAATATACACTTTTCCTATAACATGGCATATGGAGGAGGCGGATTCGCCATTAGCTATCCTCTGGCACAAGAATTGGCTAAGATGCAGGATCGGTGCATTCAGCGTTACCCCGGTTTGTATGGCAGTGATGATAGAATACATGCATGTATGGCTGAAATTGGAGTGCCCCTGACCAGGGAACCAGGATTTCATCAGGTACTTACTCATAGAATGCAAAGACTATTAGCACACTCCTTGTAGATAAAGCTGATAAAATCATGGTGAAAGCTTAACTAGCTTAGTCAATAAGGAACATGTGCCCATAATAAGTCCTTTATGAAGCAAAAAGAAAGGGGACGTGTACGATATCGTCACCCAAAATGAGACAGCAATAGTTCTCCGCCCCTTCTGGGATGGAGTGACAGGAATTTTAAGAATTTGAATTTCCAGATCTTGAAAATTAGAGAGTAAATTGGTCATGAAAGCACGTTTCATAGCGGTTATATATTAGGCCTATATGGAACAAGCCATATTCCTCTAGCAAGTTTAATCTTATGCAAACTTAAAAATCTACATGTTGGAGTTCTATTTTTGAAATAAGATTTCTGGCAATTTTGCAGTATGATGTCTATGGTGATCTTATAGGTCTCCTTTCAGCCCATCCAGTGGCCCCACTTATCTCAGTCCATCACCTTGATGTAGTAGAACCAATATTCCCGCGCATGAGTCAAGTTAGAGCTCTCCACCACTTGTTTGAATCTGTCAAGCATGACTCCGCGAGTATAATGCAGCAATCCATTTGCTACGATAAGAAAATGGCCTGGTCCATTTCAGTTTCGTGGGGTTATGTGGTTCAAATCATTCGGGGAGTTGTCTCTCCTAGAGAGCTTGAGATGCCAACAAGAACATTTCTTAACTGGTACCGAAGAGCAGACTATACTGCATATGCCTTCAACACTAGACCAGTCATGCGCCATCCTTGTGAAAAGCCTTTCATTTTCTACATGAGCTCGGTTCGGTACGATAGAGCTAAGAAGCAGACTATTGGATTCTACTCGCCATCCAGTACTAAGAACCCACCTTGCAGGTGGAGTATGGAGTCACCAGATAAAATCAATTCCGTTGTTGTCCTAAAGAAGCAAGATCCCCTCCGCTGGCAGAAAGTAAGTGCTTCACCAAATGGCTCTTGTAGAATTGACGCACATTTTAATATTTAGTACTTAACACCCTTCCCCATTCATGAGCTAGGATATCTAAGTGAAGCCTGTCAAGTAAATGACTTATTGCTGGATGGTAATGTAGAGATTTAAAATTAGGAAATCCTACACCGATCATGTTGAATCTATCTCTAGGACTGAAAGCTTGTCTTTTCACAGAAAAATCCAACAAAAAAATGCCAGCAAGTATGCTTATCCAGTTATCCTGTCTGTAATACATAGAGCCTACATTGTATACTAGCCAATTTAAGGAAGAAATGAACTTCAAATGTCTATAATTAAAAGCAAGATTTGTGGCATGCACAAGACTAGCACAGTGGTGAAAATTCTAGCACATTACGAACTTAATGAAAGTTGTTTGGCATAACAGGACTAATGAAGCTTTAATTTTCTTTTGCAGTCACCGCGAAGGGATTGCTGCCAGGTGCTACCATCACAGAAGAGTTCCACTATGTACTTATGGGTGGGGAACTGTCGTGAAGGGGAGATTGGTGAAATGTAATTGCACAAGAGAAACATCCATCCAATTTCTTTAGTCTTTTTCACTTTACACGGTGGCATGCTGCTGCCTGGGCTACGCTATCAAATTGGAGCAATCTTGAGCAAACATTAGAAAGGATAGAAGTCAGCCAACACTAGATCTGCTGCCATTCTAAACGGGAGATCTGGTGTATGTTTTGTTCCTATATGTCGTCCTTGGGTTTTTTCTGGATCCAGATTGGATTTCGATGATGTATTTTATGCATCATTCATGATACAAGGTGAACTCTCAGAAATTTTATGTAGGAACGGCTGTATTTTCTAGATTTACTGCAGTAGGTGCTTTTGTTTCATTAATCTTGACAAAATTCAGAGGAACTGAAGGTATTGGTGCTGTAGCTGATGCCAGTATGGCGAGATCAACCCTTGCAGTATTGTCTCCTCTTGGAATCTCAATTCGGCGCATTGGTTCAATCCTACCATCTTTCATCACCGTATCAACTGTGTTGTGCAGAGGGGAAAAAAATTAAAAGCTGTTGGCAAATAGGTCAATCGAGTGATTTGTACTTTCTAATCTGGATTACTTCTAATATACTCAACTGAACCAACATAGTATACAGATAAAACAAACTACCCAAACGTATGCGTTCAAACAAAATGATGCAGATAAAGATACAAAATGAAAAACTCATCCAAGCGATCCAAAGATATATTCATTGCCTAATCTTTATAAAAGCCTTTCTCACTGCATGCAAAATTTGTCCTCCAAAGCAAGTTCGTTCACTTGCTCATACGTTTCCAAAACAATAATCCAAGATAGAGGAGTACGGGATGCCATTGCAAGTTATTCGATGTATGCACCACACAGAAGATACCCAAAAAAAAAAAATAATAATATTATGCATACTATGACAATCAGCCAGTCATTCAATCAATTCTTTTTGTAAATTACAGAAGGTCCTTACCTTCTAAAATTAGGTGATGCTGCTCGGGATGCCATTGCAAATGAATTCCATTTTCTACAATGTAATCCACGGTCTTTTCTAAATAGCGATAATATACTTCTTGAAAAATAAGTTCTTCCAATCTTAAAGATCCTAGTTAATAGACCATCAAGCAGGCAATGCACTTGAAGCGAAGTCTATCATTAATGGAAAAAGGACAAATTCTTTCGACCCTCGTGTCTCTGTTCATAATATCAATCATACATTCTGCTAGGTACTATGATCAACTAGAAAAGTCCCCCACTATGTTTTCTCATTAACACAAGCAATTAAGTGATTAGAATACGGACAGAGACACGCTGCTAGTGATTAAAAAGGTACATTCAACTGTTACTACCGTGACATGTCATTATCACCTGGATAGGAGAACCACCAAAGAGTGAAGACGCAGAATAGGACAACGAGAGGTATCGCGTGAACCCACTTCTCGGCCAGTCGAGACCGCGAAGTCTCAGTCTTTTCACTGATGTACCGGGGATTTTGGACCGGAAGAATGCACGTGCCGGTGTCCATTCTTCTTCTCGGAGAATAGTGCTTCATTTTCAGTTCTTACTTGCCAATACTCGTCGGTTTAACGATGTCGCTTTCAAGATAGCCGAGAACAAGGTTTAGATCTAGATCGAAATCAGGAAAGAGAGGGGAGGATTTGATGGAAGGTAAGAGAGATGGAAATGTGAACTTTGAAATGGTTTCAATGAGCCGGTAAGTTAGTTATATTCAGTTAGGGTTTTTGGCGGGAGGCTTTGATAGCTTTTTTTTTTTTTTCTTAATCATCATCTGGGATGAATCATTGTTTTATATTCTATTTATTTCCTTATTTGACATTTTAGAAGTTCTATAGATCAAACTAATAGGGCTAAGGTATGAAATTTCCATTGATTAATACTTAATAGTTCGTTCACCTGTCATAATTATATTTAAATTATTAAGATCATTTATTTCTCTTTTTAAGTATTTTTTTTTTCATGTCTTCTCTTCAAGTATTATTTATACATTATTTCTTTAAAATCACATATAGAATATAATTTTACACAACATTTAGGTGATGATATTATATAAAAGCCGCACAACTACATTTTCTATGTCTAAATAACATATTAGGCAATTAATTTGATGATTTCAACACGTTCAGTAACTTGTAAACTCAACATGATCTAGAACATAGATAATTTTCTTGTAATCTCTCTCTCACACAAATAAGACTTCCTTAACAAACCTCAATCATTGAGAGAGATCACGTGACTGCCCCTTCTCTGAAATCCTCTTCATTTCTTTTACTACCATAAAACTATGGATTCACCACTTTTAATATCTATATCTATAAATTTCCACTTTTTCTTGAAATATAAATTTTTAGATTTGTCACTTTTCCTACCATTTTCACCATCACCAATTCACTGTAATTTACCTTCAAACATTGGTTTGTCAGTAGTTTTTTAAACCAAAAGTTTTTGTACTCGTCAATTGAGTGGTTTTGATTTGTATGGGAGAAATCATTTTATTCTCTAGATGGAACATTTTAACTTTTCAAGGAAAAAAAAAAAAGTATCCCTCTATCAAATTGGGTTTTCATACTGTTAACCCTTATCTTTGAATCCTATTACATCGATTAATACTAAAATTCATCTTTATTGAAAAAAGGAAAAGAAAAAACATAATCTAACACAAAACTAAATACTAATTTCAAATAGGGATAGACTAGCGAATCCACTTGGAGAGTCTTAACATCGGAAAGGGAACCTGATTTTGCAGCTTTAGGAATCTATTACAATCCAGCTTCATTGACTTGTCATGTTTTTCAAATCAACAATTGGCTCGAAAGTTTTAAAAGCTATCCTGAAACCGTAGAAACTAGTTCCAATTCCCTCAAACAAGAACTGGGAATCCCTAGTTTTGGTTTCTAAAATCGGCCAGGTCGATCGTGATGAGGACATTGTAGCTGGCACGAGAGATTGATACGGGTGTGTCTATTACAAGCACGGTCGTGTATGATGTCAAGGAGTTTCTAGAAACACACACGGTTGCATACACGGCCAGAAAACACGACCATATGATATATCAGGATGATTCCCAGAAACATACACGGCCTCTTACACGACCAGAAGGTATGGTCGTGTGTTCTGTCAGGATCTCTCCCAGAAACATGCATTATTTTCATGCATGGCCAGGAGACACAACCGTGTATTATGTCAGAAATATTCCCAGAAGCCTACACGGCCTTCATGCACGGTCGTGTATATGACAGATGGCGGACGTGTATACTCATATTTATTTTCACGTGTACATATATATTTCCTTTTTTACGTATTTTCCTGAGGAGTATATATAGTTGCTAAGTCATTTTAGGGTTAACTTTTATTCATTATTCAATATACACTTTTTAGAGAAGAGTTTCTCTACGTTCTTGATTGTGCGCAATTGAGATTGATCAAGAAATAAACTCATATTCTTCTTTGTTTATTCTTGAGTTTCAATCCTAGAATTAATCTCGTTGTTACGCTTTCCTCGCTACGTCAGATCGGATTATACTCAAGGCGATCTACTTCTACAATACATGAAAGTGTATATTCTGAAGCTTTAGCTTTAGTGATTTTCTTGATTATACTGATCACGATCTCTGTTTTGCTCGTGAAGTAAGAAAGATCCTACTCCTATTTTATAAGACGTTATAAATCCTAACCAGGAGACTCCACAATCTGCGTGATTAGACTTTCTTTATTTATATCCGTTCCTCTTTAAAAAAAAAAAAATTTAGCTTTCAAAGCTTAGGAAAAAGATTGAAAGCAAAAGTCCAATAATGTAAATGAACTAAGTCGAGATAACACAGTTCTAAACTCGAGTCTAAATTGGATTGAGTTTAGAATTTTAAATTTAAGATTGATCCAAGATAGCAGTTGAAGTGTTCAAAGTCAACTTGATTAAGTTCATTGATACTTGATTTATTTCAAAAAAAAAATTATTTTTCATGTAATTTAAATAATATTACTATTTAAACTTGACTTAAACTTATATAATATTATTTCAACTTGAGTTCAATTAGACTTGTAAATTAGTCAAGTTAAATATTATGAAACTCGAGATTGACTTAATAAACTATTCAAATAACTCAAATCTAAACTCAAGTTGACTATTTGAAGAGCGAGCTTGAGTAATTACCAAATGAACTTAAATAGTTTTCAAATAAGCTTCACTTATTTACACTCGTAAACCAATTTAATGTAACAATCTTTTTTCTTTTTCTTTTCTTTGATTTGTGCATTAGCTCATAACATCTCCGTTTCATTTTTTTTTTTTGGTTATTTTATATGTCACAATTATCTTTTTTTTTAATCCAAAAAATAAATTCACTTCATTCAAGCAGAAAAAAAAAAAACCAACAAGTACATATGGGCTAATTACAAGGGTATGATTAACCCTTTTTAAAAAATCTATAATGAGAATTAAAATTTGACACTCTAGAAAAGGACAAAAAAAAAAAAAAAGAAAGACACCTCATGCAAGGGACAAGAACATGACTATTTATTATCTTGTTTATAATTTATTATTTTTGGTATCTTTTCAATTTCTTGTCTATAAGGAATAGTTCTTCCCTTATATGGGTGCTATTTTTTATTCCCTCTTTAAAGAAAATAGAAAATCTAAGCAACTGTCATTAAGGGTGGGCATAGATCAGATTAGTTCAATTTTTCTTTTGAACCAAACCAAACCCTAAAAATGCAGTTTAGTTTTTCATCACTTCAAATCGAACCATACAATTCGATTTCATATTTTTTTTCCAAGCAATAAAATTTCAGTTTAATTTATGGATTAAACCATATTTTATTTTTTAAGAAAATACATTTGCTTAACATGTAATCATACATGAGTAATGTTAAACTATTTAATAATAACATAAACCGATATCATATAAGAGATTAAAAAAGCCAATATTCAAACAACTAAAAAATTTTAAAATTTTAATATAATTAATTGATTTCTGAAGTTAGCATATAATATAAAATTTGAGTTAACATATTTGTTAAATTATGGTCCTAAAATTTAAATACATATACTTTTCAATAAAGATAAGCTAAAAACTCTTTTAAATATTATGTTATAATAAAAAATTAATTATAAATAAAATATCATTATATATATTTTTTAAACAGTTTGATTTTGTTTTATAGTTTAGTTTAGATTACTTTTCCAAATCAACCATAAATTTTCGATTTAATTCGAATTAGAAATTTTTCTAACCAAATTACAAAAACACCTATATGTCTAGTTTAGTTTCATTTGATTTGGAGGTTGATTTGGTTTGGTTGGTTTTTTCCCACCCCTAACTATCATGCTCTTGGTAAAATCTACATACATTTATTATATGTATTTGTATATATATATATATATTATATATAATTAGCAAATATAACATATATATGATAATATCTATATACATATATTACATGCATCAATGCATGCATTACTATAAGATATATATGTTATACCTATATATATGTGTGTGTTTGTGTTATAAGTATGAATGCATACATTATAATTAGTTATATTTGCTATGTATATATATATAACAAATGTTTAATCTATGAACATTTATTATATGTATCAACTAATGCATTATAATGAAATAATCATATATAACATATATTTCAAATATATATAACTTACATATTGATTGTATAGTTATCAAATGTAAGATGTATATGTATAACATATATATAACAAACATATATTCTATATACATATATGTAGAATAAAATTTATGCTATTATTACATATAAATTATATGCATAACATATTATTATATAAACATATATATAATATACACATCAAATATGTTTAACTTATATATTTATTATATAACTATCAAATATAAGATGTATATGTATAACATATATACAAAAAATGTATACTCTATATACAAATGTTTTATATATTAGCATATACATTACAATACTATTTACATGCTATACTTATAAATGTATATATATATATATATATATATATATATAACAGATTTATAATTTATATACATATAGGTATTAACACATACATTACACTAATATAGTTATGCTATATTTACATATAATCTATATATATATATATATATATAACAAATGTAAAATATATGTTAAGAAAAGTTAAGTAACTTTCGCAAATGTTTCATAATGACTACAAAGGAGTATGTATTTTTAATTATATTTTTAATTTAATACTGTAATTGACTGTGTAAAGTAATCATTAAAATAAAAATTTACATAAAAGAGATAATAAAATATAAATATCGATTTATTTCTAATAATAATTTTTTCTTTTCTATTATTTATCTATTCTAGTTTAAAAAGTAAATAAAGTAAATAGACTATTTTAATGAGGACTACATAAATAATAGAACTTTCAGTTGCCGAAACACCATCACCACCAACCCCCACCCCCTCAAAACCTACTTAACAAGTTTGGGCTTGTTGCCATTGAACTTTTTTATACTCAATTATTTTCATTTTTAAAAGTTCGAATTCTACAAAAGCTTAAGATACCTAATTCGAATTCGATTAGGTCTGTAAACTTATTGAATTAAAATATGCTCCAACTCGAGCTGAACTGAACGAATTATTGAGCTCAATTGCTGCTCGACTATAACCTAATCAAAACCCGAGTAAATGTTGGTCGAACTTGAGGAGCTATAAGCCACCTTGGTTTATTTACACCCCCAGATAGAAGGCTTGCATGTTCTATTGTCCGTTTCCTGGTGAAACAAGAACAAAAACAACGCATGACATTGGAGAATGAAGGATGATGATCCATTTGTTTGAAACAGTTCCTTCACAGGACATCTCATAAACAAAACCTCAGCCGAATGTACACAGCGAATACACAAAAACACTGCCTAGATCCTGCAGTCTTAGAGGATATTATTGCGTACTGCCCGTTATCTGCAAAATCGAAAATTGATAACGGGGCATTCCCAATAGAATTTACTAAAACCCACTCACTTTATTGCATGTGTAGTCCACCTTTGCTTTCCCTTTAACTTTGTGGTCGACTACTCTTTCCTCACTGTACCCTTTGGAAGTAGGAGTGGTCGTCCTTTCTCGGTGTTCTGTGTTTATTATAGACGATGGCCTTACAGAATTTTTGACGGCAGGGGAGACACAATCCGATGCACAAAGGTAATTTAGAGCCCTGACCACATGAGATATTGCAGGCCGCAAGTTTGGCTGTTCCTGGAGACACATAGCAGCGATAGCTAGAGCTTGGTACATGCCTCTAAGAGGATACTTTCCTTCGAGCCTTGGATCGGCCATCAGTGAAAACTTCTTCCTATCTCTGAACAAAGGACGTGCCTGGAGCAAGTTTTCAAAGGAAGCATGAAATACTAAGTTGGTGATATTGGATAAATTCATGTGTGAAAAATGTGAGATCATGTTCTCCTTAAACACAAGAACAATAAAATGCATCTATCAAGAGAAACTACAAATAGCATTCATCAGACCAGCAGTCCTCAATACACTTGACATCCTAGAGCAACGGTCATCATTAGCCAAGTCAACAGGCAACTGATGGGCATTTTTATCCAATTGATCTGAAAGCTCCTAGCTGGTTCTAACTCCGTATTCACTTCTTGATCTTATAAATCACCATCATTGCAATTCATATGGGACGTCCAATCCCTTGCAATCCCCTTCTACTACTATCACTTAGAGTATCATATAAAGTCTTCCTAAAGACAACTCGATACATTCAAAAGAAACAAAATATGATGCACAATGCCACACTTGGTATTATGATGTCATGTATAAAAACTCATTCTTAAGAAGATGATTTGCAGTGCTAGCTAATTCACACATAAGAAACGAGTACAGACAAATAATATCAGAATTTGGCATGGAAGAGAGAAATGCAGCTTCTACAAGATCATCATCAGGGGAGAATGGAGAAAGAAAGAAAGAAAAGATGCAATAATCCTCTGTTTATTACCAGGCTACAAAATAAAATCTTTCATTGGTTGACCAAGAAATTGACTGGTTCTAACATTGACATTCAAGAAAATATGAAGTCTAGCTAGTTGAGACCTTTAGTCCCAGGAACTACACAACTTATATGGGACAGAGAATCTTTTAAGGGGGGAATTTTAAATCTCTATTTTCCCATTGAAAAAAAAAATGAAGGAAAACTCCTCAACATGATGGAACGGTTCTATTAGTGGTATGTCAAGGAGTCTGCAAACTCTGCATATCATCAGCAGTTATAAGATACATCTGGAAATTAAAGAAACAATTTCTCGATTAGGATAGAATCACCAAGAAGGAAAGCTGGTTGTACAAGAAAATTCAAGCAAATTGAGCAATCAGCAATCGTTTAGGATGTCCACCATTTGGAAAATGGGAGAGTTGGATAGAACTTGTTGCTCCAACATACCACAATAGGCCTTAATGCGGATGCAACTATGCATATCCGAGAATTTAGATGAAACCAACTTTCATTAAAAGATTTTTAATATGTAATTGAGGAATCTTTTTCAAAACTCATCTTGGAGTATTGTTATGAATAATGGGGAACAAGTATGATACAACTAACTTTGTCCCAGCACTTTGACACAGCTAGCTTTAGAAGCAATCACTCTACCTAAACTTTAAAATATATCAATTCCACATGAGGACCTTTTTTTTTTTTTTTTTTTAACAAACCTATATGCCTCTTCCTCTCATACCCTGCACTAACCCGAGAGCATTTTGTGCACATAGTTAAGGCCTTTGACAAACAAACACAATGCCAAGTAGATGTTGACAGGCAAATACAATTACAGATATGAGAAGGTTTAGTTGCCCTCTTGAAGCAAGCCCAAGTTGCAACTCCAAGTCCTAAGTTTTGCTCTAATTAGAAAATCCAACAAAGGATCTGATGCAGGCTAATCAATTAATAATGCACATAAAAAGGAATGATTAGCTACCGAGAACATAGTCTTACCCATGCTACGAGATTTTGCTCCTCTCTACTCTTGTCAGGATCAAATGCCTTTCTACCTGTGATGAGCTCCAGAAGGACAACTCCGAAGCTGTAGATATCTGACTTGAACGTCAGTTGACCTGTCATGGCATACTCCGGTGCACAATACCCAAGAGTGCCCATGACCCTGGTTGAAACGTGGGTATTATCCCCTCTCGGACCTATTTTAGCCAAACCAAAATCAGATAGCTTTGTATGATACTCTTCACCAAGTAGAATGTTTGAGCATTTTAAATCACGGTATATGATGGGAGGATCCACTTTCTCATGTAGATACTCAAGACCAGTAGCTGCTCCAGCTGCTATTTTCATTCTTGTTCCCCAATCCAGCGTTTTTGCATTGGGGGAAGGTCTGAAAAAATGCAAATCACATTGACATTAATTGCAATGAAAGAATAATAATCTTGTTACTTGAGAATCAAGGCATGGGATGTACGAGGAAAGGACAATTAAACATAGGGGAAATTTAATACCATGCAAGTGGCTATCCAAGGATCCTAACGGCATATACTCGTACACTAGTAATCTCTGATCTTTCTCTGCACAATAACCGATCAATTTAACTAGGTTTGGGTGGTCAACTAGACTGAGCATTGCTACTTCAACAAGAAACTCCTTTGTTCCTTGAAGTCCATTGAGATCCAATTGCTTAATAGCTACATCCTGCCAATCAACAAAAATCAAACTCGTAGCACATTACTTACTTGCTAGACCAAAGAATCGACTCCATACTTAAAAGCAATTTATCAAATACAAACCTGATTAATTTTGTCCAAGTGTCCCTTGTATACCATGCCAAATCCTCCTTCGCCAATAAAGCAAGATAAACTGAAATTGCGTGTTGCAGCTGCAAGCTCACTGAGTGTGAACTTTTGCGCTTCTTTCCCTGTGCTTTTTCTATCCTTACTGACATTCTTCCGGTCCATGTCGAAATCCAATTTTTTTTCGGTGGGGACCTCCTTTGTCTCGTTTGAATCCTTTGCGTTTCCATCACTGAGATTGGTTTTAACTCTTCCTGCGGCAAAATGGAACATTATAGCATATAGTGAAGAATGCCCCTGTAATGAATAGCTTTAGCGAACTATAGCCTTAGGTCTTTAAAACCAAAAATGGACTATTAAAATTATATATAGAGATAAAAGTATATCTATAATCTCCACTGGCCTAAGATTTAAGATCTGCTTATTAAGGTATCAAATTTATCATGTGTACGAGTAAAGTCCCTGGGTTTAATCCTACGCCATCATCGTATAACCACATTTAAGTTCATTACATCTTGTGGTTATGAATCGACGTTTCGGATTACGAGTGAGAGAGAGAATCTCATAATTAACACGCATTGGCTAACTTTATTGAACAGCTGACAGCTTAAATTAGACGACACAAACTCATATGCATGAGACATGTTTATAACATGCAAAATGTTAACGGGCACTCTGATGCACTTGTGAAGAGCCAAATTCGTGTCCTTGCTTTTCCTTAATGTGTGTAAGGAGCATGAACCCATTAATGGAATCCTTATAAGATACTTATGCATCTCATAAAAAAAATTAAAAAATAAATAAATAAAATTGAATCATGAAACTGAAGAGATGGCAATATAAAAACATGATCTTTGGACGTAATTTAACGACATGAATTCCCTCGAAAATCGGTTCTTAATATGTTTGTTAACAGCAAAAATAATAGGAAAACCGACATGGGTATTTTCAAATCATGCCAAGGATTTGATATTTATGCAGAAAAAGATCATAAAAAGACAATGCACACAAACATCACCACCATCATGATTCATGAAACCATGCAAAAGCAAATGCAGTTGGATTCCCATAGAAGTACCTACCTGAAGTAGATGTAGCTCCATCATGACCATGTTGTTGATGTTGATGATGATGATGCTCTCTTCTAATATTACTATAATGATTATTAACATTATTATTATTATTATTATTTTTTATTATGATTAACTTCTTGTTATAATCTTCTTTTTCATGTTCTCCTTCTGATGTTCTTGTGCAACTAAAACAACCCATTTTGTCTCCCTCTCCGTTCCCCTTTCCCCACCCCTCTCTCTCTCTCTCTCTCCCTATATACTCAAAATCACAATCTCTCTCTTGTCAAATCGGGTTTATATATTTGTTACAGGAAGAAACAAACGCAGAAACCTAAACCAATTTTTACTCGTTTTGATTACGTTTTTTGGGTATTTCCGGTTTCGTCCCTTTTTCGTTTACCGTGTCGGTTTGTGGAGTTCGTTGGTTTCTAGCCACTTGGATTACGCCACGTCATCTAGAGTATCCGCGTAGTTGTTGCTCTTGCTCGGAGTTGTAAAGGGATCTCTCTGCTCTGGTTTTACATTTTAGTAGCTTTTGCTTAATGCATGCATCCCATGAAAACGAAGTTACTAGAGGGTCAATTACGACCGTCAGATTTAAAAAAAAAAAAGAAAGAAACGATTTAACGAACATTCCACGTACTTATTACTTATTAGCATGTCAAATCGATAAATCTTACCAGTGTCTTGTGTTTTCTTTTTTAATAAGCATTTAACGGGTCTTTTATCATAATGTATAAATTTAGTTAAGATTGGTCCATTTTAATTGAATCAATAAAGATATTATTAAACGTATTTAATTAAGTAGTTTACTAAAAAAATAAAAGAAAATTACAAATAAAAATTTAAAAAAGGAAAAAAAAAACTATTAATTAATTTTTAATCATTGACAGCAAGGATGATTGCTACGTGGATATGTTAACCTCCCTCAAATTATTTAGAAATTCATCAAAAGAGAGGTTAAATGACGCCGGTCGGCTGTAAAAGATGTGTATGGACCGATTATAGCTGCAAAAATAATTTACAAAGGTGACGATGCGTATATGATTAACACTAACTTGCCCTTGGTGGATCTTCGCCTACAACTTACAGACAATGATGTTGTGACAAAAATTTATGAACATGTAAGTTATTGGCAGCGAACTACAGTGGCTTTTTCCTTTTGAAATTTCTGCGTTTTTTCTTCTTTTTTTTTTTTTTGAATTTTCTGTAAATAATTATTTTGTTAAACTGCTTAATTAAATATGTTTAACAATATTGTTTTATGAACTTAATTAACGTTACCAATCAAAAGCTAACACGTATCCTTCAACCAATATTAATACATAAAGTTAAAAACCATGTGTATTTGTCAAAAAAAAAAGCCAAATATATATATATAGTGGAATATAGATAAAATATCATTTATATGTGATAATATATCATTTTCCAAAAATATAAATAGAAACTCCATTTAAGGATAAAAAAGCTTACTTTGTAGAAAAATGAAATCATATTATTTCAATTGTATTAATTCATAAATGACCCAGATATTTATAAAATTACTTATTACATTATTTATGGAAAAATTTTAAGTGAGGGAATCAACATTTGGAATTAAGTTCAAATAGGGGATCGAACTTTTAATTAGTTAAAATAAAGAATCAATGTTATATTAAGTAATTAAAATAGATTATTAAACTTTCAAATAATTAAAATAGATGATCAAAGTTTTACTAAGTGATTTAAACAAAAAATCCGTTATTGTTCTATAGCTATGCTCAATGGCTAAAAAAGAGAATTTATTATATCTATAATAACACCGTAATGAGATTTCTTTTTTGAATTATTTAGTATAATATTGATCATTTATTTAAACTATTTTAAAATTTGATCTTATATTTGAATTTGACTTAATCCCCCATTTGTAATTTTTCCTTTTATTTATGTACTTTGTTCACTAGATTTCACTTGCATTTTATTTTGATGTAATATAAATAAAAATTGTCTTTTTACTCATCGAAGAAGTTGATAGGAAATTAAAAAGATCCATAAATTCTTGCATCTATTTAATATTTCATCCTTATGCCCTGCATTTTACTCATCGAAGAAGTCGACCAAAAATTTAAAAGATCCATAAAGTTCCTACGTCTATTTAGTATTTTCATCTTGTTTTAAGTATAATTATTTTTCGATGCTGCCTAACTTTGGCTTCTTTATATATACTAGAGAGTCACGTATGGGTCATATAAGTTTATATTGCTAGATAAAGTAGTTTGGACATTAAAAATAAATAAATAAATAAGGATATCTCATTAACTCCTATCTCTTTTAAAACTCACCAATACCTTTCCCCACACTCACATACACAATCAATTCACTGATGGCACACATGCATTTCCAAGACTTCCTTTTATAACTTAATTACTTGATCAAGCTGCTCAAGCCACCGCTACTACATTGATGATACCTCTTTTTCCTATTCATTTTCACACACAGACACCCTTGCTTTCTTCATGAAATTCCCTTTTTCCTCTTTGACTTCACCATTCCATTCCTTCTTCTCTCTTTTCCCTTATTATTCTCCCTTTTGGAATTTCCCGAATTCGCCTCTCCTTTACATGAAGTAACTTTGAACCTTTCGTTTATCAATTTGTCTCTAATATCTTTCAACAAACTACTTGTAGGACAACTTGTAAGATTAGTAATCGTTAAAGGTTTTGCATCACTTTATTTCTTCTCTCCTTTGTTGGCATCTCCACCAATAGGGCTTCCCATCCTCTCTACCGGTCTTCATCCTCACTCACACTTCCATCACCATACATACACTGGTCATCCTTTACATACATACATACCCACCTCCCTCGTAATAACATCACACACACACGTACACACAAGTTTCACCTACGCACATATACAAGATCAATACCCACTTGCCTTTATTTTCCGGTTCTTCTCTTTTCCTCACCCTTTTTGCATCTTCAATTCTTGCTTTCTCCTTCCTCCAACTTTTCCTTTTCCTTTCTCCTTATTCTTCTTTTCCTTTTGGCTCTCTTACCCATAACTTCCCTCCTTATTTCCTTGCTAGACCCTCTTCACCCCTCGAACTTCTCCACTTTCTTACTTCTTCTTCTTCTCATTTCCCAACCTAATTCTTTTCCCCTTTCTACTTTGTATCCCCTACCCGTCGAACATCACATATACACCATACACACACACTCCACACACACAAGCTACACTTTACAACCATCTTTTCTCCTCAAGTCTACATGCACACACATACCACCACTCTCTCTTTGGCTTTTGCATAAACCAATTCATGAAGTTCATCCATGGCTTAACCCGAACCTTTGCCTTATAGCTTTTCTTTTTACCAGCATCAATAGCCTCGATTGTAGGATGGTGTAGGGTACTAGCAACCACCTGTTCACTAGCCTTCACCTCCTACGCAAACTCGAGGAATACATTCTCTTTCTTATTGTGTTCTTCAATGGCGAAAATGGCGAGGTCATTTGATGGGAATCAATGTTGTGGTTCCGGTAGTGGGGAAACCTAAATTGGATGCATGAGCCTAGAAATCCACACATGGCCATATCTTATCTAATAATGTTTATTTTTTGCACTCTAACAAGTACATTTATCGGTTTTTACAGGATGGCCAAATAACAAGCACTCAGGATCAACTTGCGAGACATTCTTAGGGTCACATCCAACAATCCACAAATTGTTCAATTGAAGTGAAAAATCGGCCATTTGAAGACCATTTGTATTTGTATTTGTTGCTTTGGGAACTGGCCATTTTATTAGTACTTGTATTTTGTTGATCTTGGAATCGGCCACTTAAGTGGCATCCTTGTAATTTTTGTGTTATTTTTACCTTAATTAGAGCAAGTATAAATACTTGCTAACTAAGGTTTTTGAGGGAGCTTTTTGACATTTTGAAAAAAAAAAAACACTTTGTTGCCATAAGGGTTGTCCTTTGCATGCAATAGATCTTTTATCAATTTCTTAGTGAAATTGTGGCAAGACCAACTAGAGTGGATTGTGAGTAATATCAATCTTACTCTTGTTTTTTTTTTTTACAAATTGTGTTTAGTGAGTAATATTTAAGTACAATTTGTTGGTAACTTGTCCATGTCCACGTGAATTAGGGTTCTTCATTTTCATATTTGAATCATTTCAAATTAAGTTGAATTCTAATTCATTTCCATTGTTTTCCATTGATATTTATACAATTGGTTGTTCTTTATATCAATTTATCTTCAATCTCATGAATTGGGGTTCAATTGTGAAGTAAGTGATCACGCCATTTGTTATTGGAATTTGTTGTTCACGCCACTTGATTAATGTGTTTGATATCCAATTAGTGAGGCAAATCATAATTTTGGGTATCAAAGCAAAAGGTTGTGGAGTAAGGTTTGCATGAACTTCAATTGAAAATTAAGGTTCTTGAATTTTACTTCTTGATCCGAATTGTGAAGTGGAATTGAAGTAGTTTATTGTGAGTTTGTTGTGTTATATTTGTTGTTGTTGAAATGGAATTGTAGACCTTGTAGTAGTCCTTGTGTTCTTGATCTTGCTGTAAGGAGAAGGGGAAGTAGAAGTGTATTTCCTTATGTGTGTTTCGGAATTGGAGATACATTCTTTGTGGCAAAAGAGAAGTGAATTTCCTTGTATGTTGTTTCAGAATTGAGGAGTGTGAATTGCATTTCCAAATTTGTTTTTCTTGGAGGATAGGGAAATTATTCAAATTCAAATACATTGATTAAGTTAGAAGAAGTTATTGTGTAGTATTGATTAAATGCAATTTGAATATTTTTTAATAATTTCTTGCCATTGGTGGAGAAGCTTTAGTAAGAGCTGCATTTGAGTTGTTGTGTCGTGATTGGAAGAGGAGGAAAGTGTATGTGTGCTGCACTGTGAGTGAGTGTGTGTTTGGTGTAGTGATTTTGTGTGGTGAAGGGTGCAATGTGGTGTATTTGTTGCATTGTTGTGAAAGGTTGATGGGAAAATTTCTGGCACCGTTGACATTTTCAAAACCCAATTTGGATGATGATCCAAATCTCTCATATTTTACTTAATTTCTTTTACTCTAATAAATATTTGAGAATAATATTACAGGTACAATGATAATTCTCCATGGGATGCCAATATGTCTTACAACAGCTGATGGACACAGAACATTTTCAGGATGACAATCAACTACCCGCTGCAATTGTTTTCTATTTTGAGGCATTGGTTCATGAAGACTTATGTTATTTTGTACCTTGTAATTGTTTTATGAACTATTTTTTGTTGTATTTGGTTTTGGGAAACTTTTATTTCCTTATAATTTTCATTTAGGACTAGCCACCTTAAAAGTGGCAAACTTATAATTTTGACCACTTTCTAACCCTAGGAGTAACAAGTATAAATACTTTCTTAGAAGAGGGTTTGAGGAGGCCATATTTTGCATAAATAACCTAGCACTTTCACGTGTGGAATTAGGGTTTATTCTTAGTTCAAACCTCTTAGCAATTTCAATCCAAGAATTGGAATTGTGGCGAGTGCGACAAAGGAGAATTGTGAGTCATATCGATTCATCTTTATTGTTGTTCATTTCTTCTCTAGTGAGTCATATCTAGGGTAGATTTGAATCTTTCTTGGACTTATTGGTGATTGTAATTCGTAGATAATCATCTTATAAGGTTGATTGTTCATTTGAGATTGAATGATCCTTAGTGATTGGCGTGAATTGGAATCGTTGGAAGGATTTGAGATCACGGTTTTTGTGCTTTTCTTTTTCATCCATTTCACGTGTAATTCACTTGTTCTTATTGTTGATTAGTGAAATTGATCATTAGTGGAAGTTAATTGAATCTTTGAACCATTGGATTTTCATCAAAGTTCCATTAGGGTCACGCAATTTCCTAGTTGATTGAACTGGTTTGTATGAGACTTGAGAAGTGTTTTTCTTGAATCATTTGATTGTGCTTGAACTTGGTTTTGAGCACATCATCTTTTAGTATTAGAGCACAAGTTGAGAGAAGGGATTAATTGTTGATTGAATTCGTGATTATCATCTTCAATTAGGGTTATTCAATTTTGAACCGCAATTGTGTTGTTGTAGTTTGTGAGTTGCGAAAATTACCTTGGTTGGAATTTTGATTTGCTGCTTGTTGGAGTTGGATTGGGAAGATTGTTGTATCTTCTTGTGATTAATTATTTCGTGGAAGGAAAGAAGTATAGAGGTGTTGTTAAATTCAACAATTTTTTGAACTTGAAAACTTACCATTCTCTTACCGTGACTAGCTTATGGCGTGAGGGAGGTTGTGAGGCTTGTTGTTGTGATTCCATTGTGTAATTCTGAATTGGGGAAATGCATTTTACAGATTTGCATTGAGTCGAGTAGTAAGGAATCTATTTGAATTCAAACACATTCCATTAAGTTGTGGGAGTTAATGAGTGTTATTTGAATTTGAAATTCATTTCTTACCAATTGAGGAAGGCTTGCAATTAGTGAGGAGGTTGAAATTTAAATTGGAGTTGCTGCTTATTGTTAATTTCGGATTACATTTGTGGAAAGTGGTATATTTGTTGTATTGATATCTTTGCCGTGGAAGTGGAAGTAAATTTGTTGTTGTTGCCAATTATTATTATTGCCATGGAAGTGGAAGCATACTTGTTGTTATTGCCACTTGTGTTGTTGTCGTGGGAGTAACTTGTGGAACTTAGAAAATTTGTTGCACCATGTTATATTAACGTGTTGTGGAGGAGAGTACCACATGTGGATTGTAATAACATACTTGTGAAGTTAAGTGGGCTTGTTTGTTTTCTTTCTTATAGTTGCTATTGTGTGGTGTTAAGGGAAGTGTGGTTATGGAGTGTGTATCCTTGCTTCAAATTTTTTTTTTTTTTTTTTGAGGATCAGTATACGGAAGTCTATAACTATGTCGAATGACAACGTGAATGGGGGAATTGGTGATGAAGCCAATAGTCAGGTTGGTGGAGGTCAAGGTCATAATGTGGCAGGTAGGAGAACTTTAGAAGAACAACTCCAGGATCTTACTACCATAGTTGCTACACTGGCAACTAGAATTAACAGAATGACATTACCACAACCACCAGTGGTAAACCAGCCGGCACCACCTCGGGTAGCTCCACAGAATCCTCATCGAGATAGAGTAATGGGAGATGGGAATTTGAATAGAAGGATGGGTGAAGAGCATCTTCCATACAGGGAAGAGATGGATGACAATTTTGAGGCAAACCCAAATCAGAATAGGGATTTCAGGCCACCTCAGGGCTTGGAATATGTGAAAATGCAGATGCCATCTTATGATGGCAAAGGATTAGCTGATGAATATTTAGATTAGGAGGACAAGGTCGAAGGTCTCTTTAAATGTTATGAGATCAATGATAGTACCAGGGTCTGATTGGCTACTGTCAAGTTTATAGGGTACACTACACTCCGGTGGAAGAACTTGATTATCAGCAGGCGTCGGGATGGAGAGGCTGAGGTTCAGACCTAGAGGGATATGAAAAGGTTATTGAGGAAAAGGTACATTCCTGAGCACTACAAACAGGAACTGTTTATGCGACTGCAGACATTGAGACAGGGAGGCAAAACAGTGAATGATTATGTGCAGGAGTTTGAGACCCTTATGATTAGGTGTAGGTCCGTTGAACCTCCAGAACAAACTGTAGCACGTTTTATCTCAGATCTAAAATATAAAATAACGTGTGTTGTTGAACTGTAGCACTATAGTACACTTGATGAGGCTATTCAGTTGGCCTTAAAAGTAGAGAGACAAAGGAGGTCCAACTTATTTAGGGCTCCAAGCAGTAAGCCCAATACTATTACTAGACCCATATCAGCTGATGGTCGATCAGGGGGAACAAAGGTGGTAGGTGAGGCAGTGAAGGCAGTGAACAAGACTACCCCAACTATTATGAGAGAAAATTTACCCACTGGGAAGGGTAAAGAGATAATGGCTCCATATGCGAGGTAAACTGTTCCCGAATCTACTAGTGGGAAGGCGCGCTAGATAAAATGCTTTAAATGCATGGGATTTGGGCATATGGCAGCACAGTGTCCAAATAAGAGGATGATGACGATTATGGAAGACACTAAGGAGGATATTGAGGATGACCATGATCAAATTGAACCTACAGATCTACCAACAGCACTGTAGGAATATTATGATGACCAGACTACAGACGCGCCTAAGGATCATACAGGAGAAAAATATCTATCCCTTAATGTGTTATGCAGGGCTTTATCTATATCTCCTGATACTAGTGACATTCAAAGGGAGAACATATTTCACACCTCTTGCAGAATCAGAGGCAACTTTTGTGTACTCATCATCAATAGTGGTAGTTGCACGAATGTTATTTCTGCTGCGCTGGTAGACAAGTTACAAATGTCTACTAACCCACATCCTAGTCTTTATCACTTGCATTGGCTGGATAATAGAGGTAGTATGCATGTTACCCTTAGGGCAAAGGTTCCTGTAAATGTCGGGCAGAATTATCATGATGAGATCCTGTGTGATGTAGTCCCTATGCATGCATTCCATTTACTGTTGGGTTGGCATTGGTTTTATGATCGACGGGTGTTACATGATGGGTTTAAAAATACCTACATGTTCAGCATGGGCGAATCATGCATAGTTCTATTGTGAATTACTCCATCTAAGGTCCATGGGTTTCAGGAACAGGTCAGAAATCCATCCACTACCATTGATAGCCGGAAAAGCAGGACAACAGAGATATTAGGGTTCAGTTCCACAATTGATCCTCTAGATTTGAGGGCAAATCTTTCAGAAGCCCGAGGAGATGATGGGAAAATTTCTAGCACCGTTGACATTTTCAGAACCCGATTTGGATGATGATCTAAATCTCTTATATTTTACTTTATATCTTTTACTCTAATAAATATTTGAGAATGATCTTATAGGTACAATGATAATTCTCCATGGGATGCCAATATGTCCTACAACAGCTAATGGACACAGAACATTTTCAGGGTAACAATCAACGACCCGCTGCAATTGTTTCCTATTCCGAGGCATTGGTTCATGAAGACTTATGTTATTTTGTACCTTATAATTGTTTTATGAACTATTTTTGGTTGAATTTGGTTTTGGGACACTTTTATTTCCTTGTAATTTTCATTTAGGACTAGCCACCTTAAAAGTGGCAAACTTGTAATTTTGACCACTTTCTAACCCTAGGAGTAGCAAGTATAAATACTTGCTTAGAAGAGGGTTTGAGGAGGCCATATTTTGCAGAAATAACCTAGCACTTTCACATGTGGAATTAGGGTTTATCCTTAGTTCAAACCTCTTATCAATTTCAACCCAAGAATTTGAATTGTAGCAAGTGCGACAAAGGAGAATTGTGAGTCATATCGATTCATCTTTGTTGTTGTTCATTTCTTCTCTAGTGAGTCATATCTAGGGTAGATTTGAATCTTTCTTAGACTTATTGGTGATTGTAATTCGTGGTAATCATCTTGTAAGGTTGATTTTTCATTTGAGATTGAATGCTCCTTAGTGATTGGCGTGAATTGGAATCGTTGGAAGGATTTGAGATCACGGTTTTTGTGCTTTTCTTTTTCATCCATTTCACGTGTAATTCACTTGTTCTTATTGTTGATTAGTGAAATTGATCATTAGTGGAAGTTAATTGAATCTTTGAACCATTGGATTTTCATCAAAGTTCCATTAGGGTCATGCAATTTCCTAGTTGATTGAACCGGTTTGTATGAGACTTGAGAAGTGTTTTTCTTGAATCATTTGATTGTGCTTGAACTTGGTTTTGAGCACATCCAAGGTGCTGCACCGTAGATTGTAAGTGGTGCATATGCCGTGAGTGAAGATTATTTGATTGTTGTGTGGTGATTGAAGTGTAGTTGTTGTGAAGGGGTGTACTACATTACTTTGAATTATCTTTATAATTCGATAAATCAAGTCCACAACTATGTCGAATGATAGTGTGAATGGGGGAATTGGCAATGAGGCCAATAGCCAAGTTGGTGGCAGACAGGGTTATCAAACTGCAAGTGGAAGAACTTTGGAGAAATAGCTTCAAGACCTTACTACCATTGTTGCTATATTAGCAACAAGGATAGATAGGATGACAATGTCACAACCATTAGTGGCAAATCCTCAGGCACCACCACCTAGAGTAGCTCCTCAAAATGTTCAAAGGGAGGGAGTAGTTGGAGGTGATATGGGAAGAAGAGTGGAAAGAGATTATCATGCTTTTAGAGAGGAAAGAGATGATAATTTTGGGGTTAATCCATACCCGAACAGGGATTTCAAACCACCTTAGGGATTAAAGTATGTGAAACTATAAATGCCTTCATTTGATGGAAAGGGTTTAGTAGATGATTACTTGGATTGGGAAGACAAAGTTGAGGGTCTTTTTTAGTGTTATGAAATTGATGATAACACCAGGGTTCGTCTTGCAATTGTAGAGTTCATAGGTTATGCTGCTTTGTAGTGGAAGAATCTGGTGATTAATAGGCAAAGGGATGGAGAGGCTAAAATACATGCTTAGAGGGACATGAAATGGGTTCTGAGGAAGAGGTTCATACTTGAACACTAGAGGTAGGAACTGTTTATGTTTCTCCAAACATTGAGATAAGGAGGCAAAACAATGGATGACTACATACAGAAGTTTGAGACGTTAATGATTAGGTGTGGATCAGTCAAGCATCCTGAGCAAACCCTAGCATGATTTGTGTTTAGGTTAAAATATGAGATTTCTTGTGTTGTTGAGTTGCAAAGGTATTGATGGGAAAAATTCTGGCACTGTCAACCTTTTCAGAACCCAATTTGGATGATTAACCAAATTGCTCATATTTTATCTTATGTCTTTATTTTTAATAAACTTTGAGAATAATCTTACAGGTACAATTATATATCTCCATGGGATGCCAAAATGTCCTACAACTTCAGTTGGACACAAAACATTTTTCTGGATAACAATCAAAGGCCCGCTGCGATTATTCTCTATTCTAAGGCATTGGATCATGAAGATTTATGTTATTTTGTATCTTGTAATTGTTTATTGAACTATTTTGGTTGTATTTTGGTTTTGGGACACTTTTATTTCTTTGTAACTTTCATTTAGGGTTAGCCACCTTAAAAGTGACAAACTTGTAATTTTGAGCACTTTTTAACCCTAGGAGTAGCAAGTATAAATACTTGCTTAAGAGAGGGTTTGAGGAGCTTATCATTTTGTAGATTAAACACCTCCTTTCACGTGAGAATTAGGGTTCATACCTTAGTTCCAAACTCTTATCAATTTCAATCCCAAGAGTTGAAATTGTGGCGAGTGCAACATCTTGAAATTGTGAGTTATATCAATTTCATTTTGTTGTGATTTCTTTTCTTCTTAGTGTTCTATATAGGGTTTATTGAGATAGTTCTTGGTTGAATTACTTGTTGTTATTCAGAATTCTATGCTTATTTGAAGGAATTATCAAAAATTTAACCGATTCTTTTAAGGATTTCCATTGATTACGTGTTCTTCACTTTGGAAAGGATTCATATTTTACGGTTTTACTTTTGTCAAATTAAGGCTTCATTTGCATGGATACATGAAATTTGAGTGTTGTTAGAAGGAATTCATTGTGGATTCTAATTATATCATTGGTTGTTTGAATTCATCATTTCATCATTAGGTTCATTTGAAAAGTGCCCTTTGTGGATCCGATTTTGCCTTGACTTGAGATAGTTTTTCTTAAGTCTTTTGGATGTGCTTTTAAGTGTGTTTAGGCACATCAGGTATAGTATACTTGATGAGGCTATACAGTTAGCCTTGAAAGTGGAAAGGCGGAGGCGATCCAATCCATTCCAAGCCATTAGTAATAAGTATGATACTACCACTAAACCTATAAAGGCAGATGGTTAGATGGGTGGACCAAAGGGACTAAGAGAACATGCCAAGGCTATAGACAAAGTTATTCCTACCACTAAAAAAGAGAAAAATGTTTCTAGGAAAGGCAAAAAGGTAGTTGGACCTGATTTTAGGCAAACAGCACTAGGGTCAACCAATGGGGAGATGTGCCAGATTAAATGTTTCAAATGCATTGGATTTAGACATATAGCTACATAGTGTCCCAATAAAAGGATAATGATTGTTATGGAAGGCAACGAAGAAGATGATGAGGAAGAAGCTTCGAGCCTATAGACTTATCAATGGCATTGCGGGAGTATTATGATGATCAAAACACTAAGACACATGAAGACAAAAAGGGTGAAAATTACTTACCTATTAATGTGTTACGCAGGGTTATGACCTTATCTCCAGATGCTAGGGACATGCAAAAGGAGAACCTATTCTACACACCTTGTCGGATTTGAGGTACCCTATGTGTGCTTTTCATTGATAGTGGTAGTTACACTAATGTCATATCTACTGCATCCATAAATAACTTACAACTAGCCACTAGTCCACATCCTAACCCTTATAAATTACATTAGTTAGACGACCGAGGTAGTATGCATGTTACACAGAGGGCAAAGGTGCCAATTAATATAGGAGATAAATACAGTGATGAGATTATCTGTGATATGCTTCCTATGTGCGCCTTTCATATACTGTTGGGTAGACCATGGTTATTAGATAGAAAGGTGTTACATGACGGGTTTAGAAACACTTACATATTTCAAAAGGATGGTATACGAATTGTCTTAACTCCTATGTCTCCGTCTAAGGTTCGTTCCTTCTAGAAACATATTTGAAACACTTCTAGCTCTTCCAAACTTCTAACTAATAAGCAAACACAAACAGTGGGTTTCAGTCTAAGAGAAAACCCCTTAAATTTGAGGGCAAATCTTTTAGAGGCCAGAGGAGATGATGGGAATCAATATTGTGGTTCCAGCAATGGGAAAACCTAAATTGGATACATGAGCTTAGAAATCCACATATGGCCACATCTTATCTAATAATGTTTATTTTTTCACTTTAGTAGGTACATTTATCAGTTTTTACAAGATGGCCAAATAACATGCACTCACGATCAACTTGCGGGACATTCTTGGGTTCACATCCAACGGTCCACAAATTGTTCAATTGAAGTGAAAAACCAGTCACTTGAAAACCATTTATATTTGTAATTGTTGCTTTTGGGAACCAGCCATTTTATTAGTACTTGTATTTTGTTGATCTTGGAACCGACCACTTAAGTAGCATCTTTGTAATTTTTGTGTTATTTTTACCCTAATTAGAGTAAGTATAAATACTTGCTAATTAGGGTTTCTGAGGGAGCTTTTTGACATTTTGAAAAAAAAAACACTTTGTTACCATGAGGGTTATCCTTTGCATAATAGATCTCTTATCAATTTCTTAGTGAAATTGTGGCGAGACTAACTAGAGTAGATTATGAGTAATATCAATCTTACTCTTGTTGTTTTTTACAAATTGTGTTTAGTGAGTAACATCTAAGTACAATTTGTTAGTAACTTGTCTATGTCTACGTGAATTAAGGTTCTTCATTTTCATATTTGCTTCATTTCAAATTGAGTTGAGTTCTAGTTCATTTCCATTGTTTTCCATTGATATTTATACAATTAGTTATTCTTTATATCAATTTATCTTCAATCTCATGAATTAGGGTTCAATTGTGAAGAAAGTGATCATGCCACTTGATTGATGTGTTTGCTATCTAATTAGTGAGGCACATCATCATTGAGTTGGACGTTGTTCTCAACTTTAGTAGAATCATGTACACTTGGAACCTAATCACTTAGGGATGTTGCTGCTATTGCTGTTGTTGTTACGGTCATTGTTGTTGTTCCTATCGTAGTTACTGCTACTATTGTCATTGCAATTGCCATTGTTGCTGTTGTTATGGTCGCTGTTGTCACTATTGTTGCAGTCGCCATTGCTGTTGTTGTTGTGGTCACTATTGCTATTATTGTTGCGATCGCCATCACTATTGTTGTTGTTGTCCTCCTCCCTCACACCACACACACACGTACGTAGCTACACACTACCGTGGCTGTTTTTCTTTCCTTTCTCATCCTAGCCACCCAATACCGACAATAACTAAACCCCCCTCTTTCCTTACTCCTTTCCTCTTCTTCCTTGCTATCCAACTCATGTCTTCACGCATACATGTATACATACATATCCTTCCTTTCTTCCCATTTCCCCTTCTTCTTCTTCTTACCTAGGATGTTGCTAAAACTCTCGTCGAAAGCTAGCAACCTGGGAGTTTATTGTGGAGAACCACCGTCCATCCGCAAGGGGTTCATTAAACCACCCACACGGACGAGATTGTTTTCGTTGAAGTCATTAGTAAGGGTCCTTTGTCCCAAGGTTTCGTTGGTGGAAGTGGATAAAGCTATGACAGGTGTAAAGGAGGAAACAGTGAACTACATTAGGTGGGCTGAGTTGCAGTGATTTCGGTTCAGAAATGGCGTAGTTATGTGGAGAGAAGGAAGTCTGTCGTGGTCCAAGGGAGAAGAGAAGAGAGTAGAAGGAGAGAAGAAGATGGGGAATGGAGAACCAAGGCTGATAGGGTGATGACGAGGAGGGAAATGCAATTAGAAGAAGAAGAAGAAGAAGAAAAAGAAAAAGAAAAAGAAAAAGAAGAGAGAAGAGACAAGGGACGGAACAGCTAAGGGCTTTGCTGCTGCTGTTGCCGTCTTGTCTGGAAGAGGAGGTTGACAGAACGTAGATTTGAATTTTTTTTAAAGCCTATTATTATCTTAAATTATTAAAATAATATTTATGCATCGCGATGTTTTAAATTTTGTCATAAATTTCTCAAAATTCTTAATATTGCGAGATTGTTATTCTCACTATCCCAACCTAAAAGTATTTTTCATTTTTCAAAATTTTTGGGACATCACAGTGTAGTATATAGTTAGGTACATGCCCATGTAGAAATAAGCATGGTGTGCAAAAAGGTACATGGACAAAAGACATACCTGTGTACTTAAGCATGTCAAAATGTGGAAATCTACAAAAAGGTATACAGCTAAATACACAACCGAATACCTAAGTGTGCCAAAATACTAAAATACATAAAAAGATACATGACCAACATACACAATTATATATCCATCCATGCCAAAGTACATGGCATAATGCTCAACCATATACTTAGAGACATTTTGTTACTTGAATTATTTTCTACCTAATCGGATTTCCATGCAACCTAGACACCTAGTAAAACCCTAGAAATTTCAATAGAGAAAGATAAGTAATCCTATAACGATTAAGTGAATAGAATTGAGAAACTTAGATTATTCTTAAATTAGTACTAAGAATAAACTTTTGATATTTTTTATAGATTGCAAATTAGCTTTTAGTCTAAGACCAAATGTGCTTAAGACTACCCTTCCAGGTACGTATAACTTTGGTTATTTCTTATGATTGTTAGGTTAGTATGAAACTGTAATAAATCATAATGGATTCAGATTAAGCTGGTTGTTGTTTGTGCTTGGCTCAGCCTAGGGGCTTATAGTAGTAGATCCCTAAGGGGTACCCCAATGATCATTATGTGACACTGTCCCTAGTGGAGTCGTGCTTGGAAATGATCTAAGTAGGTATAAGGTTTCATGGGTGTTGGGTCTCATAGTGGTAGTTCCTAACATCATATTATGTATTAAGTATCTATATATAGTTTCGCGGTGTCATGAGTACCCCATTGCTGTTTCATGGCATCAATGAAATAATAATTTGTTGTATGGTGTTTGATGTCTACATTAATGCATGTGACTTAATTTTTGCTTGTTCATGCATATGTGTTTGCGGGTTATACGTACTAGCATTAACTACCCCTCAAAGACATTTTTTTCTAGTTGTAGGCATAGAAGAAAATACTAGCCATGATGAAGACCTAGGGTCGAATGAGCAAGAAGGGGATAATGTAGATTACTTTTATTACCACAATGATTAAGAGAGGGAATTAACAACTGAAGCCTTAAAGTAGTAATAGAACTTATTTCGATCTTTAAAAAATTGAGATGTTAGAATAGTTAAACATCTAGACTATTTTGAATTGATGTATTAAGATTTGTTATTAAGAGTTTGAAAATTGAAATGGAATGTATTTGCATCATGTTGAAAATATAGGATCTGTTTGATTATGATTAACAGGAAATACAGATTTAAATGATATCGGAGTAGGGTTAAGAGCCTTAATGTGTTGTTACCTAGTAAAGACACATGGCAAGCAATAGCACCCTAAGTTCCAAGGCATTACAATTTAAATAGTATCAAAGCTTAGGTCTGATGATCATTAGGAATTAGGTAATGATTTATAAGTGTAGGTTTCAAACAGTAGAAAATAGGATGTGATCTTTAGACGAATTAGGCATAGAATCAGTAAGATGGTGAGATATAAAGAGAGTGGGTGAAGCTATAGGATGATTATTTTTTATTAGTGATTTATTTTACTATAGTTATTATGTTGTATGCAATTATTTTAATTTCTAAGGTCATTCACAATTATGTGTAGAGGTATATATATATATCGACACATAATAACACTAACATTTGAACTTACATTAACTCTCGGGTTTATCTAGTTATCTCTTCTTAAATAGAATGCCTTCAAGAAGAATCACTAGATTAGGCTCATTAAGGGATCCTAGGCGTGGCAACCTAAATGAGGGAAATCCCCATGGATAGCAACCATAAGGGGGATAGGGTCGGGTAGTAGACCAAACTGTCCAACTCTTGCAAATTATGAACAACCTTGTGGGATTGTTGACACAACAACATCAAGCCCAAAATGTTCTATAGAATAGAGTTGCAAAAGAACCAATCAACTTTGCTAGGTTTATTAGGGTGGCAAAAGAATTCAACCTTAAGGTAGATGACTCAATTGAGGCAAAAGATTAGATGCAGGAAATTGAAAAGACATTTTCTACCTTTCGAGTACCTGAAGACAGGAAGGTAAACTATGTTGTGTTCATGCTGAAGGGCACTATAGCGAAATGCTGGGTGTTAATTCCCAAACTAATAGGAGAGCATGTAAATTAGATGGGATTTAAGAAACTGTTCTACCAGAGGTACTTCCCTAGCAATTTCAAGGACATAATGGAAAATGAATATTATAGTTGTGAACAGGGGAGGAGAATAGTGGGAAATATGAGGTGAAATTGAATCGCCTAATTCAATTCCTACCCAAGATAGTTTGTCCTAGTGATAAATCCAGGGTAAGAAGGTTTTTGAGGGGATTGGAACCGAGTCTCCAACACAAGGTTGGAACCTTCCAACTGACAACATATGCTGCAGTGGTCAACAAAGCTAAATATTTGGAACAAAGTAGAAGTAGGATAGAGGAACAAATGAACTGTAAAGTAGGGATAGCTTTGGGTAAGAGACCCACCTCAAGTGTGATGGGACAAGATAAGGGAAAAAGGCCCCATATGCTCTAAAGCAGATCGCAGGTCACTATAGCCCCTTCTCTAAATATTAGACCAGTGCCTTTGGCACTTCCTACAATAGCTTCTGCTATCAGATACACCAAGTGTTATGGGCCTCATGAGTTAAGGAAATGCAAATGGCTAAAGGGTGCATGTTTCTCCTATGGAAAGATAGGATAGGATATATTAGCAAACATTACAATAAAAGGTCAGTTCCACTTGTATTCTACCATGTGTGTTAGTAAAGGGGACACAAGGCAATAGACTATCCTCAGGGGCAAGTAGGAAATTAGACAACCCCTACTCAACAGGTAGCAAAACCTCCAGCGATGGTACAGGCTAGTAGACTATAAGCAAGGGGCCATAGATAATGGGTTCCCACTAAAGTATTTACGATTCAATAACAGTAGCATCGGGACCTTCCAAACGTGGATACCATTGTAAGTATGCTTCAAGTACATGCCTGTAATGCTTACGTATTATTTAATATTGGTGCTTCTATTTCCTGTGTGTTTAAAACATTTGTACATGAGTGTGCACTGAATGTTGAATGTATCAATGATCAATTAGCTATTAGTACTCCATTGGGAGTTGGAGGAAAGATAGATGGAATCTACAAAAGAGTAAGAATAAAGATACAGGGCAAGGTGATGCCAATAGATCTATTGATATTAGAGATGGTAGAGTTTGATATTATTTTAAGAGTAAATTGGTTGTCAAAATATCACGCCACCATTGATTGTCATAACATGGTGGTACATTTTAACACACCTAAGGAAGATTATTTTGAGTATAAGTTGTAAGCTTAAAGACCAATAGGATTACCTACTATGAGTTGTAGGGAAAGAATATGTTAGCTACTGTGTCTATTAAGGCTAATGAAGAAATGAAGATGGAGATGGTGTCAATAGTGAAGGAATATCCAAATGTCTTTCTACAAGACCTTCTTAGTTTACCCCTACCTAGGGAGATTGAGTTTAGTATTGATTTGGTATAGGGTACTGTACTAATATCAAAACTAGTATATAGGATGGCACCAGTTAAATTAAAAGAACTAAGGAAATAGTTGCAAGATTTTGAAGATAAAGGTTTCATAAGACCCAGTACATCTCCCTAGGGTGTGCTAGTCCTTTTTATCAAGAAGAAGGATGGAAGTATGAAACTCTACATTGACTATGGAGAATTGAATCGAGTCACTATCAAGAACAAGTATCCTTTCCCTAAAATAGATGACCTGTTTGATTAGGTATAAGGAGCTCGAGTATTCTCTAAGATAGACTTGAGATCAGGATACCACCAGCTAAGGATTAAAGAAAGGGATATCTAGAAGATAGCCTTCAGGACTTGATATAGGCACTTTGAATTTTTGGTGATGCCTTTCTGTTTAACCAATGCACCTATAGCATTTGTAGACTTGATGAATAGAGTGTTCAAGGACTCGTTGGATAAATCTGTAATCGTCTTCATAGACGATATTTTTATATACTCCATGAGCAATGAGGAATATGAAGAACATTTAAGGTTAGTGTTAGACAAGTTGCAAACAAAGAGACTGTATGTTAAATTCAAGCAATGTGAATTTTAGCTAGAGTAGGTAATTTTCTTGGTTCATGTGGTTATTAAAGATGGAATCTTAGTAGAACTATAAAAGGTGAGAGCCATAATGGATTAGCCCAAATCGAAGACAGTAACAAACATAAGAAGTTTCCTAAGTCTAACAAGTTATAGAAGATTTGTAGAGGAATTCTCAAAGATAGCAACTCCTCTTACTAGAATAACACAAAAGAAACTAAGATTTGAATGGAATGATAATGTGCAGCTAGCTTCCAACAACTCAAGAAAAAGCTTATGTTAACATCAATATTATCACTACCGAAGAGTAAAGAAGAATTCACTGCTTATAGTGATGCCACAGCCTAAGGGTTAGGACATGCTTTGATGCAAGGCAAGCAAGTTATACAATATGCATCATGTTAACTAAAACCATGTGAGAAAAATTACCTTACTCACAACTTGGAGTTAACAGTAATGGTACTAGCCCTAAAACTGTGGAGACACTACTTGTATGGGGAGAGATGCAAGATTTTTATTGACCATAAAAGCCTGAAATACATCTTCACACAAAAAGAGCTGAACATACAATAGAGGAGATGGTTGCAATTGATTAAGGATTATGACCTAGAAATCCGGTACCATCCAAGAAAAGCCAATGTAGTGGCAAATGCTCTTAGTAGAAAGAAATAGGGTAATATTGCTACTCTAATCACTTCACAGCATGAATTATTAAATGACATACATAAACTAGAATTAAATATTTTGACTCAAGAAGTGGGAGAGAAGATGGCCACTTTACTCATATAACCAACTCTAGTAGACAAAATCAAGACTGCTCAAATAAAGGAAGGAGATATTCAAGAAATCAAGAGCAAATTAGAATAAGGTAAGGCTCTTGAATTCAACATCGACTTAGATAGGATTTTAAGGTATGGAACAAGATTGTGCATGCCAAAAAATGTAGAACTACAGAAGGAAATCATGAAAGAAGCACATTACTCAGCTTATACAATCTATCCTGGAAGCACTAAAATGTACAAAGACTTGAAGAGTCATTATTAGTGGAAGAACATGAAAAGTGTTGTTCCCAATTAGATTAATCAAGAGGGGGGTGAATTGATTAATTACTTAAAATTTCACTTTTTCGCAAATCAACTCAAACTCTCGACTAATAAAATCACGTGAACAACAATAATGAAGAACAATAATATGCAGTAAATAAAAGTAGAGAAGAATAGAATGCTCAGATATTTATAGAGGTTCCGCCTCGAGCGTCAGTCCTCTCTTCCAGCTCCACGTCGGGGTCCCGGTTGTGTTTCACTATATCAACAAATTGAAGATATACAACATAAGCCTCTTCAAGGCAAAGTCTCACTGTTAAGTCTTTCTAGCTTCTTCACTAAGCTAATCACTCAACTACAGTGATGAAACAACAAACAATTCCTTATTCACGAAAGGAATTTCAACAACATCAATGAGGAATATCAGATTTCCTCTAGATCACATGTATATGTAAAGATTTTTGCTTGAAGATGTATGAGTCTTTTCTTCTCGTGTGTCGTTTTTCTTTCAACAACGTTCTCTCTTTTTCTGTTGTTAATCAACGTTCTCCACACGCTTTTTTCATTTGAATTAAACACTTTATATATGGAGAAAACATAACGGCTACTTTCCACGTGATAATCTTCAATTTATTTTTCAATTTTCAATTCAAAAATAAGTTGGATCTGTTGGAGAAGATCTGCATTTCGTGATATTCTTGATAAGGATAAGCTTGGATAATTAGTTTGACCGAGATCTTCTTTGGATATATCTCTTGGATCAAGTTTGTTGAAGATATCCCTCACATTATGGAACCATATCTTGATATAACAACCATATATCTTATCCTTATCTTTGTAACTACTGGATCTCCCAAAATATAGTGCAAATATCCAACTTTAAATCTGGATAAAACTTGTAAATCTTATATGATCTCACTTTATCATAAAATGAAATCTTTGAATAAAATCTTGTAAAACTTTATGTAAAAAAAAAAAAAACCCTTGATATAAAATCCAACTTTAGTAAAACACATCAAGTATGTTACCTAAAAATACTTGACACGTGGAGCTAGGCCTTGAAATTTATTAAAACTATCGATATAAAATTTAGAACGTAATCTGGAAAAATCCGTAACAGACATGAAAGGTTCTGAAAGTGCTTCTGAAACAAACCTGTCAACTGTCCTCCTGTTATGAAGGTTTTGAAAGTACTTCTGAAAGGTTAACACGATAACTACGGGTACACTGCACAACTTCTAAAACACCTTCTGTCAGAACAAAAATAGTTTATATAACACTTTTGAAGGTTCTGAACAAGCTTCTGTCCCCTTGTTCAACTTTAGAAAAATTACGTTGCTATCTTCTGAAACAGCTTCTGACAAGCTTAAACATTCGTTACACATTATTCCTCTTTTGTTAACATCAAAACTAAATTAGAGAACTTAACATTCTCCCCTAACATTAACAAAAAGAGAGATAGCCAAGTATGTAGTAAGGTGCCTTACTTGTTAAAAGATTATAATTGAACACCAAGACTGGCTAGAGAATTACAGCTCCTCCCAATTCCTTAGTGGAAATGAGGACACGTGACAATGGATTTCATTACAACTCTCCCGAATACTAGATAGAAACAAGATGCTGTATGGGTGATAGTAAACCAATTGATCAAGTTTGCACACTTTTTGCCTATTAAAGTGGGATACAAGTTGGAAAAATTGGCTAAATTGTATATATAGGAGATTGTAAGACTACATAGAGTGCTTGTAATAATTACTTTTGATAAAGATACATGGTTTGTAAGCAAATTTTAGAATAGCTTACATAAAGCTTGGGCACAAAACTGCAATTCAATATAGCATTCCACCCTCAGACAAATGGACAATCTGAAAGGACTATTTAGATCCTGGAAGATTTTCTTAGAGCTTGTGCATTAGACTTTAGAAGTAACTAAAATGAGCACTTACCTTTGATTGGCTTACAACAATAGCTATCAAGTAACCATCCAAATAGCTCCTTATTAAGCTCTATATGGAGGAAAATGTAGATCCCCATTACATTAGGATGAAGTAAGGGAAAGACAAATGCTGGGATTAAAATTAGTCTGGGAGGCTATAGATAAAGTAAAATTGATAAGGTGGAGAATACAAATAGCTCAAAGCTGACAAAAGAGTTATGCTTATAAGAGACAACACCCTTTATAATTTCAAGTAGGAGACAAAGTACTATTGAAAGTTTCTCCAATTAAAAAGGTGATCAAGTTAGGTCTGAGAGGAAAGTTAAACTCGAGATATGTAAGCCTATTTGAAATTCTGGAAAGAGTGGGTATTGTAGCTTACTTAGCTCTACCACAAAGTTTGGTTGGGGTACATGATGTATTTCATGTATTAATGTTGAGAAAATTCATACCAAAACCGAATTAAATAGTGGCTTTGGAGCCTCTGAATGTATAGCCAAACTTATCCTCTATTAAAAGACTAGTTAAAATTGTAGACACCAAAGAAAAAGTGTTAAGGAAGAGAGTAATTCCCTACAATAAGGTACAATGGACAAATCAGACCGAATGTGAAGCAACGTGAGAATTGGAAGATTATATGTGGAGAAAATATCCAAAACTCTTCCAAAATCGGATAACTTTCGAAGACAAAAGTCTTTATAAGGAGAGAGAATGTAAATACCTAGAAAAAATAAAATCATTTAATAATTATTGCAAAATAAAGCCAAGGTCAAAAGTGTGATTTTTATAAAATACAGGGAGTAATTCAGTCAATTCATGGATAAAGTATACAAACCCCATATTAACCTAGCACTCCTCTCTTTACTATTTGCACAGTAATTAAAAAAGGGCCACTCTCTAGAACTCTAAGGCAATCTAGCGACTTCCCACAAATGTCCAAGTCGATTACATCAAGTAAGCGATTTTAATGCTCAAGTCAATGTTTATGATGATAGAATTATAGATTTAAGTAAGTTTTATGTTGTGATTGATAGAATTCAGATCAAGAAAGGGGTAGAATGAGCACGGAGATCAAATGAATGAGGATTTGAATCATTAACTGAATCAAGTAAGTATATCAATCCGCACATTGTATTAGAATTAACTAAATTCAAGATCTAATTAGGCTTAGGATCATAGCAATTAGGTTAAGGAATGAATTGAAAAAAAAAAAAGAAAAGTAAATCTTGTAGAACAGTATAGTATATGGTCAGGTACACGCCCCATATACCACCTTGTGTAGAAATACACATCGTGTACAGAAAAGTACATAGATAAAGGACACACCCATATACTTGGGCATGTCAAAATATGGAAATCTACGAAAAGGTATATAGTTATAGGGGGACTAAATTTAATTCATGGGCTTACGTCCTATTATTTTAATGGATTTGACTCTTTAGTCCGAGGTGACAGGGCTCAAAGAGTAAAGTCCATGTTATGGGATAATCAAGGAAGATTTAGCATGGTGAGCTTGGAGTAGGGCACGTTGGATCAGCTCACCCGATCCAACTTTTCTTAAATAAGACTTATACACATACACACTAAAGGCCTTTGGTGGGCCTAAATCGATACAAGGTCCATATAAGGCCTCATTTTCTAGGAACCGTTGATTACCATCACCATTCAATATATGAGATTTATAACCAAATACTATAAATACCTCATGCCTCCCGACTAAAAGAGAGGACTTCTTTTGGAAAAAGTGTGTTACTCTACCGGATTTTTTCTAGAAGATTTGAATCATCACTTACCCACATTAATCTCACAAATTATATATCTGTCACCATAGAGTTGGGCCTTATTTAAGACTGACTATTCCTCCTCCCGTCTCAATCACTTCTTGACCATCCTTACATGTGTCACTTCCTTATTAAGCCACGTGTAGTGCATTTGCACATAATACCTACATGACCCCGCACTCGAGCCAACCACATCCCCCCCCCCAATAGCAAACTACATGACCATGTACCTAAGCGTACTAAAATACTAAAATACACAAAAAGATACATAACTGTATTTCTAACGTGCCAAAGTACACAGCCTAATGCATGGTCGTGTACCTAAAGACATTTCGTTACTCGAATTATTTTCTACCTAATCGGATTTTCATGTAACCTAGACACCTAGTAAAAACCTAGAAATTTTAGTAGAAAAAGATAAGTAATCCTATAACAATTAAGTTAATAGAATTGAGAAACTTAGATTAATACTAAGAGTAAAGTCTTAATATTTTTGACAGATTATATATTAGTTGTTAGTCTAAGAGTAGATATGCTTAAAACTACCCTTCTTGGTACGTGTAACTTTCATTTCTTGTGATTGTGTTAGGTTAGTATGAAACTGTAATAAATCATAATGGATTTGAATTAAGGTGGTTGTTATTTGTGCTTAGCTCAACCTAGGGGCTCGTAGTAGCAGATCCCTAAGAGCCACCCCAATAATCCTTGTATAACGTTGTTCCTAGTAAAGTTGTGCATGGAAATAATCTAGGTAGGTTTAAGAACTTATGAATGTTGGGGCCCATAATGGAAATTCCCAACAGCATATTATGTATTAAGTATCTATATATGGTTTAGCAGGGTTATGAGTACCCCATTGCTGTTTCATGGCTTAAATGAAATAATAATCTATTATACGGTGTTTAATGTCTGCATTGGTGCATGTGACTTAATTTCTACTTGTTCATGCTTATGTGTCTACAAGTTATACATACTGGATGTTAGCTTACCCTTTGGGGACAATTTTTTTTTAGTTACAAGCACAAATAAAATACTACCCATGACGAGGACCTAGGGTCGAATGAGTAAGAAGGGGATAATGTAGATTACTTTTATTACTGTAGTGATTAAGAAAGGGAATTGACAACTGAAGCCATAAGCAGTGATAGAACTTATTTAAATCTTTGAGAACTTGAGATGTTAGAATAGTTAAACATCTAGAGTATTTTGAATTGATGTGTTAAGATTTGTTATTAAGAGTTTGAAGATTGAAATGAGATGTATTTGCATCATGTTGAAGATACGGAATCTATCTTATTGTGATTAATTGGAAATACAAGTTTAAATTCTATTAAAGTAGGGTTAAGAACCTTAACATGTCCTTACCTAATAAGGACTCATGGTAGGTCGGAGTGGCCCAAGTTCTAGGGCGTTACACTTTCTTTACATAATCTTCTATTAAACACTCATTTTATAAGGAATCGAACATAACCTACCTTGAATGTAGATCGAAATTCCATTAAAACTTCTACTGAACTACTTAATAGGTCTTTAAGTTCCACCACTCCAACATACTTGCAATCACCATAAATTATCACCAAATTAATACTTCTAAGCTATTAAGAGATTATATCTTGCATTTCTTAAATCTATCCCTAGAAGATATGGAGTTGGATCAAATCAACATCTACTTCACAAGAGCTCCACGTGTAAAGTAAGAAATAGATGATACCCTACTTCCTCTTATTCAATTCCATCAAAATCCTTGAAATAGTATAATTATTAGTGATCTTATCAAATTAACTAAAGTTGAAGCTTAATTGAGGATTGGTTACACACCAAATTATGTTAACAATCTTAATTAGAAGTTTCTATAATCCTTGAATCATCTTAGATTTGATTGGATGGAACTAAAATTGAAAATGCAATGGAGGATTAGAGGAAAGAGAGAGTGGCAAGTTGGGATAGAGGTTTAGGGAGGGTTATTTTTCTATTTTTCTAGATTTTCTAAATGGAATAACTAAAATTTGAAACATAGCTTTTTATACCAACTTAATCACTAACTACCCTTAAGTCATAACACTACACTAAGGTTAAATTGGTAAATTATGTTATTCTCACCAACATAATATTTAGCTTAGGTAAATTACTAACTTATATGTACTTATCTATTTAGTGTAAGGCTATTTTAATAGTTATATTATCTAATCCAACTTTGATAATTATGGGATTTTCAAATTACTAATTTACCCTTGAATGGAATTACTAAATTCCCCTTGACTTGGTTACTTGAATTTTTAGAATTTTTCATTTTGGAAGTGTGGAATAAGCTAATAATTAAAAGGTGTGGGTAAAGCATGAATAACTCAAGAAAAGACCTAAATTTTGTTAATTCATATACATGATATATTTATAAAGGATCTTATATAAAAAGAAAGGTTTTCAGTTTATTAACATATTTATAAAAGGTTGTTACTAGGGGTATAAATAGGTTGAGCTGAGGAAGGACAATATTTTGTTGGAGCTTGATTAATTCAAGTTCAATTGAGTTTAAGCTCAATTTAAAGTGACACTCAATAAAATTGAATATAACTCAATTAAACCAGTTTGGGTTCATTTTATTTTGATATACATATATATATATATATATATATATATATAAGTAAAATATCATTGATATCTAAACTTGATTTGAGCTTAACTTATACTTGCATTCAACTCAAGCTTGAATAAGGTTACAAACTCTTCAAACCAAATATCACAACACTTGAGTTTAACTCGATTTAAGCTTGAATTTAAATTAGATTTTATTATACTCAAGTCAATATATATATATAAAGTGTAACTTAAATTGCTTCTGAATATATTTAACTCAACTTTTAGTGCAAAATGAGATTAGTGGAATGCTTACAAATCTTATTGTATTTTAAGGAGAGTGAAAAGATAGGGTACACAAGATTAACATGGACCTAAGAGTGGATCATTCTATTAAGAACAAATCGGAAATCGATGTTTTGATTTATTAGACATTTAGCGCATTTTTACTTTGTTAAGTCAAAACAAAATTTTGGCCCTACTCACTTGATTTTAGTTAAACCACCAAGAAAGGAACCTAAGTAAAAGTGGTTATTCAAGAAGAGTGTTTTCTTTTGCCCATTTTGAAGTTTAAGTAAGCAATGTCTAATTAAGAAAGTCTACTTCCAAAATGGAAAATTACACTTTTGCTTTTGTCTCAAATCATTAAGATATTGATAGCATAAAAAAAAAAAAAAAAGAAGACATGAAATATAAAACATGTATATTATAATTAGGCTAATGCTATTATTAAGAAGTTAAAAAAGTAATTTTTTTTCTTTTACATTTTAAAGATTAATTACAAGTTCTCAAGTAAAAAGGAGTGAATAGTTTTCTTTTCTTTTCTTTTTTTTTCCATAGCATGTTTGATTAACTTCAGAAGGAAGAGCATAATAGCTATTTCTTCTTGCATAACTATAACTGTATTTGATTGATAAAATAACTATTCTACTAAATTGCGAAATAAGAAATTGTAGTTTTTATCGAAATCAAATAAATAGCTATTCCTTAATCCTTTCTTTCATGTTTCCACATTTTACTCATAAGACTTTAACTTACAATCAAGCTATAGATTGGGATAAAGGTGTATTGGTATTTTTATATACATTCCTGATATATGACTAATATCATTTTAATTACAATCAAATAAAGTGATAGTTGCCAAGGCCTTGTAATTCAATTGATATGAACACTGATCTTTATCTAGGATGGAACGAGTTTGAATCCCTCCTCCTCAAGTTGCATAGATGTATAGATGTAGTTACCTAAAAAAAAATTAAGTAATAGTTATTATTTCTCTACTCTAATCTTAAAGAAATGTCAGTTCTATTCTTACATTATTCTATTATATTTGCTAAAGCATGTCATTAATCTTTTAATAAGTTTGTAACACCTATCATCATTTTTCACATAACTTGGACTACCCATTCACTTTACTGAATGGCATAAAACTATAATGTAATAGCTATTACTAAGATAAATAGAGCTATAATAAGATTATTGTTTATTGATTTTGATTTTGATTTTAATTAAAGCACTTTGAGGAAAAACATCAACTCCAACATTGAATTGCTTATCATAAGTTTGAGTAACGAATGGCTATTAAATATTTTTTGTAACGAGAATTTCTTATGAAGACTTTTGTCAAATTATGATTTGTTATATTTAAGTATTTTTTTTTAAGTTTAATTTCATGAAAACTTTTGTTTCGTTAAAACGCAATAATTATGTTATAAGTTTTTTCAAGATTCTTTCAATTGATAAATGAGTACAACTCATTTTTATCAATTATAAATTCAATTTTTCAAATATGATTAACAAATAACTTGTGCTATATGATCATTTTTTAGATGCTAATACATTTATCGACTAAAAGCAATACCAATTAACATAAATTACTAGCCTAATTTTGAGGTGCAACATTAATTAAGTTTTCAACACATAAGATATATGGGTTTATACATACAAAAATAGGAGTACATATGGATATCACTTTCCTATATACTAGAAAATGAGGTGAAATCACATATGTTTCTATATGTAATGAGGTCTACATATGTATATATATTCAAATAATGTCAAAACTATTACTCGAATTTTTTTTGCCTTTTCAATTTTATACTTGAAACATGAAGTTGCAAAAGTCATATTTAAGTGAACTTTTTTTTATTTAATTTAACACTTAAAGTTTAAAACTGCTAAATATCATATACTCAATTGAACTTTTAATCATCAAGTTCAAAAGATGTCACAGTAAATACCTATTAGTAGAAGAATTATAACAACAAGAGAATGAAGTGTGTTAAAAAATGATGTCAAAATGAGGGACAAATAGGTTACAACTTCTTTTTCTTTATTTAAAGATACTAATTAGATTTTTTCTCTACAGAAAATCAAAGCTGGAAATGAATAATCTCTCTCTCTCTCTCTCTCTCCAATCCCTTGAAAATTTAAGGTAAGGAAACTACCAATTCCATTTAATCTTTGCTATTTTCAATTTCCTAAATCACATACTAGATAACTTACAATCTAAGAAGGTAAAAAAAGACCTTTGCAAGGATGTAAGTGGCCTGTGCAATGGCGAAGTTGAGGTACATAATCTAATGTGCTACATGTTGATGATTGAGAGGTGTTTTAGTTCTATTGAGCAAAAGGTTTGACCCTATAACCCTAACTTAAAGTTTATGATGAAGTTAGTTTTCAATCATTCTATAGGTATTGAATTTGTCAAATTGGAGTTAGAAAGTAGTTACAATAAAAGTTTTACTGGTACTAACACACCACGTGGATTAATTAGTGGTGTGCAAATACAAATAAAATTATAACATGCGAAAATATAATTGATGGTTTTCCAAAAAAATATGTGTTATTACTATCAAGTATTTAAATATCATTGGTATTTGTATGTCACTCATTTGAGCATGTGGTGTATTAGTACAATTGAATCTTTTTTTGTTACTAGGGTACGAAATCTAAACTTTCCATTTATTAATCATAGTGTTGGTCAATTTTGAGAACAACTTAATTTTCTTTCTATTTTAGGAGTTTAATTTGTTATTGGAAACTCAAAGATGTGAAATCACGTTTTAAGGATAGTTTTAGAGTTGAGGACTTGATAAGGGGTAACTTAAGTCAAATCACCGACATTTGGGGAAGAATTTTATAGTTTAGTCGTCAAGGTGGTTAACTGCATCCATTGGTGATCAGTCACATCAAGCTAGAGAAGACCTTAGTAGACCACTTTAGCTTGTAATCAATCAAATTGCTGCATTTTATTTCTCAATTTTAAGATTAAGAATGTTATTTTTAGTATATTTTAAGATTTTAAAGCAATTTCTTATATATGTTAATGGGATTTGACTTCAAGTTAGATTATGCAAAGTTGGTGAGCCAATTCTAAGTAAATGTGATTTTGTTGTGTGTTTACTTCGTACATGAATTTATAAAAATGAACCTAACTATTATCAACGTTAATTCATTAGTGTTGTTTATGCTTGTGGGTGATAACCATTCCAAATAGATGGGTCATGGACAAGGTATACATCATTTATTTAAAGCAAAATATTTAGATGAAGTGACCGATAAGTAGGTTCCAATGTCACCTTAATTGTTGATAAGCAATTGTGATTGATACGGGTTAGGACATTTGGAGATAAGTTGTAATACATCACACTAGTAATAAAGGATACTACTGTAGACGATGACGGTGCACTAAACTACTAATGGCTCATGCAAGCAACAAATTTGGTAAAAAGGCATATGAAGTGTCTCTACTGTCAAATTTGTGCAATTTAGTATCTAAAATTTCATTCTTTAGAAATTTGGTGTTTAATAGAGACATTACATCGTATATAAAGTACAAATAGTAAATTTCTTAAGAATGAAACTTTTGACACTAAATTACTCGAATCCGGAAATAAAGACACTTTGTATGCTTTTATCCCCAACAAATACAATAGGAGACGATTTCTAAGTTGTGGATATAGATATCGTGTTTCAATTTCATGCCAAAGACACTAGGTTACTTGTGTTTGTTGTCCCCTATTTAAATAAGATAATTAAGTAGACTATGTATGGTGTTTGTATTGGTTGTTGCATTAGTATAATTATGTAGGCATGTATGTGATGTAATGTATGTTTGTCTCTATACGGTATTTCCTTACTAAGCTTAATAGCTCATACATTTTGGCATTTTACTATTTATGTTATTAAATTTTTTGGGAAAAACAAGAGACAAGGTTTCATGTCTTGTATGTCTTTGCCGATGTATTTGAGCACATGGCAGGTTATTGCATATTTTGATTTTAATGGCATGATATAAAAAACTGTAAAGATAATAAGTTTGATAAGTAAAAATTTCATTAAGTATAATATTTAATAATTTCAAATTTTTGACATAAAATTGAAAAATAAGAACAAAAATATATAGATAATGGTTTTCATATTATCTTTCTTTCTTCTTTATTATTTTTTATGATTTTTGTACATATATAGGGCCATTTTAAAAAACAATAACTAAAAAAAGTAGTTGGAAAAATATTTGTGAGAGTAAGATAGTAAAGGTGCATACAAATACCAAGTTATGCACTAAGACTACATTTTTAGTGCAAATTGCAATTGTACTAAAGGTGCATTGGTTTTTGCTCATGTGATATTAAGTCAAAATAACTCAAGTGATGGAAATTGTGGAATTGAACATGAAAAGATTGAGTCTACCCACTATTAAGGGTGTTTAAACTTACAATTTTTGAAAAATTAAATTTGAGAAGTGAGCTGGAAAACGTACCGGTCCTAAGTGTAGTATAGTAGTAGAGATAAGATTGATCCCATAGGAACTTCTATGCTAAGTACTAGATTTTATGATTTTTCCTTAAGTTAAGCAATCAAAATTCAATTAAATTAAAGTAAAAGCTAATAAATTAAATGAACACGGTAAACCTTCTAGCAACACTTTGTGGGTTTTAGGGTTAAAGAACTTTGAAAATTGAATGGGGTTTGCAAATATATCTTCACTTAAATTAATGAGATGTCTTGAATTGATATTTGCACTTAACTAAATAGGATTTAACCAAACTTATAAGAATTCACCCACCCCCTAGAGTAACATAGTTCCAATTATAACACAAATCATTCCATTAAAATGATTTACTTATACTTATCAACTAATAGTAACCCACTCACACTGAGAATCACTATACTAATTGAATTATGGATTAAGCACCACCAAGTAACCCAAGCCATATTTTCAATCGCATTACAAATGTGAGTTCATGAGTTTCGTCTAAACTCGCTTATCCTTATGATGTGTTCTTTCCTAAAAACCCAAGTTGTGTTTGGTAGGTGTTATCAAATTCCTCCTAAGTATCTCTAACTCTATCTATCTAAGAAGTGATGGCTAACCACTAACTAAATAGACAATAAATACAATAGTTAACACACTAAATATTTAAAATCAATATCAAATCAAGTCAAAACAATATTAACACATCAAACCCTTCATTGCAAAACCCATAATATTATAAACACAATATATTAATAATAATAATAAGTATAATCAAGCTTTAAAATAATACAAGAGTAAGGATTAGAGAACACTTAAATGGAGATCCTTCAATAGAGTCCCCAATCCCATAAAACTCCTCAAAAATGTGCTACAACATAGGGCTTTAGTGCCCCTTAACTAAAGAAAAAAATATTTATTGAAAATTGAAATGGAAATATTTGTTCATTGCAGAATAATACTATTGTATTCACTAAAACTAAGCTACCATTCTATCCTCTACGAAAATATGCTCTCTATTGAAACCCTCAAGAAACCTCTGCCTTTTTATTCATTCTTTGTTCCCCCTATTCTACTCGCTATCTGCCCTCTCTTTTCGTCTAGATGGGCCCTTTTTTTGAACCATAACAAGATGCGGTCCAGCCAAGAGTGGGCAAAGGACTCGTGTATTAGTGTTTTCCGCATTTAGCCTGTGCTCGTGGGCCATCGTATAAAACTGCCCAAGTGTTCCTCCAAAATTAGCAGTCCAAGAAATGCTTTTAGGCCAAACCATGCTTGTCTCCACTTCCGTCATATTTTCCAACATAAAGAGTGAAAGGGTCTCCCCGTGCAGCTAATTTGGCAAAGAAAATACATGGGCCGATCATTGACACTGAATTAAACTACGCCCCTCCCACGTGTGCGTATTTCTATATTTGATGCTGCTATCATATATGGACTACGGAGCTGCTATCTCTTGTCTTTGTGCAGTTCCTCTGTCCAAAAATAGCAGGCTCCACTACACTCTATTAAAAGTGACTCATCGGCTGTTTTTTTAATTCCTCTAGTTGCTCCATACTCCTTTGACTATGACATAGGCTCATGTTAGCTGCTGTTGCAACTTCAATTGGAGTGATGCGGACATCGTAGCGGACACAGGTTGACACACGGGTAGATACACGGTCGTGTATCGCGTCAAATCTCCATAGAAGCTTACACGGGTACAGGCACGGCCAGGGACACGACCGTGTGTTCCATCAGGATCCCCACAGAATCATACACGGGTTCGGGCATGGCCAGAGACACAGCCGTGTACTGCGCTCGTCACATGCCTAGAAACATACACGGCCGTGTATACGATAGGGAATAGACGTGCGTATTATTATTTATTTCCACGTATACGTTTCTATTCTCCCCTTTTGATATTTTACGGGGGAGTATATATACCTTTTTGTCAGATATGTTAGGGTTACGTTTTATTCATATTTTGAAATACACTTTGAAGAGAATTATCTCCGTTTATCGGTTGTGCGCAACCAGAGTTTGCATCAAAGAGCTATTCTTTGTTATTGTGAAACCAATCCATATTCGGATTCGTTTCGTTACGCTTTCCTCGCTGCGTCAGTTGGTATCAGAGCAAGGCAATTTCCTGCGGAGATGTCGGCTAACGATGGTGTCGATGGCGGTCGCGTTCTCGACCTTGATCGGGATGCGGAAGTCCAATGAGTCAATCAATGGGCTCCGAGGGTAGTGGTTGAAACCATGGAGCAGAAGCTTGGGCGTGTAGAACAACGCCTGGAGGATCTGGTGGCACGGTTCGACACCATGGTGATGGACCACAACGGTCACAGAGGCGTTGTTGGGAATCGACCGGGGGTAGCAGTTGCTCGCGGCGGCCTTATCAATGACTTTGTTGCTGGAAATCAATGAAACCGGAGAGTTGACGACAGCTCTTCCGAGGAAGAGGACGGATTCATGTAGAGGAGGGAACAACCACCGAAAAGGGGTGGTGTTGTTGGTGGTGGTAGGTATCATGGAGTGAATGACCGGAATGAGCAAGCGTATGGTGGTGGGTATCGACGCAACCACCAGGGGTTCGACCATGCTGAAGGCGGAGACTTCCGTCTTAAGGTAGATATCCCTTCGTTTAATGGTAATTTCAATATAGAGGAATTTCTAGATTGGCTAGCGAAGTCGATAGGTTCTTTGATTATATAGAAGTTCCTGAGGATAGAAGGGTGAGAATGGTTGCTTGTAGATTGAAAGGCGGGGCGTCTGCATGGTAAGATCGATTGCAGCACCGTAGACAACGGGAAGGACGACAACCTATTAGGTCATGGTACTGCATGAGGAATCTGTTGCAGAGAGATTTCTTGCCACCCGACTACGAGCAAATTCTTTTCCAACGTGTGCCGACAAGGGCAGAGGACGGTGCATGAGTACACCACTGAATTCATGAGGTTAGCGGAGAGGAACGATTTGAGGCAGACTGAGGGTCAACAGGTGGCACGGTTTGTAGATGGGTTGAAGCCTCAGATTAGAGATAAGATAGGAGTGACGGTGTTCAGAACTGTGAATGAAGCCAAGAACTTGGCCCTCCGGGCAGAAATAATGATACAAGAGAAAGCGTAAGATTTAGAGGAAGTAAAAGAACTTACACTTATGATAATCCTGGTAACAGTAGTAGGGTGATTGGTGAAAGACCTAGAGGAGTGGTTGAAAAACCAACGGGAAGTATGGACAGGAAAGAAGACAAGGCGGAAGGAAAGAGATCGGTGGAGAGTAAAGAAGCCCTAAGGCAAAACAATCCATATGCCAAGCCAATATTGGGGAAATGCTATAGGTGTAGTCAGCTGGGACATCGATCAAATGAGTGCCCAAATAGACGAACTGTAAACATTGTCGAAAAGGAAGAGGAGGAAGAAGTGTGTTGTGAGCCCGATGGTGATGAAGAGTACTACAAAGAGGTCGATGATGTGGTGGGGCCTAATTACGTAATTAGAAGGATGATGTTAGCACCGAAGCAAGATGATAGTTCACAGCGACACCAGTTGTTTCGCACTAGGTGCACGATTGGGGGAAGAGTGTTTGATGTAATTGTCGATAGTGGGAGCTGTGAGAACATCATCGGGAAGGAGGTCTTGAAGAAGCTCCAATTACCTACAGAGAAACATCCGAATCTGTACACCATCGGATGGATCAAAGCAGCAGAGCGAATAGAGGTGAAAGAGAGGTGTCGAGTTCCTTTCTCAATTGGCAAATATTGAGATGAGGTATAGTGCGACATCGTCGAGATGGACGCTTGTCATTTGTTGTTCGGACGCCCTTGGCAATTTGATGTAGATGCCCAACATGCTAGGAAGGAGAACAAATATAGGTTGGAGAAGGAGGGAGTGAAGTATACACTATTGTCGTTATTGGATAAGCGACCCAAAATTCAGAAGGTGGAAGGGAAGTCTTTTCTTACAATCACTCAATCGGAAAGGGAGATGACTGAGGACATCAAGGGGTCCCGCTTGATGCATGCTCTAATAGTGAAGAACGCGGGGGAGGACATGAGTAACGCAGAGATTCCGGAGGAGGTGAAGGGATTACTAGAGGAATTCAGAGAAGTAGTTCTGGAAGACTTACCAGAGGGACTACCTCCATTGCGAGACATCCAACATCACATCGACTTGGTGCCTGGAGCTAGTCTTCCTAACCTCCCTTACTACCGGATGAGTCCCAAAGAAACGGAGGTCTTATAGGAGAAGGTCCAGGATCTACTCGACAAAGGATTCATTCGAGATAGTTTGAGTCCATGTGTCGTACCAGCACTACTAACGCCTAAAAAGGATGGGAGTTGGAGAATGTGCGTGGACAGCCGAGCGATCAACAAAATCACAATTAGGTATAAATTCCCAATACCTCGCATTGAGGACATGTTGGATCGGCTGAGTGGGGCAGTAGTATTCTCCAAGATAGATCTTAGAAGCGAGTACCATCAAATTCGTGTCAGACCTGGGGATGAGTGGAAGACCGCCTTCAAGACGAAAGAGGGATTGTACGAATGGATGGTTATGCCATTCGGACTCAACAATGCACTGAGTACCTTCATGCGCGTGATGAATCAGGTACTTAAATCATTTATAGGTCGGTTCGTTGTTATATATTTTGATGACATCCTAGTATATAGCAAGACTCGGGAGGAACATCTAGAGCATTTGAAGAATGTTTTGATGGTACTGAAAGAGAACAAACTTTATGCTAATCTCAAGAAGTGTGTGTTCCTGTCACCGAGGTTGTTGTTCTTAGGATTCATAGTGAGTGGAGAAGGGATCACGGTGGATGAGGATAAGGTGCGAGCCATTAGAGATTGGCCTACACCCAAGACCATCACCGAACTGAGGAGTTTCTTGGGGTTAGCGAGATTCTACAGGCATTTTATACGGCACTTTAGTACGGTGGCAGCCCCTTGACTGAGTGCTTAAATAAAGGAAAATTTCACTGGGACGGGAAAGCTGAGTCAGGATTCGCAGTGCTCAAAGAGAGGCTATGTAGTGCGCCCGTGCTGGCCTTACCGGACTTTGACAAACTATTCGAAGTTGACCGTGATGCCAGTGGTGTAGGTATTGTGCGGTACTCTCTCAGGAGAAGAGACCTGTCGCTTTCTATAGTGAGAAACTCTGCGAGGCCAAGAGAAAATGGTTTACGTACGACAAAGAGTTTTATTCCGTGGTTAGAGCCTTGAGAGTGTGGGAGCATTATTTGGTTAGCAAAGAGTTTGTATTATATTCAGATTGTGTTGCCTTGAAACACTTGAACAATCAGACTCGTATATGCAAAGACATGCACGCCAGATGGATACAGTTCTTGCAGAAGTTCCCGTTCCACCTGATGCATAAATCTGGGGTTCAGAACAAGGTGGTCGACGCACTAAGCCGAAGAGCGGATCTGCTAATGACTATGAGAGCCGAAGTGGTTGGGTTTGAACAGTTGAAGGAGCTGTATGAGACGGATGAGGATTTCGAGATTACCTGGAGAAAATGCACCAATAAGGAACCCAATGACAGTTATTACATTCTGGAGGGTTATTTGATGCGGGGAAACCAACTATGCATCCCTGTATCCTCATTGAGAGAGAAGGTGATCAGAGATCTCCATGGAGGGGGATTAGCGGCCACTTGGGGCGGGACAAAACACTAGCAGCAGTGGCTACAAGATACTATTGGCCTCAGTTGCGAAGGGATGTAAGTCGGATAGTGCAACGATGCTATATCTGCCAGACATCAAAGGGCCACTCTCAGAATACGGGACTGTACACTCCGTTACCCGTACCTGAGAATATCTGGGAAGACCTATCCATGGATTTTGTATTAGGTTTGCCTCGTACCCAACGAGGTGCTGACACTGTTTTCGTAGTTGTTGACAGGTTTTCCAAGATGGCTCACTTCATCCCATGTAGAAAGACGGCGGATGCCTAGAACGTGGCCAAACTATTCTTTAAGGAGGTGGTCAGATTACATGGAGTTCCTAAATCCATCACTTCTGATAGGGACACCCAATTCCTTAGCCATTTCTGGAAGACGCTTTGGTACATGTTCAATTCGTCCCTTAACTTCAGCAGCACAGCCACCCACAAACCGATGGGCAAACCGAAGTGACGAACAGGACCCTTGGAAATCTGATAAGAAGCATCTGTGGAGAGAAGCTAAAACAATGGGACCTGGCATTGTCTCAAGCAGAGTTCGCCTACAACAACTCGATCCACAGAACCACTAGCAGATCACCTTTTTAGTGGTTTATACCAAGGCACCTTCTTACGCTTTGGACCTAGTTTCCTTACCCAAAGGTGTGGAGACCAATGTGGCGGCAAAGCACCTGGCGGAACAGTACCACACAATGGCGTCGAAAGTCAAAGAACAAATTGAGAAAGTAAATGAGCGGTATAAGAAAGCCGCTGACAAACATAGAAAGAAGAAGTTGTTCGAGGTGGGAGATCCAGTGATGGTGTTCTTAAGGAAATAACGCTTCCCCGTGGGTACATATAGCAAGTGGCAACCGAAGAAGTATGGGCCCTACAATATCGTGCCCAAGATCAATGACAACACCTATGCGGTTGGACTTCCGAAAAGCATGAGAATCTCCAAGACCTTCAATGTGGCTGATTTGTCTCCATTCTACGAGGATGACGAACCCTTTTATCTAGAAGAGAACTCGGGGTCGAGTTCTTCATTGGTGGGAGAGAATGATGCGGTGTCCCTGGCCGTGCTTGTCCCCGCCACGATCTCCACAGAAGCTTACACGGGTACAGGCACGGCCAAGGACACGGCCGTGTGTTCCATCAGGATCCCCACAGAATCATACACGGGTTCGAGCACGGCCAGGGACACGGCTGTGTACTGTGCTCGTCACATGCCTAGAAACATACACGGCCTAGAGACACGGCCGTGTATACGATAGGGAATAGACATGCATATTATTATTTATTTCACGTGTACGTTTCTATTCTCCCCTTTTGATATTTTACGGGGGAGTATATATACCCTTTTGTCAGACATGTTAGGATTACGTTTTATTCATATTTTGAAATACACTTTGAGGGAATTATCTCCGTTTATCGGTTGTGCGCAGCCAGAGTTTGCATCAAAGGGCTATTCTTTGTTGTTGTGAAACCAATCCATATTCGGATTCGTTTCGTTACACTTTACTCGCTGCGTCATGGAGTCACAATTTTGCTCTATTCTAGTTAACTCTTTGTTTTTCTGTCTCTTTTCAAGCTACTATTCCTTGTTATTGGCTGCTGTTATATCCTCTTGCAGGTCGGCTAGGTGGAGTCCTTAGGTCTTGCTTGTGTGCGTTCTTGGCTGATCTCGTAGGCGCTCTAGGTTGGATCAATGCTGTTGGGCTGAGTGTTATGCAGGGCAGCTCTTGTAGAGTGCCTATTAGGGTGTTGGTCTTTTGTGCTTATAAAGCACTATTTGGGCGCTCTTGGCTTCCTAGTTGAGCGCTTCAGTGGCCGCTGATTGAGCGCTCCTTGGGTGCTCTATTCAGTGCTCCTAGCTGCTCTCGTGAGCACTCCAGCTGGGATTGATATAGCAGCTCAAGTCGGTCTCCATTGCAGCTCGTCTTGCCTTTAGTTTGCAACGATGCCACTATTTTTGTGCATCCAAATGAGCTCAGCTTTTGTCTAAATTACAATAGCTGCTTTTAGTGCTTGATATACTGACAGTAGTTAGAGCTTGATAATGGAGTCCATCTTGAACACATACTCTAGGACTAACTCATTAGTCAACGATATGTAAGCCACACTAAAGTTGTAGTTAGGACACTTGGTGCTTAAAACGTCTATACTTGTATAACAACTTAATGACATAACTTATATTAACTCGTTCGACATTATTTCTTCACGTAGGCTGATGATACTTTGCTTATTTGATTAGTGCTTGATATACTGACAGTAGTTCAGCTAGCTGGTGGACAAATAAGGTTTGTTTAGAGTCATGGTGGAGTGACCTTGTTACCTTGTAGCTCACTGGGAGCCGATGGATCTCAAGCTAAGGCATGCAAAGCTAGTCCACCCCCAAGTTGGCACCTCGTCACAGGGTTAATGCACGACTGGGGGCATCATCAAGTGGATATGCCAAATAAATACTATCTCTCCAATACTGAGGAGCTATTATCACTCCTACGTGTCTTAGCACATTAGCACTATATAATTCTTATCAACCATCCAGTCTTCCAGAATTTAGCAAAAGGTCCTAAATGAACATATTTGTATTGATATACATTTTTATACTTTTACATATTAACTCTGATATGTATCTATACTTATAGTTTGATAATGGAGTCTGCACTTTGAAATATGGGATTTGCCTTTTGAGTTTCAGTTTGAGTTTGGGGTTTGTATCATTTATGTTGCAAGTGTTTCACTTATATATATATATATATATTTGTTGATAATTTTTTTAGGATAAATATATTTTTAGTCCTCAATATTTACCTTTTTTTTATTTAAATCCTTAACTTTTTTTTCTATTTAAATTATTAATATTTTTAAAACCTTACAAAAAAAAATGAATTTTGTTAAATTTATTAAGTTTTTCATTAATTTATGATATGTATCAATTTCAAATTAGTTTATAATAATTAAATTAACAAAATGATGATATTAAAAATCAATATATGCTTAACATGAATAGAAAATTTAAAGTATTTAGTAAAAGTTTTATTTTTGTAAAATTTTAAAAATATGTAAATTAAAATAAAAAAAATAAATAAAAGTTAAGAAGTATTTTTTTTTTTAAGGCAAAGCTTACCTTTGTTGAAAAGCCTTTTGCCACCCCTGGAGGCCGGCTACCGACGTGGCATGCTTGTACACTTATCCTGGTCATTAGTCAATTTCAGTATATCACTCGAGGCTTTGATAGGCGCAAATGTAAAAACCCCCGTCTTGTAAGGGTCAAAATGCAAATATCAATTGGGGATATAAGAACCAAGCAATGTCGAAGTGCATTTTCCCGAGAGTGAGACAGTGGGAGAAAAGCACTACTCTGTTACGACCATGGCCTTAGTAAGAGCGGCCTTCGCCGTTAAATCACCGCCGCGAAGCTTTAAAATTAGGGCTTTTTCAGCCCTAATGTCGCCACCGTCTAAGGCAGTTGCATATGAACTACACGGTCCACCTGACGCCGTCACCAAGTTCTCCATTTTCTCACACTCTTAAACTATAAATCGAACCTTTTCTTTTCTTTTCTTTTTGTTTTTACGGTTTCCTGTGATTGACTGATAGTAAATTGAATCGGTTTATGTGGCAGAATAGTCGATATGCCTCCGGTTGTCATGAAAGAGAGCGATGTTTGTGTTAAGATGCTCGCTACTCCGATCAATCCCTCTGATATTAACCGAATCGAAGGTTTCAGAATTTTGTTTTATGCATTTTAAGCTTTTTTTTTTCTTTTTTAATAAATGATTTAAATCATTACAGCTTTTGAGATGAATTAAGCTGGTAAGGAAGGACTCGGTAGGAGTGATAAGCCATTTGGCTTGATTAATGATGAACAGCCAACAAAAATATAATACGTGGTTGTTTTTATCCATCACTTCTAGTGGTCTTTCAAAATATTGTATATGTATCTTTCTTACTTATGTTCATTACTGCAAGTGGTATGTCACAATGAATCCTTTTTCCAAGTGTCCTTGCTTGGCATCTGTTCATGGTTCACCAATAGTAAAGTGTCACATGTGATCAATATTTATATTTTATTCATACTTGATAGTTTGTGATTGACATGATGTGCACAGTGACATTTCATTACTTCGATGATAGAATGTGCAATAATAATTCATAAAGTATTTCTAATTACGCGTGTAGTTTGTGTAAAAACAATGATAACTGTGAAGTCTGATTCGAAGAAGAAATTAGGAGGGGAAGAACTATAGAATGAGAATTTTTTTAATTTTAGGAGCTAAGGGAGATTGCAGATTGTGCTACTGTGGATTAGCCCGTGTAAATCTGCTGCCTCAGGCCTTTAGAAAATTAGTTAAAATGCCTTCCTGTTGATGTAATACATTGTTAAGACGCCACATGAGTTCAAAAGAAAGGATGGAATTCTATAAAGATTTCAAACTTGAGTGATGCTTTTTCTGAATCACAAATTAGCATAATGGTATTGGAACTTCAGACTTTATGTGCACTTGCAGGAAGTTAATTTGATTTGCTATACTTTTATTTACATCTTATTTAGTGTTCAACGTGCTGCATATAGGCATTATATTTGTTTATGTTTAGTTTACTTATGGTTGCAGAGTAGCTGCAATCAGATTCTGGTGCTTTTCTGCCTCTTGCATATGCAATTGACGTAGTTTTTGATGTTAGAGACCTATCAAAAAAGAATAAGTTGTAATCAATAAAAAGAAATCATTGATTCGAGCAAAGTATTGGGGACTGATGATTCTGTACATCAAGTTCTTTCCGTATTTGTAATGCAGGAATATATCCTGTGAGGCCACCAGTGCCGGCTGTTGGAGGATACGAAGGAGTTGGAGAAGTGCACTCTGTGGGCTCTGCAGTTAAAGATCTTTTGCCTGGTGATTGGGTTATCCCATCTCCACCTTCTTCAGGTACAATTTTACTGGTTAAACAGGATACTTCTTTTAGGGAAATCATATCGTTATTCTCTCCATCTGCTTTCTCTTGACATCCTAGAGGCAGACAAAGTTTCAATGAAGAATTGAGATTGAAAAATTAAGCCTTTGAAGATCTTGTTTTCTCTAAGCAATTTTAAGCCATCTTTTCTGTTGTGACTAAGTACTCCAAAGGTAGCACCTAATCATTCCTAATCACTATACCTAAGGAGGTTAACTTTTGTCCCAGAAATGAATAGCTAATCCTTTGGAAGAATGCCTTGCATCCTATACCATCTCAAGATAAACCCCTGGGTTCAAGACATATGACCACAAGTATGACAAGAATTTTCATAATATAACTATCCATGAGGGTGAGATCTCTATAGTATTCTTTTTCTTTTTATAGCTTGGAGTTTCATTCAATTCAACATCAAAAAACTAGCATGGCAGTAGCTAGTTAAATCTGTAATTTGATCCTAGGAGAAGAAAAATGCATCAGGCTATGATGGCATGCTTTAGTGATGGTTGGGTAAAAAGAAATGACAAAAAAAAGAAAAAAAAATGCATCTCAAGTGCTACCAAGTGCCGCCCAGATTAGGCTACCTCTACAAGGTCTTTTTGGATCATGGCTTCCTACCTACAATATCCCTAATAGTTGTGTTATGCTAGGGACTTGGCAGACGTACGTTGTGAAGGACCATAGTGTTTGGTACAAGATTAGTAAGGATTCGCCAATGGAATATGCTGCAACAATCACAGTCAATCCCTTGACTGCCTTAAGAATGCTTGAAGACTTTACAACTCTAGATTCAGGTATTTAATGTTCATCTGTTTTACCCTTTCTTTTCTATTTTCTGGAGAAGTTTCTCATCCAAAGTTGGATTCTTCCTAATCAGTTGGGATTGATAGGGGATGCTATTGTACAAAATGGGGCTACGAGCATTGTGGGACAGTGCATCATCCAAATCGCTAAATCACGTGGCATCCATAGCATAAACATAATTAGAGACAGGTGCTATTTTAATTTTCTGATGACCTTGAAAGTAAGTGCATAAAAAATTATCATCAGTCCAAAGTTTCACTGTTTAATATTCCATTTTTTCTTACTGATTCAAACTTTCATGTAAAGCATTTGTTGGACCATCCAGCAAGTTCCAAGGACATTTATTTAAGAATCTCAGGGTTAAAGTGGAGATGCCTTTAAGGAAAAAAGTTTCTTAAGATGTTGACATGGCATCCGGAATCCTAAATAGGGTCCTTACCATTGGGAGTGGTCTTAGAAGCAACTCAAGTGAAACTATTTTTTATGCTTAGTTTCATGGGATTTTGGGTATGGTGTTATGCGAGCATGTTTAATGAAGTTGTGTGTGCATTGTATTGTGATTTTCAAGGCATTGGCTTCAGAGAATTTAGTTTTCTTCTTATATAAGGTATTCCTCAATGAAGTCTCATCCCTCTCAATTAGTTGGATATAGTAACCCTTCATGACATTGCGTGCATTTAATAATGCCCTGTGCTCATTATAACTGGAGGGTTCTGATAATTTTAGCAACAATGTGAAATTTCTGAGGACATGCCATGCGGTAGTAGATTCTACCACTTGTTCTTCTTGACAAGTTTACAGTTGTTTCCCACACTGATCTTGTATACTCATTTTTGTAGTAGTTTGAATAGCTATGTAAACCTTTCCATCTTTTGACGCTCTATGTTTTTCCTTTTTAGTGAAAATTTTATTTATCCAAAAAAATTTTGCCCCTCCAGCTCTCTTAATTGATGCAATTGTGAAAATATTTCTGAATTTCAAAATTTCTCTGTGGAGTAACAAGTTGACCAGATACTTAAACTTCTTGCTACAGAGCTGGCTCAGATGCAGCAAAAGAAAATTTGAAGGGACTTGGTGCAGATGAAGTGTTCACCGAGCCCCAACTAGAAGTGAAGAATGTCAAGTCTCTCCTGGTAAAATCTATTTGACTTAGCATAGATGATAGGTGAACCGGCACACAGAGATTGCCAGAATGTCAAGTTTCATTGGTATACGAAGTCCTGCAATGTGAATGTTTTAAATTTTCAGGGTGATCTTCAAGAACCTTCTCTAGGTTTCAACTGTGTTGGTGGCAATGCAGCTACCTTGGTCATGAAATTTTTGAGGTGTGACATATTGCATGCAACCTTTCTATATTCTTCCTTATTGTTTTGGAAAAGCTAAAATATTTTTTCCCTCTTTTCAGGCATGGTGGAACTATGGTAACTTACGGTGGGATGTCAAAGAAACCTATCACTGCATCAACTTCATCTTTCATCTTTAAGGTAAATGATAAGGTTCCTCGTCTCTCTCTTTCTCTTGGTGAAGAGGTAACTTTCCATCGAGGAAATGTCAACTCATGGAAGGGCTTTGCTTGTGCCTATGTTCTTGCTTTTATTTAATCATAGCCTCTAATTGTGTCATGAATGTAATTAACCTGACTCTAATAAGGTGACCTGAAAGCATCTTATAGAAAGATAGCAAAGGGTCCACCTGGGTCTCAATTTTTGCATTGTCTAGTTAGTAGCTGAAATGTTCCATACATGTTAGTTGTATGTTGGTTTATTAACATCTTCCCCTTTATTTTTGCAGGATCTTTCGCTGAGAGGCTTTTGGTTGCAGAAGTGGATGAGTTCAGATAAAGCCAAAGAATGCAGAATCATGATAGACCATCTTCTGGACTTGGCCAGAGATGGAAAGCTGAAATACGAGTATGTATTAACTACTTCCATCGCGGCATTGTTTCTGTGCTTTTCATGCATGTTTCGATGAAGAGAAGCTGGATACTTATTTGAGTTTAATGTACACATCAGGATGGAGCTCGTTCCTTTTAGTGACTTCAAGACTGCATTAGATAAAGCAATGGGCAAATATGGAAGTCAGCCTAAACAAGTCATTACTTTTTAAGTTGAGGACATTTGTGATCTTGTACTCCAGAGAGCAGGTTCTTAAGAACAAAATTTTGGGGGCAGATCTTCTGGAGCAACTTGAGCACTGTGTACCTCTTTGACTGGTGACGATGTACATATACTTGCATCCCCTTTTTTTAGAGATACTGGATTAATCATGATAATGCCTGTTAATCAGAAATAATATCTTCATTTGAGGTGTGTTGCATCGTCCAGGAATGTCATTCTCATCCATGTTGGCAAGGATAAATGCATAGTGAATTCTGGTTCAAAAGATTACTCTGCATAGTATTGATTAGGAAAAATTGAAATGCTTTACATGGTCTTTAAACTGTTTGCTCACTTTGATGAATACTCTGAGGTTGTAAAGTAATAGTTATTACTGAGAAATAGAATAAAGCTATAATAGGATTGCTATTCATTGATTTGTTTTCACGGAGGGTTGGAGGAAATATCAACTTCAACAAGAATTGCTATTCAATATTTTTTTTGTAAGAGAAGTTCCTTATGGAATGGCTATTGCTTTAAAACCAACTAAACATTGTAAGCTTGTAATAGCTATTAGATAATGAATAAAACTCTAATGGATTTGCTAGTAAAGGTCAAAATTAAGTTGAGATTTCAAAAGAGGAAAGTCAGTTGCATTAACTCTTGCAAAGATGGTTTCACAGCTCAAGAATCATCCTTCGTAGGAAGGATTCCCAAATTTACCTTATAAAAATGTTTAGCTCTCCCACAGAATTACTAAACTAGCCAACAACTGGCAAAGAATAAGTAAATAAGACAACGAGACCTTTTAACAGTTAAGAGGCGCTCTCTCTTTTCAAGATAAAGTCCACTGCATCCTCTACTGTGTCCACAACCTGAGTACATACACGTCACACTTAGAATGGGATAATAAGATGAAATATCTTCATGTCTGATTTTCTTATTTTAAAATAGTTAAAAATAATATGAGATGAATTTATCAAACACACAATAGAATTAGAGGATGACAAATCACTATCAAATATGATAGAAAACGTGAAGTGCCAAGGAATAAGTATGAAAGCTGAAAGCATGTTTAGTCAATAATTTTTCTGCTTTCTCAAATTCCTACTTAAACAAACCATCCAAACAAGGTAAATGCCTATGCTCAAACAGAGTTTGGAAGCCATAATAAAACTTAGATGATAGTATGATGCGTTTTTTATGTTCAAAAGCAAAGGAAAAAGGCACGACTTTGGGGAAACATGATATGCATGCATTCGAACAGAGGAAGGAAAACAAGCATCAACTAGAAAATCTGTAAAAGCCATTGCCTGACGCTACTTCAAACTTAGTTCACGGAAACCATGCCTACATAGAGCTTGTTACAAAAGATGGAAAGACAAACTACAACTTTTAGAGGTTTAGGCCGAGGTCAAATCCTGGTGAATTTGGAAAAACTAATTTGGAGTTTTAGTTGCATGTGAGATCATTAACCATCATAGTCGCATAAGAGAGAGATCAAAAACAGTTTCGAAAAGTTTCACAGTTTTGTTTGTAGAATGCATACCAAATCTGCAGGAAACTCTGAATGATTTTCCTTTCCCTTGAATACTCCAGTTCTCGTTAAGATAGAAAACCAGGGATCTCCTGCCTGCATACAACAATCGAGGAAAAGAATCATACTTAAATATGAAAATATAAGAAAACGTTTCTAATAAAGATTTAAAGAACCCACTTTCAGGAGCACAACTTACCAGGCGTGCTCCCCTGATATCAATTTTCGGGTTATCTCCTATCATATATAGTGTTTTAAAATTCTGGCTTGTGGTGGCATTGACTTCCCTGTGAAGATCTCCTTTGAAAGCAGGCATTAAATTTCGTAGTACGTACTCAGCATTCTTGAATACAAATGGATTTGGCTTCCCATATGAAGTGTATGCCAGTGATCTAGGATGGATACTGCATGCCAAAGAGAGTGTGCATTAAAGAGTAAACATAAGGCCGTTGTTTACAAGTTTAAACCTTTAAATCAGTTGTTATGGATCCAAATCTCACACGGTACTAAAGCAAGGAGATCTCGAGTTCAAATTGCTACAATATCACTAGAGTCCTATGTGATTGCTCCAATTAATTGACCTAAATTTATATTCTAACCCATAAGTGAGGGATATTGGAGAATGAATATGGGAGCATACCAATGTTTATAATCTTAAGCTTTGACATAAATTGGCGGTGGATCTAAATTTAATTGTATGGGATGATTAAAATTGGAATGAAAAATTTAACAAGTTCCTCAGCCTTATTTATACAAGTATTTAAGAGCTATGTCTGCAACTGAAAATTTCGATGAGTCATCCACAACACAAACTCTAACCGTGCCATATAATTTCAAGTGATTCCAGCATTTCAATAAAAGGACACTAAAACAACAAAATTAGAGGCTTCTCCAAGAAAAATGCCATATGATAAGCACTTATATGGCACTGAGCTCACCGATTAAAGATGGCTTCCAATGCAATTCTGAAAGCTCCCATTCCAAGACGCTCAGCAGGAAAATTGGCCTACCTTTATTGACACTTCATCAGTATAGAGTCAGTCTTCATAAAAGAAGAACAGTTCTCTAAGACCAAAACATTCAATAATTAAAATATCATAAAATGTTCACATTAAATCGTGCCTGATAATCAAGGTCATCGTTGGCAAAATACAGAGCTGGTTGCACTCCATTTTCCTGCCCAGGAAGACCTCCAGTTCTCAATATGTCACATAAAACCTACATCAATCAGGGAGGAAATAAATGTCAAAAACTTGAAACCAATGTTGTTGTCATGAAACTCAGAAAAGTTCCTTCTTGATAAAAATCTGAAGAACAGGTTTTGAAAATGAAAATTAAATTAGTAGATGGAAGATGTTCACATCACTTTAGATAGAAGTTCCCCATAAAAAGTGGATTCTTCATAATAATAGCCTTGTTACACTCACAAAGAGTTCTCTGTTATACTCATCAACTAAAGCTTCTTCATAGATAAATTAAAAGCTTCAAGAATCAAACTATCCTATCTTTTCAATAAATATAGCGCATTTGAGGCAAAGCTGATCTGAAAGAAATTAAATGTAAGAGCCAAACAATCCCATCTTTTCAATATGAACTAAAGTGGCAGACAAAAAAGAAAGAGCACATACAATTTGAGATAATGCTGTCACAAAAAATAAAAGAAAAAAAAAAGAAACATAAAAAAAGCTGTAAAAAAAAGAAACAAAACATTAGCAGTAGTTGAAACCTGAATGTCTCTACTCCAGTCAACAGAATCACTAACAATAAATGCTGCCTGGACTCTTTGGGATTGTACATCGTCCTTTCTTCTTGTCCCTGACATTACAGTGCTGTCCTGATCAGCAACCTTCTTGGTTGCCCATTTCTTATACTGTGCTAATGGATCAATATTGTCAAAATAGCAGGTGTACTCATCAATTGAAAGCACATTTCTGCAATTAAAATTGTAAGAGAGGACATCATACATTGCTTCAAAATTACTTAGCATACATTCTGCAACATGACATCAGCAGAGTAACATCTTTCTCTCCAATTAAGCTCTCTAGAAAATGAGACACTTGCTAAGTCGGCATTCACATATATTCTTGTTTTGATCAGACAACTGGAATATTCAGATACTGATATTTCTATTTGAAATTTCATAACATGAAAAACTTTGAAGGGACAACTGCATCACCATTCTCTAACTAGAGGAAAAATTTCAATTTCGCTGCTCTAATTTCAATTTGTGAAGCTCACATACTATAAGACCAACTTAATTTATGTAGCCATGTATCATCCATTTATTCCTTGTAAGTAACCTATCAATTAAAATAACAAAAGGAGAATGCATAGAGACATAATACTGTTGACATGGCAAATGTTTACATTGTTAAGAGGTGATTGGGCATTTGTTATGCATATGCATGAACCGGGGTTCACACATAGTGGAGCCTTTTAAGAATGCATATCGACATTGCAACAAGACAACTGTTTAAAGTCAGTTGATGTTGTGTATTGTCCAAACAGAACATGTGTCGTTTTCATTATTATGTAGTGGAACATGTGTTGTCCTAGAGGTGTATTTGCCTCATGTGCGAAGTGGATGTGTAACCTTACTGCCATGTTTCAGCAGTTACTAGGGTGTAAGCAATCAGTTTAAGAAAGTACGGATATGTATTATGGAGTGAATTCAGCGTAAGGAAGTTACCATAACTGCAACTGCAAGTGCACGTTCAAATATGGAAATGAAGAAAAGAGAAAGTAGACCTGATTTATTCCAAACTTAAATTTCTATGAGATCGTTAGGTTCTCACCAAACAAGGCCAAAACTTTTCTTTTAATCATATGTAAGAGGTAGGAAGTCGTCTAGAAACAGTAAGGATACCACTTTGTTGACAGAATTATCTTTTCCTAGAAGTAGAACCCAATCCTGTAACGATTTGGTAACGGAGCCAGGGTTTATGGAGGAAGTAAAGCAATCGCAATAGCAGTTTGAGGCCTTCTTGACCATATACAAGAATGATAAGGCTCAAGTGGAGGCACTGTCAAACCAAGTGGCTGCCCTTATGAAAGAAGTGTCTGCAATTAGAAATGGGAATGAGACAGAGCAAGACGGGAACAGTGGAATCAGAAGCAAAACATTAAGGGATTCGGTTGTTGATGGCAGTGGAGGAAGGGCAGCGCTGGTTCCGAAAGTGGCATGGTTGGATTTTCTGAAGTACGATGGTGATGACCCGATAGGATGGTTAACCTGCTGTGATCATTTCTTTAAACACCAGAGAACTCCTGAAGAGGAAAAGGTGGAGATTGCGGTTTTCCATGTGGAGGGAGAGGCCCAGTTGTGGCTTTTGAAGGTAAAGCGTGATAGACCCCGGGTAAGAAGGGAAGAGTTCAAAAATTTATGTAATGAGAAGTTTGGGCCCCCTTTGCATAGCAACCCATTAGGGGAACTTGTGAAGTTGAAGCAGATGGGATATGTCGAGGCTTATAGAAGGAAATTTATGTAGATTGCAGCGCAAACTATGTCTTTATCAGCAGAGCAAGAGGTGTCCTTATTTTTAAGTGATCTGAAGGAATATATTGTGGTAGATGTTGCCCTTCAAAAGCCAAAAGATTTGACACAGGCAGTCAACTTGACCTTATTATTTGAGCAGAGAAACCGGGCCATGAAAGGGGTAACCAAGTATTCAAAGGGTATGGGGAGTTCAATTACTATGGAGGACAGGAGACCATACGTGAAGAAATTGAATCGAGTGGAGATGGAGGAAAGGTGGAAGAAGGACTCTGTTTTAATTGTGATGAGCCATTAAAGTAGGTCATCATTGCAAGCATCTATTTCGGTTGGAATGCATGGAAGAAGTAGAAGAAAAAGAGGGACACGATTTGATACCTGATGGTGAACGTGTAGGAGAAGTGGAAATTTTGCTGCAAGCTATGGTGGGAATGGGAAGAGCTCAGGCAATGAAATTACAAGGGTCCATCCATGGGAAGCCAGTAGTGGTATTGATGGATTCGGGGAGTACCCATAGTTTTGTAGATGCATCATCAGCAACTGTGTTGGAATTAACAATCAAGCCCCAAGAAAGTCTGAATGTGATGGTAGCAAACGGCGAAAAGGTCCACAGTGGAGGGATTTGCAAGGGAGTCAAACTTTTCTTGGCAGGTCAGGTGCATACGGTGGATTTATACACTTTACCTCTTTGTGGAATAGAAGTGGTATTGGGAGTAAACTGGTCAAAATCACGGACTATTGCCTGGGACTTTTTGGTCATGCAAATGACTTTTGAAAGGGGAGGGAAAGTAATTGAGCTTAATGGGATGAATGAAACAAGGCTTACTCTTTCTATTACTGCAGTGATTAATGAGGTTGAGCAGCAACGAGATTTGCAAGTGCTGATGGCAGTGTAAGGACCTTTTCCAGCCACTTCGTGGGGTTCCACCCTCAGAACATGTGATCATAAGATCAGGTTGCTTCCTGGTACAGGCCCTATTGTAGACAGATCTTACCAATACCCTCATTGTCAAAAAGATGAAATTGAAAGACACTGTGACGAAATGCTTTCTAAAGGGATTATCCAACCAAGTCAATCCCCATATTGCTCACCGGTCCTGTTAGTTCAAAAGGCTGATGGGAGTTGGAGGTTTTGCATGGATTACTAGGCACTCAATGACAAGACTATGAAAGATAAATTCCCCATCACGGTGATCAAGGAACCATTGGAGGAATTGCATGGGGCCAAGTATTTTTCGAAGTCAAATTTATGTTATGGATACCATCAAGTGAGAATGAATGAGGCTGATGTTGACAAAACAGCCTTTCAAACTCATCACAGGCACTTTGAATTTCTTGTCATGCCCTTCGGCCTGTCCAACACTCCGTCAACCTTCCAAGCCCTCATGAATGAAGTTTTTAAGGGGGCACTACAAAGATACATACTGGGTTTTTCTTTTTTTCTTTCCTTTTTTTTTTTGACAATATCATAATTTATAGTAAAACCCGTGGAGTACCTACAGCATTTACACAAGGTTTTTGAGCTGCTGCAAAAGAATCAATTATTCTTAAAGAAAAAAAACTGCGCATTTGCACAAACTCAAGTTGTTTATTTGGGACTTATCATTGCAGAAGATGGAGTGAGGGCTGACCCAGAAAAGATTGAAGCCATATTGAACTGGCCCAAACCTGCAACTGTGACTGCACTGAGGGGATTTCTAGGGTTGATGGGCTACTATTGTCAATTTGTGAAGGACTATGGCCGCATAGCTCAGCCTCTTACTAATATGTTAAGGAAAAATGGTTCTTCTTGGACTGAAGCAGCAGAAGAATCATTTGAGGAATTAAAACAAGCCATGACTCAAACACCAATCTTAGCTCTCCCTGATTTTAACCAGTTGTTTGTAGTTAAATGTGATGCTTCAGAGTCGGGAATAGGAGCTGTTTTGCGACAACAAGGGCGCCCTATATTGTACTTCAGCAGACCATTTTCACTTCAGCACTTGATGTTGGCAGCTTATGAGAGAGCTCATCAGATTAACCAAGGCAGTACGTCATTGGCAAGCCTACTTATGGGGTCAATGATTTTTGGTAAAAACAGATCATTACAGCCTTAAGTTTTTGTTTGAGCAATGAGTAACAACTTCTCCACCGCAACATTGGATAAGCAAGTTACTTGGGTTTAATTTTGCAATTGAGTACCATGCTGGAAAGGAATATAAGGCAGCTGACACCCTGTTTCATCGGGATGTTTGTGAAGAACAGGTTTATGCAATTTCCGGTCCTCAGTTACACCTCTTTGATTTAATTAAGGAGGAAATAAAAAATTCTCCACAGTTAGCTCAATTGATGCAGCGAGTGCGAACTGGGGACTAGCAGCAATTGGATAGTGAAAGATGGGTTGATCTTGTACAAAAACTGCATTTATTTGGGCCCAGAGTCAGATTTATGTGCCCCAGTGATCGAAGCACTACATACAACTTTTCATGAGGGTTACCAAAAGACCATTTATCAAATCACATGGGATTTCTATTGGAAGGAGCTCAAACAGCAAGTTAAAGATTTTGTGAAGGCCTGCTCCAACTGCCAGTGAAGCAAGGCTCAACATTTACAGCCAGCTAGCTTGTTACAACCTCTCCAGGTACCTTCACAAATCTGATCTGACATCTCCATGGATCTTATTGATGGCTTACCCATGTCACACGGAAAGTCAGTTTTACTAGTTGTTGATAGGTTTTCAAAATATAGCCATTTCTTGCCAATGAGCCATCCTTACACAGCTGTATCCGTCACGAGGCTATTTTCTGATAATATTTTCAAGCTACATGGACTGCCTGAAACAATAGTCAGCAATTGGGATGTGACATTCACAAGCTCTTTTTGGAAAGAATTATTTCACCTATGTGGAACCAAGTTATCATTTTCTTTGAAATACCATCCTCAAAGTGATGTCCAAACAAAAGTGGTAAATCACACCATTGAAATGTATCTCAGGTGCTTTACTAGTGATAAGCCGAAACGATGGGTGGAATGGATTTCTTGGGTGGAATTCTGTTATAATACTAATTACCATACATCACTTCGTGCTACTCCATTTGAAGTGGCTTATGGAAGGACACCACCACACCTACTAGCCTATTGCCCAGGCGAGGCTAAGCTAGAAGCAGTGGAAAAAATTTTACTAGAGTGAGACCAAGTATGGGCAGATCTCTGCCAACGTTTGCTACAAGCACAGAACAGAATGAAGGGTAACTATGATAAAAAACATCGAGACGTACAGTTTCAAGAGGGTGACCTGGTCCTTCTCAAGCTGCATCCATACAAGCAGACCACAATTGCGTGACATTCCAACCAGAAATTGGCACCGAAATTTTATGGCCCCTTTAAAATTTGGCAAGGGTCAGCAGTGTAGCTTACCGGCTTCAGTTACCTCCACAAGCCAAAATCCATCCAATTTTCCATGTTTCCTACCTTAAGAAGTTCGAAGGGGCTGAAGACACCAAACCAGTTCTTCCAGCAATTCAGCAGGGACAGGTGGTACCAATTCCCAAGGCTGTTTTGGACATTCGCAAACTCTCCAGCAAGCCACAGGTCTTGATTCATTGGGAAGGCTATTCTCTCACTGAGGTGTCATGGGAAGAGGCTGACATGATGGTTGCTCGATATCCATCCTTCAAGCATGAGGTCATGCGCATTCTCCAAGGGGGGAGTGATGTTATACATATGCATGAACCGGGTTCACACATAGTGGAGCCTTTTAAGAATGTGTACCAACATCGCAACAAGACAAGTGTTTAAAGTCAATTGATGTGTATTGTCCAAACAGAACATGTGTCGTTTTCATTATTATGTAGTGGAACATGTGTCATTGTCATTATTAAGTAGTGGAACGTGTCGTGTCAATGTTTATGTATGTGGATGTCATGTATCTTCTGTCTTTGTGTTGTCCTAGAGGCATATTTGCCTCACTTGTGTAGTGGATGTGTAACCTTACAGCCATGCATCAACAGTTACTAGGGTGTAGGCAGCTAGTCTAAGAAAGTATGGATATGTATTATGGAGTGAACTCAGTTTAGGGCACTTACCATTACTGCAACTACAACTGTACGTTCAAATATGGAAATGAAGAAAAGAAAAAGCAGACCTGATTTATTCCAAACTTAAATTTCTATGAGATCGTAGGGTTCTCTCCAAAAGAGCCCAAAACTTTCTGTTTAATCATAGGTAGAAGAGGTAGGAAGTCATCTAGAAACAGTAAGAATACCACTTTGTTGACAGAATTATCTCTCCCTAGAAGTAGAACCCGATCCTGTAACAGCATTTATTTAGGTCCATAAAGGCAATTCAGTTGAAACAGTTTTTTTATTTGGTTTTGCCTATGAATACTTGATGATTATTCATGCAGTACACACTGGGTTCTCCAAATCAGCAAAAGAGATAGTGAAATAACTTACTTGAATCCATATTCAGACATGACAGCTGCAGGCTCTCCCTTGCCTACAGCAACAACTAGTCCATCCTCAAATCTGTGAAATACAATCATAGTAAGAGAAGTAACTGACAAAGGTGGCCATTCTTATGTCTGTAATCAATTCATAATTTGTAAGCAAATTAGTGACCTGATGTACACAAAATGTGGATGCCAGCAGGCAATAAACATGTATATCATTCATACAATATTTCAGTATTTAAAAAATATGTAGTTGCACAAATTTTTGGTTGTGGACTCAGCTGGACTGGAGGAATCATATAAGAATGCATGAATCGAATATGAAGCACTAACTTGACTTAAGCATGAATTGAAATAATGTTTCAAGCATCTTTTCACAAAGGAAGAACTTTGACAAAGTTTCTAAAGATTATATATGCATAGTCTGCAGTGAACTTGAATAATTTTCCAGTTCTTAATTTTACAAATCCTTCATGGAGCTGTGTCAAAAAATAGATTCATGCCCATAGGGAAAAGCAATGCCACTAAAATATTATTCTAATGATTATTGCAATCTGGATTAATATTTGATGATGGAAAAAAATTGTAGCAAAATAAAATACCTCTTAACTAATTGTTTGAAAGGTGAATGGCCTTGTATAACCTGCAAAAGTGAAGTAAAGCAAATAAAGGGTCTGTCTCATCCTTTCTTTTATCTTTTTGGTATCCTTTTTCCATCTATTCAAACCGTGTCTTTGCCAAGAATAAAGTACCAAAAAGATGGAAACATATATACATATATACTACTCTTGCAAAATTAAATACCTAATAGATCCTTATAAAGTTGGATTTATTTATTTACTTTATTCATTTTTACAAAAATACCAATTAAAATTTTATTTTCAAATGTATAAAATATATTTTTTAAACCCTTACTCTTAGAAGTACGTGAATCTTTACTTATCAATTCTCATTCTTTTATCACCATCTTCATCATATTTAGGAAATAGAAACAAATAAAATATAGGTAAGATGGTTTTCTAAACAAATGCCAGACTTCAAACAAAGACAAATCAAATACATAATAGATACAAATAAGATATTAATAAAGGAAAAATGAAAAAAAAAAAAACAAAAACAAAAAGGCCAATGCAAACAAGCCCAAAAACTACTTTAGTGATTCACAGATGAAAACAAATGCTTCAGAAAGGAAAAGATAACACAACCAACATCTAAAGGTCAGGCGTTGTGGAAATATAAAGAAGAAAAGCAAGAAACATAGAAAAAGTACCTGTGATGGTAAAATATTGACACCCAGTAATCCGCTTAATTCTATAGCTCTTTTAGATTCACGAAAGCCACCTCCTGCAGGAGAAAAAAAATGGAAAATTAACCGAGAAGACACCTGCCTCTAAAAAGTTTTAGAATCTTAAGCTTTTTCTCTTCATCAGTTACAGGCAAATGGAGGAGTAAACTTGCTATTGAACTCATAATTAACTTGTTTAAAAGCTTCACTTCTTGACCAAGACAGTGACTGAGACTCTATGAACAACAATTCGATAGTTTGGACTTAAGGTTTCCTGCTCCAATGCCATACAAAATTTCAGAAGGTAATCAACTCAGCTAAATATGTAGGTGTGTTTCATATTCTATTCATGATGAAGTGAATTGATTGAATCCACATACTTGAGAAGTGGTATGTGGTGGTTTAGTTTGGTCATATCCATCTTTCAACTGAAAAACTCTGTATAAAACTGATCCTAGTAAACTACAGAATCATTGTATTAACCGAGGCACCCCATCACCCATATACTATAAGTGTGGTAATAACCAAGGCCAAACAGCTGTATTCTTTGAAAGGGCCAAGAATGTAGCTTCAATAACAATATTCATCATTTTGAAAAGCTTGCTTTGCAATTTCAATAACCTTGTACCATTTACAATCTCTGAAACTCTATGACCATCCAGATATGATACAATCACAAAGTTTTATCTAGCCATATGCCACCTATTAAAGCTAACTTATTTGTGTTTCTCATGCACAAATTGATTTCAGGAACAGCCATACCAGACCCTGCAGTGCTGGCACGCACATTTCCAGCTCATCAAACACCACTACCATGATTTTGGTCACTCTTAAAACAATTCAATAGGAACTAGTGCCCAACGGCTTGTGGTAAACCGGTTTATAAAATTCAACTGCTATGGCTTTGAGGCCATGGAGATCAACAATTTTGGTCATTTTACAAACAAATAAACCCTAGCAAATCGAAATCAAATCCACAGTAGAAACTAAAAACTCACCGTTCGTCAAAAAAACGTAAGGAATCTTCAAATTTCCTGGAAAAAAAATAAAGCACAACAAATCACTCAAAATTGGACAAAACTCCTTTATCATATTGGAGAATCCATACAATATTCATTATATATTGCAGCTCATCACATAGACGAGACACGAATGGATCAAGAAACTATTATCCGTCGAAATCCAACCCAAATGCATCAATTAATAAATGTTTTTATAGTGGGTCTCGAAGGCGTGAAAGAAGAATTTTGCAGATGTTACGGTATAGATTGTACGCGTTACGAAAACACAAATTATAAAAAGGCGAAAAGATTTTTCATCTGTCATCTTATCAAGTGACCGTAAGGCATCAATTTACATTTTCCTTTTACATAGCTCGAGTTTTTTCAGATCGAGAAATCACACCGTAATCGTCATACAATCGACGGAGCGCGTGTGGAGAACCACCAACAGGAGCGTGACCTAGAAGAATCACACCGTCAATATCGAATGCAATGCCAAACGAAGGCCTGACAACAAAACCGATTCGTTAATTTAAATTCATTATCGTAAAATTGAATTGGATTGAAAGATGAAGTTCATCAATGGTTATTAAGTACGGACCTTTGAGATTGAGATTGCGATGTGCAGTTGGAGAATGAGCGAGAAATTTGAGTTGGTATGAAGTTGAGGTTCCTGTTTCGGTTTCGCGAGAGGAATCGGAAGATTTGGAGTCTCATTTTGTGAAGAATCAGTGAGTCTACTTGCGGGTCTTGGTTACTCGGGAAGCTCCCGGACGAGCGGAGTAAGGAAAGAGAGAGAGAGTGGGGAAAGAAAAGTTCTACCGCGGGATAACGTCGTTTGTAACAGGTGCAAACGATGAGTCCTGTGCTCGTAAATGGAAGGGAAAATTTAATTGGAGGAAATGAAAAGAAACGATGGAAATGAGAAGAAATTTTATATTTAATAATTTAAAATTAAAGTAAAATTTTAAGATAATCAATAGATATGGGTCGAAAGTTTTTCAATTTTAAGCTTTATATTTCTTTTTAAAATTAATGAGAAAATAGATGAGAAAAATACCTTAATATCTAAGCTTACAAAAATAAAAGTATGGATACTAATTGATTCTTTCGATTTCTTTCATATGATGTAAATTGTTAACCAAACATTGAAAATAGACAAGTTTTTCTTCATTTCTTTCCATTTCCTTCTTAAGTATCCAAACATAAATGAAAATCACAATTTTTTTTCTTTTTTTTTTTTATTTTCACTCTTCATACCCAATTCCAAACAAAGGTTAAAGTTGCCTTTTTTTTTTTCTCTCCTAAAAAATTGCCAAATCTCCTAAAGTAGATTTTAAGGTTGAAACTGACTAAATCGGCCATAATATGTGAAATTCTCTCTTCCAAATAACGCGTCTTGTCTAACAATCTAAGTAATTCATGCTCCAATAGAAACCGAAAATGGACGGAAGTGAATTCGGACTGCTATTTGGCCCATTTCTCAAAAACCGACCAATTCGTTTTGTTATTTAGCATTGATTTGTCACACAATATTTCGAATCCCGTTTTGGAGCAGTGTCGGATCTTCAAAATGAATATGGTTCTCGCTATCCATTTCCCCAAAAGGACCGAAACCCTTTTAACCCTGAAGTAACAAGAAAATAATCTCAATCTCAACCAATCACTTTTGACCACTTTCTCTGGAGCAAGTAGAATTAACAGCATCAGGAGCAAATCGACAGGGACAAGCACTTCGGTTGAAACCTTCTCAACCGAATGTAAAGTTTCGGTGGTTTCATCATTTTCCATTTCCCCGATAGATGAGTGCTAGCCTTTACCGAAACAGAGCTCCGAAACATCCAGCTCTGCCATTACTCCACATGCAAAGGCACAACATATTCAATCCAATAACGCTTTTAGGTAAAATTCAACATTCAAGATTGCGGCGCAAGCGATATGGAAAATGCTTGGGAAGCCGATAAATCATTTCGAAATGGCTCGGTAATGTCCTACTGAGCGGCTTCCATTTTTTTTTTGTTTTTACAAATTTTTGAAAGATCTAATCATTTGGGATCAGGTGCTGTTCCCTTTGGACTAAAATTTCGGCCTTTTAATGAAAATCTGAGGGACACATAACCATAATCTCCAAGATATACAAACTAGTTCACAATCCGTAGAATTCCCCAAATCATGTACAAAACCAAATTTAGGAATAAAGATAAAACTGCATAAATAATCTGTAGGTCCATTCCAGGACTAATTACACTCTTCCTGGATACTTAGCATTACACAGAGCCTAAAATGTCACAAAATAAGGAAAGGAATTATCCAACATTACAACCAGTATTATTTACAGATCATGAGCCATATCACATGCCCCCATTTACATGAATCTCGGAACATCCAACTCTTAACAGGTTCTTTCACTCAAGTTTCAACATCTAGGGAAAATAGACTCAGCTGATTTCTCAACCCCAAACCCACACAAAACCCCTAAAAAGTTGCTTGGATGGTCCGAGAAATGTACAACTATTTTCTCCCAAAATCCCAACACCAAAAAACCCAAATGACATCAAGAAATGTCATCGCCAGAGTTATACCCACTTGGAGTATTATGTGGGGTTTCAGAATTTGAGCTCAAATAAGGACCTTTATCTTCTTCCTCCATCTTTCGCACTTTCCTCCCAATACCCTTTGAAGTGACTGCGACAACTGATCCAATCACAGACCTCATAATGCTCTTCTTGATCTGGCCTCTTCTCGGCGGAAGGACTTGTCTAGGGTTTTCCATGGATTTTGGTGAGTTGATAGAATTTGATTGAAAGGAGAAACTGAAATTGGAGAATAAGGAAGAGGATTAAGGAATAAACCTGATGGGGGGGGAGTTGGTAGGCTTAGCTTAGCTTAGCTTCGCTTCTGCCAGGTTGGAAATATAAAGGCGGGATTGGGTCAGACTGCTCAAGAGCTTGAGTGCCACGCAACGCTCCGCTTCGTAACAGTGAGGTGAAACTACCAATTGACTGACGTTCAGGCTGAGCTCAGGGATGACCTAGGTATGGGACCCCCGAATAGAGCCGGGCTGATTTTATTAAATTATTTAGATTAATTGAAGGAGAATTAGTAAATATTAAAAACTTAAAACAAGTTAATGTGGGGGTGTTGCCTTAATTTTATATGATATCCAATTCGCATCTTCACTAGTTATACACTTTTTTTTTAATGATGGACATTTATGGAAGTGAGTCAATTATATCGGGTACATGTTTTGTATACAGGATTTATAATGAAAGTTCCCCATATCTAGCTCATAACATATTGAACTTAGGATAATATCAATTAGAAGTAGGTACGGTTTGATAAACTAAACCAAATCTTAAAAATACAGTTTGATTTTTTATTATTTCAAATCAAAATATATAGTTTTATTTCAAAACTTTTTCAAATCATACAATTTCAGTTTGATTTAATTTGGTTTACGAATTGAATCGTATTTTGTTTTTCAAGTATATTTACTTAATATGTAATCATATATAAGCAGTATTAAATTTATTTAATAATAACATATATTAATATCATATAAAAGATTAATAAAGTAAATATTTAAAAAACTAAAATATTTTAAATATTTAATACAATTAATTTATTTTTCAAGTTAGCATATCATATAAAATTTGAGTCAACCTATATACGTATTTATTAAATTATGATCATAAAATTTAAAAACATATAGTTTTAATAAATGTAAAATAAAAATTCATTCAGTTGTTGTGTTACAATAATTTTTTTTAGTTATAAGAAAAATGTTATTATATTTTTTAAAACAATCTGATTCAGTTTTATAGTTTGATTTAAATTATTTTTCCAAACAAACCATTAATTTTTATTTGGTTTAGATTGAAAAATTTTCAAATCAAATTAAAAAAAAATTATATTTTTTATTTGATTTAGTTAATTTACGAATTAGTTAAGTTTAATTGATTTTTTCTGCCGTGTACAAAGAAAATTGTGAAAACCGACACCATCATTGAGTAATTATTCATTAAGGAAAGGAAACCCTAGAAGATTCCAAGTAGTCAAATCGTCTAGAAGCATATGCATAAACCCAGCACTTATATGCGTTCATTTTGCTCTGCTACTGATTTTAGGAAAATTATCGGCAAAAGCTCAACTTTATCTAGGGATCAAAATTCAATGAAATATTGAATTTTTATACGATTAAAATAAATTATGAAAGTTACGAATTTTTAGATAGTTAAAATGGATGATGAATATTATATATTTTAAGTGTTTAAAATATAGATTAAACTTTTAAATGGTTAAAATATATTATTAATATAATGCTAAGTGATTCATATAGATAAGAAAATTCATCTCTATAATGTAAATATACCATATTAGCTTAATTTAACGGTATTATAACAGTATTATGATGGAATCTTTTGAATAAATTACTTCTAACCAATTTACTACATTGTATGGAATAGAGGAGTATTGAATTGTAATTCAACAAGAATATAATAGACTTATAATAGGTGTTATATTCTTATTACGTTATTTAGCTAACATTGAGAAAAACAAGGAATTGATCAGTACTAAAAATAAAATCTATTTTACCCCTAATAATAATAAATATTTATTACATTAGACATTAAGTGTAGTGATGGTAATGAATATAAGGATATTTATGAGAATATAATAAATAAACTATTGAATGACAATTTATAAGGGTTATAACGTTAATTACTATTCATTATATTGTGTAATAGTAATGAATTGCTATTATACACACGCACACATACACAAACACAATTATTGTACATAACTATATTGAGAAAATATTTTGATAAAATAATTATAAAAGCATAGTCTATATTTTGGAATTTTTGCAAATATGTAATTTATTTTTTTATTTTTTTTGGAAAATATATCACTTATATTTCTTTACATTAGTTTAGTGATAAATTTAGGTACACCTAACAAATTCTTATTGATTCATAATAAATAATATTAATAAATTAATAATATTATTTATGCCTAAAGAGGATCTGGTGCTCAAATTCGAGAGCTTACAATAGTATCTCACTAACTTACCTACATTCAATTAACAAATGTAAAATAAACTTAATATACTTTATAGCAACCATTCAATGGAACAATACTGATAGCACAAAATTTCATTTAAACCAATCTCTTTTAAATTGAAAGGATATTGAACTGTTAAGCGAGAAAGAGAGAGACTATGAGGTTCTATATTTGGGTGAGGGAAACGAGATCTTAAGTATTGATTAGGGTTTTGAATTGATGAGAAATCTCAATTGAAGCCTTTGTCAGTTGTTTCTTTGTATTCTCCATTAATTTATTCTCTGTGTTATTCTCTTTAGAGAATGCTCTATTAAATTTCTAGATCCTCTTCAACCACCCTTCATCGACATACTATTGTACGTGGCCATTTTTTGAACACCCTAAGGTCCTATTTTTTTTTCCTTCATTTTTTTTCTTTTATATATATCAAATCATTTTTATTTAATTAGTCAATTGAATTAATTTGATAATATCTATTTTTTAACACAAATTGAAAAAAAAAATAGATTATGTATTTATAAAAATCCAAAATAGATTAATTGCTTTTAAAAGTATAAAAACATCCCCCTTTCAAAAATCACGTATCATGTAAAAAAAAAAAAAATTGTAGAGGGCTAAAATTGTTAATGTAATATGTTAGGTTAAGCTTATAAATTATTTGACTTAATTTATTGAGTTAAGTGATAAGGCTCAATCAGTCTGATCCATCTTTTGGGATGACTCAGAGAGATTTTGTATGGTGGGCTTAAAGTAGAGATCATTGGACCGCCTGTCTGCTCTCGGCCTTTTTTATGGTAGCTCATGCACATAGAGAGGCTTTTCATGAGCCTAGACTCAAGATATATTAATAGGAGGACTCATTTTAACCGTTGATTGTCCATGTGATCCAATGGACATTACCAGACTCTATAATTTCCTAGGAGCTCCTCTTCATTCAAGATAACTCAGATATAAGAGAAACACTGTGGTGTTGTTAGATTGCTCTCTTGAATGATTAAACAAAACTCATAACAAAGAATACACTACTTGTCATCAAGAATAGTAGGGTTAATGCTTCATAACTCCTCTACCTATTACACGAGCATTTGAGCCCTTTGAGACTACTTGCTCCTCCTCCCATGCCCATTTCTCTATGCCATCTTCACGTATCATTGCTATGTCACTCTTTCAAGGCCATGTGAAGTGCAAGACTCAAGCTACATGCACGTGATCACTACAATCAGATCCCCACATTTACAAAAATCATACATGTTTCACAACTTCATGTAGGTGCAAGAAAGGAAAGGGAGAAACAAAAGCTTAGATGAAGCTTTATAGTGAGAATTAGGAACATAGATCTACATACATAATCCATATGTCCATTCCATATGAAGACAAATACACTCTTCTTGGATACTTACTACACAAAGCCTCAATTATCACAAAATAAAAAATTATCTACTATACAACCTACCCACCATTATTTGCATATCTAAGGCAATATCATCGTCCTAAACACATCAATTTCAGACCATCCAACTCTATCAGCATCAATATTACTGCATTTTGAAGAAAATTATTTTATTGAAGGAAAGCGAGTTTAAACAATTTTAATTCAATTGACCTTCAACTTGTTAATTATTTTTTTAGATAGAGTTTGAGCTCAAAGTTTACATTTTCAGAATGAGTAATTGTTAGGAATGATAACAAAGTAATAATAATAAAAAAAAAAAGCTCAAAAAGGGAAGCATGTCTTGTAGAAAAGAAATAGTTTGAACTTTGAACAATAGAACTCAAAATATGATACCAATAATAAGTAACAAACAAAAGGTCAAAGGAAAAGTGCTTTATATTATGAAACTAATATCTTTATCTAAGTATACAAAAATAAGTATCAGGATGAATAAGTTGTTCGGAAATAAGTATAATTTGATAAGGATGAACATAAGTAAAGAATGTTTGTGAGCTTCATGAAAGAATCGAAAGCACATAAATCAAGGACAAGAGTTAGATATAGGTTTAGATGAATGAGCATTGGACTGAAGGAACTTTTGAATGTGCTTGAAAAAGAACTTTAAATTTTATAATAATCAATTCACCTCTCTCTTGATTGCTAACTGGACCAACAAGTGGTATCAGAGTTTAACTAGATATTGATTGAGTTTATAAAATTAATGGTAGACAATTTAACTATACAACTTGATAAGGCACATTACTTTAACGAAACTAACTTTTCTTATTGGAAATTCAAGATGGCAACTTATATCAAAGCCAATGATTGCAAGTTGTGGGAAATTATATCAAATGGTGACATAGAGATTGAGGGCTCTATTATAGATGAGGAAGATAAGAAGAAAGCTGAAGAAAATTCAAAAGCAAAAAATCTTATACTTACAACTACTGCTCCATTAGAATTCTATCTAATCTCCTCATGTAAAACAATTAAAGAAAATTGGAACTTGCTCCAAGTGATGCATGAAGGATCAAAAGTAATAAAGGAAACAAGGATCAACACTCTCATGTAGCCATATGAATTGTTCAAGATGCTACCTAGAGAAGAGATCAAAGATACTTTTTGTTGACTCACTGCAATAACAAATGAATTGTCTTCTCTCAATAAGGAAATAAGTGATCAATACTTGATTCAAAATATTTTAAGAATACTACCTAAAGCATAGCCGAAGAAGGCTACTATAGAAGAGGCTTGTGATTTGAAGATGCTTACGTTAAGCTAACTTCGAAGCAAACTTATGGCCAATGAAATAGAAGTATTGTAAGTTAAAGAAAATCATAGTAAGCAAAAATCTATTGTGCTCAAAGCTAATAAAATAGAAAAAGTTTTTTTTTACATCAATTGTGTCACATGTCAATTAAACAAAACATTAGGAAATCGAGGCAAGAGATTTGCTAGCAATAAAAATATTGAGACTGATATTAGAAACACAGATGAGGGAGATCGTATGTTTCTGAATGCAAGAAATTAGGGCACATTAAGAATGAATGTCCAATGCTCATCAAAAGAATTGAAAAACATCAATAAAAGAAGAGTAAATCCCTTATGACTACTTGAAATGATCTTGATGAATTGGAAAATGAAAATAAGAATCTAGAAAAGGTTAAAGAGGAGTCAATTTGTGTTTAATGGTGAAATCAAAGGTATACACTAACTCCGTCTGTGAGTTTACAACTCTCTCTCTCTCTCTCTCTGTCTCTACATATATATATATATATATAATACTAAACTATTAAGTACTCTTTCAAAATCCAAGACAAAAATTACGAAGCTTAAAAATAAAAACAAGGTATTAAAAGATAAACAGGAAGTTCTAAGTCAAATGAATACTCTTTTGGAAAATGAGATTAGCTTTCCAAAAATGACAAAAAAAAAACTTTAGGACATGATGAAGAAACTTTGTCAAATAAAAACATAGTTTTTCTAGAGGCAAAATAGATACTACCTTGTTTTTGAAATATTTTGGTGAAGACATATTAGTAGTAGAAATATATGTTGATGACATTATTTTTAGACCTATTAATTAAAATTATTGTGGAGAATTTTCTAAGTTAATGCAAGTAGAGTTGGTGATGTCTATGATGAGTAAACTAATTTTTTTTTCCAGGATTACAAATTAAACAGATAGATGATGACATATTTTTACATCAAGAGAAGTACACAAAACAAATTTAGAAGAAATTTGGATTCAAAAGTATCAAGATAACCCTGACTTCGATGAATACATCTACAAGGTTAGGAATCTAATTCTAAGAATTAGAATTTCAATATCATAGGATACTCATGTGCTAATTATGTAGGACGCAAAATGGATTGAAAAAGCATTTCTAGAACATACTAGTTTCTATGAGACAAGTTAATTTTTTCGTCATCCAAGAAGCAAAACTCTATTGTCCATTCTATAGTAAAGGCAAAGTATGTTTCAATTGAAAACTTTTGTGCACAAATTTCATAGATAAAATAACAGTTGTTGGACTATGGTTTAAAATATCAAAATATTCCAATCAAATGTGATAATATTAATGTCGTAAACTGAGCTAAAAATCCTATTCAACATTTTAGATCAAAACATATTGAAATAAGATATTATTTTATAAGATATCATGTTTTAAATGGAAATGTAATAGTAGAGGATGTTCTAGTAGAGTTATAGCTTGCAAACATCTTTACTAAACTCCTAGGTAAAGTTAAGTTTGAATATATAAAAAATGAAATCAGAGTTTGTAATTCCTTATAGTAAATCCTTAAAAGAAAAATAGTAGTGCATAGATTTTAGTGAAGGTAGTTTGAATGTTAAGAATAATTAGAGATGTAAAAGTTATCAATAACAAATATAGAAGTAGATGAAAAGGGAATATCAAAAAAGTTTTGTAAAGAATGACCCTTAATAAATCCAAAAGTTCAATTGATCACAAATCTCTTAAGATAAGACAATAAAATTTAATTGTTTAGGAAATGTAAAAATCTTTTAATAGAAAGCAATTTTTCCTTTCTAAAAATGTCATGTCAAGATAAACTCAGAATTTCACTTATAAATAAGATAGTTTAGAATGAAGACATAACACTCGAAAGAATACATTAAAATTCTTCTCTAGTGTCTCCTAAAAGAAAGAAATATGTCAAATCCTCTTAAAAAAGAAAAGGCTCAAGGAAAAGGAAAAGGAAAAGAGGAAGTTGGGACTTCCTAACTAAAGTAAGAAACTCTTCCACACATTAAAATGAACCTACTTCCCTTTCTAAAAGACTTTATATTTGTTGAACCAATTGTAGATTGGATAACAAAGGGAATTCGACAATCACCAATAGATCATGATTTTGATGAGGAACCAAAACCAGTATTTGAAGAAGCTAAAAAAAGTTGCAAGATTCTTATTAATGAAATGATAAAATATTTTTAAAAAGAAGAGTGGTCTCGTAAATCCAAAAAATGACTATGCTCTTATGCTTCTATGTTTTTATAATTTTCTGTTTTTATGTTTCTATGTTTATGATGCTTTTGAATGGAGTGAATCATGTTCATCAAATTTCTTTGTGCTGTATATATTTAATTGTTTTGATATTCACATAAAGGGGGAGAATATGACTAATATCAACAACTAAGGGGGAGAAGAAACAAAAAAAAATGATAATGAAAGAAATTGAATTTGACATAATACCAAAAATGATAGAATAAAACAGGATAAAGATAGCAATAATGAATATTTAAATATTACAGTCCAAAGTTTTAAGTAAAAAAATGTGTTAAGAGGTTTTGTTACCATAAAAAAGGAGAGCATTTTAGGAATATTGATAAAATGGTTTTTTATGACAATAAAGTAATAAAGAAAATTTAGAAAAGGGAAAATATTTTGTAGAAAAGAAATAGTCGAAACTTCAAATATGATGTCAACACAAAGTAACAAACAAAAGGCGAAACAAAAGGTACTTTATGTTATGAAATTAATATCATTATCTAAGTGTATAGAAGTAAACATCCGAATGAACAAGTTGTTTGAAAACAAGTATAAGCTAATAAGGATAGAAGTAAAGAATGTTTTGGAGCTTCATGGAAGAATCTAAAGCATATAAGTCAAGGACAAGGGTTGGAACTAAGTTTAGATGAATGGGAATTAGATTGAAAGACTTTCAAACATGTTTGAAAAAGAACTTTAAAATTTTATAACAACCAATTTACCTCTCTTTTGATGATTGACTAGGACCAACAATAATATCTCAACTTGACGTATTTCTCTCCTTTGGTTATAACCATGAATAGGAAGAAGCAATGGTTATTTTTTCATCATGCTTAGTTTAAGTAGAGTTTATGTTTTATAATTGAAAATAGATAATCGAACTAAATGAAATTGAATCAAGTCATATTTCTGAGTTGAATTGACTTAGACCATGAAAATCTAACTTCATCGAATATTGCATGCCACCAAATACACTTGACCAAATTATGAACTATGACACAAACTCGATTTTTTTACTTGATTAAGGTAACGATTGGGAACAAAACTATAAGGTTTTGCTCATCACGTGATCATGCCACTTTTTAGTCTAAACTATAGGCAAGTTTTTTTTCCTCTTTGTCTCTTTAATTGATGAAATAGAATCATGTAAAGTCAAACTTATTAGAAAAAAAAAAAGGATTGATAGCAACAACATAAAAGTAAGGATAGAAAGAATGACATTTTTTTTTTTTGGGATAAATTCAATAATAAATGGAAGAAGTCAAATCAATGAATTTTGAGCCACTAATACGGTTATTTCTTTTATATCTACTCCCTATATATCTTATAATCATTTTATTAAATTTTATGATAGATAATAAAGTATAGAGGGACCATGTATTGAATGTGATAATAGGACCTTCCAAGTAAAAAATAATATCATGTTTGATATAACTAGAATGAAATGGAGTGGAATAGAATAGAAAAGCAATGGAATGTCAAATCCATTCCTTTATAGGAAGTCACGATTCTGCCCTCTTAAAGATGGAATTGAGTTTCTTCTTAAAATTGAAATAATCTATTACAGGAATTGGCAATTTTAGTTTCTAAAAATGCTTTCAAGTATAGGAAAGAAAATAGAATATACAATTGCAAATCCATTTTTTGTCTATTTCAGTTTACCAAATATAACATAAAAGTTAATGATATCTAATGTCTTTTTGTTGTGTTGGAACTCGATCCATTCAAGAAATGTTTGTGGTTTGAGTTTCTAATGACTTAACTTGATATATTTTGTTTCAACGTTTTTTTTTTTTTCCCTCTAAACTGTTGGACTACAAAATTTTAGCTTTGCTTTTCCTTGTTTGTTCCAGAGAAACTCAAATCTGTTACATTCATTTGATGAACATCTATTACATTATATTAGATTTAGTTGAAGGAGAATTAGTAAATGTTAAAAACTTGAAACAAGTTAACATAGGATGTTGCCTTAATTCCATATGAAAAACGACACCATCATTGAATAATTATTGTTATGTTGTGTGCACGAGATACGGACGGATCAGTTTATTTGCAGGAGAATAATGTTGAAATGGCACATTGAATGAACTCGTGCGCGACAGGCTGTCCACTGTCATCGAAGACTAAAACTAAACAACTTAATCTTATTCGTTAAGGCAGCCAGACAAACTTTTAGTAGACGCAAACGCAATCATGCCAAGATTCCAAATAATCGAATCGTCTAAGCAGATGCAAGAAAACCCAACACCTATGTGTGCGCACCTTTTGCTCTGCTGGTTTTAGGGAAAATTAGCAATGAGGAGATGGAGATCAAATTTTTATATAGTTAAAATAATGGATTAATATTATTTTAAATAATTAAACTTTTGAATAATTAAAATAAAGAATCAATATCATATTATGTGATTTGTATAGAGGATCCGTTACAATTATATGAATATGCGACATTAGTTTAATTTAATAATATTATATTAGTGTCATGATGGGATTCTTTGGTTAAACCATTTAATATGTATTAATATTATTTACAATAGTAATTCTATTTGTATTTATCAATCAACCCATGTGTAATTTTTTCATTAATTAGGCTTGTATATAGGCTATAGTATAAATATCAAGTTGTAATTAATATAATAGATTAAGACTTGATATTTTCATTTTCTTCTCTTCGTCAATAATAGAGCTTGACATGTTTCATTCATGGCTTTTGCAAATCACATGGTATTAGGGTGATAAAGGTACGAGCCTTGATCATTTTTTTTTTTTTGGATCATTAGTATTATATCTAGTCAAACTAATATTAGTGTAGAGGATCCTTCCATTATAGATCCGTTGTATTTTTCGGGATGGGATAACCCTAATATGTCAATTGGAACACTTGTCTTCAATGGAATTTTGTCTAGTCCATAGAGCAATCTGTAGGCTTTATGTGCTACAATCTAAAGACTTCAAGGGGAATTCTTTTATGACTAATTAGAGTAAATCTGTTTTGATGTGTACTTCTGATTCATGTAATGAATCTACTCGACTTCATTTGATACATGCCCAATTGGGACATAATTTTTTTCTAAATTGCAAGATTTAGATATGCATAAGAGTCTCAACTTTCAAATTTTCATTTGTGATGTTTATCAAGAAGCCAAATTTCATAAGCTTCCTTTTGCAAGGAGTACACATATTTCTAAATTTGTGCATGAACTTCTACATCTTGACATTTGGGGTCCATATAATGTTATGCCCATTTTTGCTGAAAGGTATTCCTTGACAGTTGTAGATGATTTTACTAAGTCTACCTGGACTTTCTTACTTCATCACAAGAGTCAAATACCTTGCATTCTTCAAAAATTCTTTCAATCCGTGTCTAATCATTTTTCTATAGTTTTCAAGTTTGTGAGAATAGATAATGGATTAGAATCTTTGTCCAACGTGTGTCAACCTCTTTTCAATAGTTTAGGAATCGTTCATCAGTGTACTATGATCTATACACCACAATAAAATGGTTGTGTGGAAAGGAAACATTGACACTTATTGGATACTTCTAGAACTTTGAGAATTCATGCTTAATTACCAAAAGAAAATAAAATCTAATCCTTTAGGAAATGTAAAAATCTTTCAATAGAAAGCAAATTTTCCTTCCAAAATATGTTATGTCAAAATAAACTCAGAGTTTTGCTTATAAATAGGATAGTTCATAATGAAGACATAGTACTCAAAAGAATAAATTAAAAAAACTTCTCTAATGGCTCCCAAAAGAAAGCAATATGCCAAATCCTCCAGAAAAAGAAAAGGCTCAAGGAAAAGGAAAAGAGGAAGTTGAGACTTCCCAACTAAAGGACAAAATTCCTCTATACATTAAAATGAACCTACCTCCCTTTCTAAAAGACTATCAACTTACTGAACCCCATTACAGATTGGATAACAAAAGGAATTTGACTATCTCCAGTGAATTATGATTTTGATGAGGAACCAAAACCAAAAATTTTAAGAAGCTTAGAAAAGTTGCAAGATTCTTTTCCTCAATGGGTGTATATATATATGGAGGGAGGCGAGCTAATAACAGCAGGTATACATTTTATCTAAAAAGGATTTATAAAAAAGGCTCCCCTGATCCGACCCATAAGTTTTATTTGAAGGAGAATAATGTTGAAATGGCACATTGAATGAACTCGTGCGTGACATGCTGTCCACTGTCATCTCGAAGACTAAAACTAAACAACTTAATCTTATTTGTTAGGGCAGCCAGACAAACTTTTAGTAGACGTAAACGCAATCATGCCAAGATTCCAAATAATCAAATCGTCTAAGCAGATGCAAGAAAACCCAACACCTATGTATGTGCACCTTTTGCTCTGCCGGTTTTAGGGAAAATTAGCAATGAGGAGATGGAGGTCAAATTTTTATATAGTTAAAATAATGGATTAATATTATTTTAAATAATTAAAATTAAATTAAACTTTCGAGTGATTAAAATAAAGAATCAATATTTAAGTGATTTGTATAGATAATCAGTTACTATTATATGAATATGTTATATTAGCTGAATTTAATAATATTATATTAGTATCATGAGGGGATTCTTTCGTTAAACTATTTAATATGTATGAATATTATCTACAGTAGTAATTCTATTTGTATTTATCAATCAACCCATGTGTAATTTTTTCATTAGTTAGGCTTGTATATAGGCTATAGTATAAATACCAAACTGTAACTAATATAATAGATGAAGACTTGATATTTTCATTTTCTTCTCTTCGTCAATAATAGAGCTCAAGATATTTCATGCATGGCTTCTGCAAATCACATGGTATCGAGCGATAAAGGTATGAGCCTTGATCTTTTTTTTTGGATCATGAGTATTGCATCTAGTGAAACTAGTATTAGTGTAGAGGATCCTTCCATTATAGATCCATTGTATTTTTCGGGATTGGATAACCCTAATATGTCAATTGGAGCACTTGTTTTCAATGGAATTTTGTCTAGTCCTTAGAGCAATCCGTGGGCTTTATGTGCTACAATCTAAAGACTTCAAGGGGAATTCTTTTATGACTGATCAAAGTAAATCTGTTTTGATGTGTACTTTTGATTCATGTAATGATTTTACTCGACTTCATTTGATACATGCCCAATGGGGGCATAATTTTTTTCTAAATTGCAAGATTTAGATATGCACAAGAGTCTCAACTTTCAAAATTTCATTTGTGATGTTTATCAAGAAGCTAAATTTCATAGGCTTCCTTTTGCAAGGAGTACACATATTTCTAAATTTGTGCATGAACTTCTACATCTTGACATTTGGGGTCCATATAATGTTATGTCCATTTTTGGTGAAAGGTATTCCTTGATAGTTGTAGTTGATTTTAGTAAGTCTACCTGGACTTTCTTACTTCATCACAAGAATCAAATACCTTGCATTCTTCAAAAACTCTTTCAATACATGTCTAATCATTTTTCTATAGTTTTCAAGTTTGTGAGAATAGATAATGGATTAGAATCTTTGTCCAATGTGTGTCAATCTCTTTTCAATATTCTAAGAATCGTTCATCAGCACATTATGATCTATACACCACAACAAAATGGTTTTGAGGAAAGGAAACATAGACACTTATTGGATACTTGTAGAACTTTGAGAATTCATGCTCAATTACGAAAAGATTTTTGGGGAGAGTATATTTACGGCCATGTATTTGATTAACAAATTGCCAATGGTTAGTTTAGGTTGGAAAAGTCCTCACGGGATGCTATTTGATAGTCCTTCTACTTACGAAAATCTTAGAGTCATGGGTTGTTTGTGTTACATTGCTAAACACCCTTGTCCCTGAGATAAATTTGAGCTTAGAAGTGCATATTTCTAAGCTATACACATGGACAAAAAGGCTATAGAGTTTAGGATCTTTCTTAGAAGCAGATTGTTGTTTCTGGGGATGTCATTCTCTTTGAAAAGGTATTCCATTTCAAAGAAAATCAAACATCATGTCTTGATATTGTTGAGTCATCATTAAAAAACCATGTATTGGATGATTCTTTATCTTCTGTACAATAGTTTTCTCAATCTATTGATATGTCGGCTAATGTTAACATTCAGTCACATACTGAGTAACAACTTGGCTTAAGTTGATCAGATTTTAGGTCATCAATTTTCTAATCAACATCCAACATCTTTTAGTCCTCATTTACGAAGGTCAATTAGAGAAAGAAGACCTCTTAGATGGCTTCAAGATTTTGTGCATAATGCACATCATGGACTAGCTCTTGCTGCTACTGATTCGTTTATATAAGATACGTCAAATAACCCATAGTTTTCTAATCTTTATCCTTTATTTGACATAGCCACTTTTTCTACCTATCTAATTGATTTTGTAGCCTCCTTAGTTAATGTGTTGATTACCCAAGAACCACGAAATTACCTAGAAGCATCTAAACATAGGAGTTGACTACTTTACCTAAGGGTAAAAAGGTAATTGGATCCAAATGGGTCTATAAGACAAAATTTAGACCAAATGGAACTATGGACAAGTATAAAGCTAGAGTTATAGCCAAAGGGTTTACACAAGTGGAAGGGGAAGATTATTATGACACTTTCTCTTCGGTTGCAAAGTTGGGAACTGTTCATATTTTGATTGCTATAGTTGTTGCTCATGGTTGGCCTTTACATCAGATTGATGTGAATAATGAATTTTTGCATGGTCATATTGATGAAGAGATTTACATGGTTATGATAAGAATTTACCTCATCAAGTGTGTCATTCAAAGAAGTCTCTTTATGGGCTTAAACAAGTCTGAAGGCAATGGAATTAGGAAATTTCTAAGTTTTTACTCTCTTTTTTTGGTTTTTCCCAATCGAAATATGATTGCTTCTTATTCACTTGTCGTAGTTTAGATGGTCGAGTGATTATTTTTCTTTTTGTTGGCAATAGGCTAGTTTCCAATGGGAAGCTTATTTCTCAAGTGAAACAACAACTAGATTGAGCATTCACTATTAAGGATTTAGGCTTAGCTTGGGCTTTTTCTTAGGTTATAGTTGTTTAGAATATAGCAGGGTATCCTTCTTAATCAAAGGAAGTTTATTTTGGATATACTTCAAGATGCTAGTTTGTTAGGAGCCAAATTTGTTGAATTTCCATTACCACATTGCTTGCATTTGGATAACACAGTAAGGGAATTGTTATCAAATCCTTCCTTTTATAGGAGAATTGTTGGTCATTTATTCTATATTACTTTTACTCGTCTAGATATAACCTTTGCAATATACAAGCTCATTCAATTTCTTTCTAATCCAAGAACATTTCATTTACAAGCATTGTTTCATCTTCTTCGATATTTGAAAGGATCTTCTTCATTGGGTCTATTCTACCCTTCTAAAAACCAGCTTTAGCTTAAAGGTTTTTTTTCTTTTTTTTTTTATGACTAGAGATCGTGTAGTTTAGATCAAAATTTGATTTTTGGCTACTGTATCAAATTGGGAGATGCCTTAGTCTCTTAGAAGAAGTGTCGATAAAGCATTTTGGGCCTAGCTCCCTAAGGCCCCATCTTAACCCTCTCAAATTCTCTTCTAAGCTCCTTTTACCCATGTCAACCTCTTTTAACTCAAAGTTGCATGTTATAACCTGAAGTCTCGAGTTCCGATTTCGTCCACCAAATCGGATTTATGCTCACACCCCTCATAATGGATAGGCACATGAGAGTTATACAAATAAGAAAAGGGGTTGTTTAAAGATACATCCCTGCTATATTGGAAAAATATCTTGAGAATTAATATGCTTTCCTAATTAAGATTATCCACAACACTTATAAATAAAAGAGAAGGGCAAATGAGTAAAGGACTTTTGAACTTTCTTACATTTGATATTCTAAAGACCCTCTCATTTTTCTTATGTTAACTTAAGTATAGGAATGGTCGTGCGGGAACAAACTCCGCACCTCCATAGCCTACTTTGTTTCTGTTTTACAAGTGATTTGACCATCTTTCAAAAACCCAACAAAACACCAAGAAATAGCCAATAGTTGTAACTTCTACTATTGACGCTAAGTGTAGGAGCTTAGCTGCAGTCACTAAGGATCTACTTTAGGTGTCTTTTATCCTTCGAGATTTTCATATTCTAGTTTAGTTCCCTATTTCACTTGCTCGTGACAATAAGTTAGCTTTATTGATTGCTAACAATTCTTATGTTAATGGCTAAACTAAGCATATTGACATCGATGTTCATTTTTTCAGAGATTGTGTAACATTGGTCTTTCTTCAACCTTTTTATGTCCTTCTTATCTTCAAAGACAAAGAGAGAGAGAGAGAAGAGAAAATACATGGGGTTCTATGTTTCAGTGAGGAAAACGATTAGGGTTTTGAATTAATGGGAGATCTCAAGTTATTTATCTATATCCTATCCTTCATTGATTTATTCTCCACGATACTCTCTCTCTCTCTCTTTCTCTATCTCAACACCCTATCAAATTTCTAGATCCTCCCCCACCCACCTTTGATTAACATAGCATTATAAATGAATTCTTTGACTCCGTCTGTGAATCTATATATATAATATACAAAACTATCAAGTGATCTTTTAAAATCCAAGAAAAAAATTAAAAGCTTGAAAATGAAAACAAGGTATTAAAAGATAAATAGGAAGCTCTAAGTCAAATGAACACTCTTTTAGAAAATGAGATTAGCTTTTGAAAAATAATTAAAAAACTTTGGGCCATGATGAAGGAACTTTGTTAAATGAAAACATGGTTTTTATAGAGGTAAAATAGATACTATCTTGTTTTTGAAATATTTTAGTGAAGACATATTAGTAGTATAAATATATGTTAATGACATTATTTTTGGATTTACCAATAAAAAGTATTGTGGAGAATTTTCTAAGTTAATACAAATAAAGTTCGAGATGTCTATAATAGGTGAACTGAATTTCTTTCTAGGATTACAAATTAAATAGACAGATGATGATATATTTGTCCATCAAGAGAAATACACTACACAAATTTAAAAGAAATTTGGATTCAAAAATATCAAGACAACCTTGACTTCGATGAGTACATCTACAAGGTTAGAAGTGGACTTAAATTGCAAGAAGATTGAATGAAAAGTTATATAGAAGTTTAATAAGTTTTTTACTTTATTTGATAACATCTAGACCTAATATATCGTTTTGTGTTTGCATATATGTTTTTTTTTAGAGTTTTTCTACCAAAACACACTTTACTACTAGTGAAAAGAATTTTCAAATAGATAGCTAGCACTGCAAAATTAGAAATTTGGTATTCTAAGAATTGGAATTTCAATAAAATAGGATATTTAGATGCTAATTATGTAAGATGCAAAATGGATTGGAAAAGTACCTATGGAACTTGCTAGCCTTTAGGGGATAAGTTAATTTTTTGGTCATTCAAAAAGCAAAATTCTATTGTCCTTTCCATAATAAAGGCAAAGTATCTTTCAATCAAAAACTGCTATGCACACATTTTATGGATAAAATAACAATTGTTAGACTTTGGTTTAAAATATCAAAATATTCCAATCACATGTGATAATATTAGTATACCAAAATATCCCAATCAAATGTGATAATATTAGTATTGCAAACTTAGCTAAAAATCCTATTCAACACGGTAGATCTAAACAGGTTAAAATAAGATATTATTTTATAAGAGATCATGTTTTAAGTGGAAATGTAATAGTAGAGTATGTTCCAACAGATTTACAGCTTGCAAACATCTTTACTAAACTCTTAAATAAAGTTGTGTTTAAATACATAAGAAATGAAATAAGAGTTTGTAATTGCCTATAATAAGATCTTAAAAGAAAAATAATAGTGCATAGATTTTGGGGGAGGATAGTTTGAATATCAAGAACAATAAGAGATATAAAAGTTATCAATAACAAATATATAAGTCGGTAAAAAAGGAATATTAAAGAAGTTATGGAAAGAATGACCTTTAATAAATCCAAAATGTCAAAATAAAATCTAATCCTTTAGGAAATGTAAAAATCTTTCAATAGAAAGCAAATTTTCCTTCCAAAAAATGTCATGTCAAAATAAACTCAGAGTTTTGCTTATAAATAAGATAGTTCATAATGAAGACATAGCACTCAAAAGAATAAATTAAAAGACTTCTATAATGGCTCCCAAAAGAAAGCAATATGCCAAATCCTCCAGAAAAAGAAAAGGCTCAAGGAAAAGGAAAAGAGGAAGTTGAGACTTCCCAACTAAAGGACGACGAAATTACTCCATACATTAACTTACTGAACCCCATTGTAGATTGTATAACAAAGGGAATTACACTATCTCCAGTAAATTGTGATTTTGATGAGGAACCAAAACCAATATTTGAAGAAACTTAGAAAAGCTGCAAGATTCTTATTAATGAATGATAAAAGATTTAAAAGAAGAAGAAGAAGAAGAGTGATCCCGTAAATCCAAAAAATGACTATGTTCTTATACTTTTATGTTTTTATAATTTTAGGTTTTTATGTTTCTATGTTTATGATGTTTTTAAATGAAGTGAACCACGTTCATCAAATTTCTTTGTATTATATATATTTAATTGTTTTGATGTTTACAGAAAGGGGGAGAATATGACTAATATCATCAATGAAGGGGGTGGAGAAATAAAGAAAAACGAAAAAAAAAAAACAAAATTATAATGAAAGAAATTGAATTTGACATAATGCAAAAAATGAAGAACTAAATAGGATGAAGATGACAATAATGAGTATTTAAATATTATAGCCCAAAGCTTTGAGTCAAAATTTTGATAAGAGGTTCTGTTACCATCGAAACGGAGGAGAATGTTAGGAATAGTGACAGAACAATTTTTATGATAATAAATTAATAAAGAAAATTTAGAAAAGGGAGAATATCTTGTTTTTCTTGTTTTGTACTATTCACACTCTTTGTATTGTCCGTTTTTCTTGTTTTATACTGTTCAATACTCTTTGTACTATTTAGTACTACAATCCAAACGTTACCTAAGCGTCCTACTATAGAGCATATGTTATCAAAATACACACACACACACACACATAATTACTAAAGCGGAAAAATAAAAATATATTCCCTTGAATTTAGTAAAAAATATTGATAAAATATATATTTATTGTTATGGTTTTATTTTATCTATGTGTAGCTAGCCCAATCTTGAATAAATTCTTAAGCCCATTGTTGTACATAATAATACAAAGAAAATATTTTTGCAAAAGAAAAATTATAAAAGCTTGTATTTTTGGCATTTTTATAAACAAGTATTCTATCTTTTGATTTAATTTGGACAAATATATAATTTGTGTTTCTTTACTTTATGTTAGTGATGAATTGGGTACACATGGCAAATTCTTGCAAGTTTATAATAATTAATTTAGTAAATAATATTAATAACTTAATAATATTATTTTTGCATAAAGAGGATATGGTGCTCGAATTCAAGAGCTTATAGTCTTAGAGAAAGCATCTCACTAACTTAGTTGCATTTAATTAATAGATGTAAAATAAATTGAATATACTTTACAGTAACATAATCGATGGAACAAACCAATCTCTTCTAAATGGGTAACAAAACTACATTACTTACGTCTCTAATAAAGTTCATGTAAATATTCATATATTATTTTAAATAGATATATGTGTAATTCATATTATTATTAAAAATTTACCAAAGATAAGACAAGGAAGAAGATATATTAATAGGGGCAAGATAGTCTTTTTTTGCAGCTTGGGTATATAAACCCTTTTAACCTAATGTTAATCCTTTCCCTCACTTTTCTATCAAAAACCTTAATTGCGCTTTAGCGAAACCCTCTCGAAACCTACAGTATAACCTAAGCGAAATCTAACCAAAGAACATTAGAGATAAGCCAATTACAATCAGGTAAGAATCTAAATTGATGGTTATATGTATATAGTTGAGGAGGTATAAACCAAAGATTTTTTTTTATGACATATAATCAGAATTCGAGACAAAGTACACAATGAAACAAGTGTAGGAGTGATTAATCCAATGATTTAAGTGGTAACCCGATTAAGTAAGTACATAACTCTAGTAATATGATAGAATTAGCATAAATTAGAGTTTATTCGACATATGTATTTAGAAAATTAGGTTAAGATTTGAAAGAATGAGGAGTTTTGAATTAGAAAAAGAGAGTTTATAGCGAATAGAGAGATGCACAGCCTCTCAACACGGTCGTGTCGTGTCTTGTGTCAAACCCAGGTCATACAGAGAGATACACGACCTCCCAACATGGCCGTGTCATGTCTCGTGTCAAACTTAGGTCATACAGAGAGATACATAGCCTCCCAACATGATTGTGTCTTACCTCGTGTTAAAACCCAAACTACTTAAAAAGGTACACAACCTATCAACATGATCGTGCCTCGCCCATGTCAAAAAGAAAAAAAAAAAGAAATGTACACAGCCTTTGGCATGGTTGTGTACTACCTCATGTTCACCTCATAGCCTCCAACATGACCGTGTTAAGTTGAAACGCGTCCATTTCATTTTGATGTGTTGAGATACAATTATAAGATCAGGTAATTGGGATTATGTATAGGTTTTGAGGAATTGTGAAGTTATAGACGTGTAAGGGAAAGTTAAGATTTGCAAAGTCAAGTACGTGTATACCTTGTATGTTGTTTATGCTTGTTAAGTTAGATATTGTGTGTGGATTAATTATTATTGTAAGTGAACTTGATTGTGTGCACATGTGTTTGTGAATTGCTAGGTTTGAGAAATTGAGCGTGGGTTGGTGTTCTCAGGGTGGCACCCTGATGATCGATACGTGATGTTATCTCTAATGAAGTTGTGTACCAAAATGGTCTAGGTAGTATGTGGAAGGACATTGTGAAATAACTCATGTTTATGGAGGATGTTGTGGAAGGACTCATGTTTGTAGAAGGATATTGTGAAAAGACTCATGGACAGTGAGTACTCACTGTCATAATATATATATATATATATATATATATTTGTTTGTGGAAGGATTGTCAAAGGATATTGTGAAAGTTATGTGTGATGATGTTTATGATGTGATTATGTATCTACTAAAGGTTGTGAAAGACAAATAAAATCATGTATGGATATTATGTTGCATCATGATTGTGTTATTACTTCTATTATGGCATGTGTTTGTGTTTGTCGGTATATATAGTGCTGGGCATTAGCTAACCCCTCATGGGGACCGTTTTTAGTTGTAGTTGTTATAGGAGAGATTGTAAGATATGATGAGATCCTAGTAAAGACTAATTAAGATACTGAGGTGAATGTGGAATACGTATACTATGATGAATAGTATCTCGATGAGGTGAAAGAAGAGATTGTGTATTCCTTTGTTAATGGGGTTTTTAGTCTATTGTTAGATTTAAGTTGTTAAAAGTTTTCGCTGTATTTAATTGAGGAGATTGAACATGAATTATGTTTCCTTCAAAGGTTGATGTAATATTTGAATTCATGAATACTTTCGCTGTAATAATGTGAGGAATTTAATTATTGTTATGAATACTTGATGGGTAATGTTTGGAGAATTGTAGTATTTGAGCCTTTGCGTATCTTCACATAATGAGGACACATGGCAGGCCGTGGCATTCTCTGGTTCTAAGGTGTTACAACTTAGGTGGTATCAAAGCCTAGGTTAATGATCCCTAGGAGCTGAGGTTTTGATCATATGAATATAGGTTTGTGATCTTTGAAGCCTATGTTGATGGATCTATAAGCTACTTAGGTAATAATCCTTAGAGTTAAGATAATGATATGTAATGAGAGTGGTTAGAAAATGGGAATAATGTTACTGATTAGTGAACCCCTTTAGTAATATTAGAAAATGGGAATAATATCTAGCTCCTAGTTTAATGTAAATTAGATAAACATGATCCTAACAAATCATACAATCATGGTGTATATATATTAACAGCAATCAATGGAATAATTATGCAGCAATAGCTTCAATAGTTTCTCCCAATTTATTCTGTTTGCAATTCATTTTATATGATAAACATCAATCTCAACTAATAGCACAATGGACTCATCCCGTCCCAACCAGCACAGCAACAGCATCATCTAGCTCCTAGTTTTACATAAATTAGATAAACATGATCCTAATAAATCCTACAATCATGGATGTCATCATTATATATATATTAACAGCAATCAATGGAAGAATTATGCAGCAATAGCTTCAACAGTTTCTCTTAATTTATTCTGTTTGCAATTCACTTTATATGGTATTAGAATTGATCCATATACTTGAGCTTCCATTATCTCATTCAAACCATTGCTGATAATCACTTGTAACTCACCATGGCAACCGAGGACATCCCAACTGTCATTCAAAACACCTTAGAACCTACCAATCCACTCATCATGATCACAATCGACAACTCGATCAACTACCACCAATTATCTCTCCTAGAAAACTCAAAATGAAGCTATTCTCATCGACTACAACTAACAAAAATTCATTGATGGCTCATAACCCTCTCCTCCAGCCACCATCACAACCAACAACACTACCACTCCCAACCTAACATATCAAACATGGCTACGACAAAACAAACTCCTATTTGGAGCACTCGTGGGCACCCTTTCACCCAACATTGTCCCCCTCATCACGTAATCAACAACTTCCCACGAAGCATGGCAAACTCTTGCCAACACATATGCTAGACCTTCTCGGGGACACATCAAACAACTAAAGGATAATTTGAAAAATATCACCAAGGGTCTTCACTCCATCGCAAACTTCATAAAGCCATCTATGGTCTCAAACAGGCACCTCGAGCATGGTATCACGAACTACGTCAATTCCTCCTCACCTATGGCTTCATCAACTTAGTGGCTGACTCCTCCTTGTTCATCTTTCACTCTCATGGCACTATCCTATACCTTTTGGTCTATGTCGACAACATTATTATTACTAGAAATGACATACACGTGGTCCACAAGTGCATCCAACAACTCTCTCATCTCTTCTCTCTCAAGGATATGGGCCCCTTACATTGTTTCCTTGGTGTTAAAGTACTTACCCACACCAATGGTATCTTTCTTAGTCAAAGGAAAGACATCACTGACATTCTCCACAAAAACTCATATGATTGATGCCAAGTCTACCTCAACACCTCTCACCGTTAATCCATTCCTCACCTTACATGATGGTACTTCCTTGACTGATCCTATTGAGTATTGACACATTTTTGGCAGCCTTCAATATTTCTCCCTCACTTGTCCAGATATTATCTATACAGTGAATAAACTTTCTCAATTTATGCATCGTCCTACTACAACTCACTGGCATGCTATCAAACGTCTTCTTCGATATCTCTATGGCACCTTAGACCATGGTATTACACTTTGTTGCTCATCCTCTCCTATCCTACATGCTTTCTCTTATGCCAATTAGGCTGGCAACAAAGATGACTATACCTCCACCATTGCGTACATTGCATATCTTGGTTCCAATCCTATTTTGTGGAGCTCTAAGAAACAACAGACAATTGATCGTTTTTCTACCAAAGTAAAGTATCGATCTGTTACTGCCACGGTTGCCGAACTACGATGGATCTGCTCTCTTCTTATCGAACTTTACATTACCATTCCTCATTAACCAATGATCTACTGTGACAATGTTGGTGCCATAAACCTCTTCTCTAATCTAGTTTTTCACTCCCGTATGAAACATGTTGCTCTTGACTACCATTTTATATGAGAACATGTTCAAAACGGCTCACTTCATGTATCTCATATCTTGTCCTTCGATCAACTTGTCGATGTACTCACCAAACCTCTTGCTCGTGCTCAGTTCCATTATCTCAAGACCAAGATTAGATTAACTCCACCATCGTCCATCTTGTGAGGGCATGATAAACATCAATCTCAACTAACAGCATAACAGACTCATCTCGTCCCAACCAGCACAACAACAGCATCATCTAACTCCTAGTTTTATGTAAATTAGATAAACATGATCCTAATAAATCCTACAATCATGGATGTCATCATTGTCTATATATTAACAACAATCAATGGAAGATTTATGCAACAATAGCTTCAATAGTTTCTCCCAATTTATTCTATTTGCAATTCATTTTATAATACCCACTTGGAGTATTATGTGGGGTTTCAGAATTTGAGCTCAAATAAGGGCCTTTGTCTTCTTCCTCCATCTTTCTCACTTTCCTCCCAATACCATTTGAAGTGACTATGACAATTGATCGAATCACATACCTCATAATGCTCTTCTTGATCTAGCCTCTTCTTGATAGAAGGACTTGTCTAGGGTTTTCCATGGATTTTGGTGAGATTAATAGAATTTGATTGAAAGGTGAAACTGAAATTGGAGAACGAGGAAGAGGATTAAGGAATAAACTTGATGGTGGAGTTGGTAGGCTTAGCTTAACTTAGCTTCGCTTTTGCTAGGTTGGAAATATAACATGAGGGGGTAGTCGAGTTATTAGGTTAGCCTCCTCAAAAACTTGAGTGTCACGCTATGTTAAGCTTTGAAACAATGAAGTGAAACCATTGATTGCTTGACCTACAAGCTAAGTTCAGGAGTGACCTATGTGTAGGACCCACAAAAAATATAAGGGGTTGATTGGGTAACACTTTTAAATATTGTGATTTAAAAAAGATCGTAAATATTATATTTGTAATAATCATTCCAAAAATAAGTTTCAAAGGCGCAAACCAGATTTGAGATTTCTTTTTTTTTTTCCAAAATTTGCAAAACTGAAGGCTCACACCAGGTCTACGCCTTCAGTACAATTATAATGTGTAATATTTTTCTTGCATTATCCCCACCATCCAATAATGTAATGGAATCCTACAAACTTATACTGCTAACTTATAAAAATTATTTTAAAGTGATACTGTGAATTTACACAATATCACAACATATGATCTCTAATGCATAGGAAAAAATTTTGCACCAATAGTTTATAATATAAATGCGAATTCTCAATTTATATGTTCATTTTCAGATCTTTCAATTTCCTCTTCTAGTGTTCTTCTTTCTCTCAATTTCAAAATTTTTGTTTTCTTAATTTCTATTTTATGCAGGTTTAATTTGTTTAACTACATCTGTAGAAATATCTACAGGATATTTTTCCAATTTCTTCAGCAAAGCTATATTTCGGTATGGAAAAATTAATTTTTTTCTATTATATTACTTTGTATCGATACATAAAAAATTAAATGTAATTATTTGTATTATACTATTTTCATTAAAATACCAGTAGTTGTTAATTAATTGTTAATTAGTAATTAATTAGTCATTAATATATCATTAATTAACATTAGAAAATGAATTAATAAAAGAATTTGGTATTTTTCGTAAATGAAATGTCTTAATTTATAGTTGTGAAAATTATTGTAAAAGTAATCATTAATGATGAACTAATTAGTCATTAATTAATCATTAGAAAATTAATTAGGAAAAAAATCGTATTAATTATAATGAATTATCTTTGTGTGTTATTATAATATATTTTTGTAAAATTAGTTGTTAAATTAAGTTGTTAATAATTAACCGTTAATTAACTATAATTAGTCGTTAATATGTCATTAATTAATTATTAGAAAATTAAATAAGTGAAAAATTTTGTATTGATTGTAAATACAATATGTTTGTGTGTTTTTGTAAAAGTAGTTGTAAAATTAAGTTGTTGTTAACAGTAATTAGTCATTAATATGTCATTAATTAATTGTTAAAAATTAATTAGTGAAAAATTGTGTTAATTGTAAATGAAATATGTTTATGTTTGTGCGCTTTTTGTGAAAGTAATTGTAAAATTATGTTGTTAATTAACAGTGATTAGTCATTAATATGTTATTAATTCATTGTTAGAAAATTAATTAGTGAAAAACCCTGGATTGATTGTAAATGTAATATGTTTGTGTGTTTTTTGTAAAAGCAGTTGTAAATTTAAGTTGTTGTTAATTAATCATAAATTAACTGTAATTAGTTTTTAATATGCCATTAATTAATCGCTATAAAATTAATTACTAAAAAATTTAGTATTGATTATAAATATAATATCTTTGTGTGTTATTATAAAAGTAGTTGTAAACTTAAGTTACTATTAATTAACTGTTAATTAGATAGTAAATAGCCACTAATAATTCGTTAATTAATATTTTGATATCAATGGTAACATTTACATTTATTTTTTTTATTTTTTTATTTTTTTGCATAATAGATGGAGCTTAGACCCTTTAATTATTCAGTCTTAATGCAACAGGAGAGACATTTATCACAAGCTGTCAGAATGCACTCAATCGGCAAAACATGGCACAAATATTTTAGTAACAATTTTGTTTTTCCATTTCATCATATTAATCGTTAGCATTGAATATTATTTTCTATCCTTCAAGTAAAATGGGAGCTGTACTCTTAGAATCTAATTAACGTCTTGCCACATTTTTGTAAAAGTGGCATGCACATTTGGATCGCTCAGGTGCCACTCATATGTTTCCACACAGTTAAGTGGCATTACCCCAATCGAGTGGCAAGGTAGTTTAAGGGATTTCAATATATCCCACAGCCAGTGAACACGCGGTGAGAGCTCTATCTAATTGACCTACATGGGAGGATTGATGTGGATTGGCCGGTGTAGCATACTATGTATATAACCTTATGGCAACAGTGTGCGGATTGGGTGCTGTACATGGAGGGGCTTAGTGGTGTGCATGAGAAATACATGCAATGGTTATGGATCAATTAGCCAACAATATATCAAACGCACAGGAGTCTGTACTTGGATTTTTGGTAAGTATAACGTCAGTATTATTTGGGTAAATCATTGCATGACCATTCCTTATTTTATTTATATTTTGTTCTAATATGCAGGGTGATACGTTAAGGCAAATCTACTTATCATCGAATCTTGACATGGCCGTTAGAATAGTTGCTCATGGTCTTCATTTCATGCATTGTCATAGGGAGGTGGGGGGTGTAACACTGTACCTGCAGGCGTAGCAGCAGAATGCCATGGAGGTGCAGGTTGAGGCACAACCGACTGAAGTCTTCCAATCACAGCTGATTCCTTCACGCTGTAGGACAGAGGGACGCCATCAACCCTGAAACCAGGGTGAGGCACAAGAAAATCCAATATAGAACTAACAGGTTCCCAATGAATTCTGATGTGATGTATGATAGCTCGAGCCCGATTTTCAACATATACGTGATGCCACATCGTCATTCCATTAGTAGTCCGATCCTAACACCGCCAACCCCATAGAAATTTTTTTAAAATCACAATATTTAATAGTGTTCCCTTGTCATCGTTATTATTATTATTAAAAGCATAAAGGGTTGTTATTTTATTAGTGACATAAATTAACCGAATCTATTGTGAATTATATTATATTTGATGCTTATTTGAATTCAATTTGTTCATATTGAGTAAAACTTGAGGTGGAGCTACTTCGATGGACAAATGATGAGACTTAAATTTTTTATAATATTTAGCACAATAAGTTCATAGAATAGAAACAAGCTCATTAAATTTAAAATGTAAGTTGAGTTTGAATCAAGTTTAAGTATTAATATTATTTTATTTTGAAAAAAAACTTATTTATTTAAGAAAAGAAAATTTAAACACGTTTAATTAAATTCATCATGAGCTCACTAAATATTGCTTTCAATTCGGACCATAAAAATCAAACTCAATTGAATATTGCACGCCAATAAAATACGCTTAACCAAATTGTGAATTATGATAGAAATTTGATTTTTTTTAGTCGATTTATACTTTACGGTTTTGCTCTTTCTGTGAATGTGCCACCATTCCAGTCTAAAATATAGGCAATGGGTGTTTTTTTTTTCTCTTGATTTGATGAAACAAAACTATGTAAAGTCAAACTTATTAAAAAAAAAAAATTGATTACAACGTAAAAGTAAGTATACAAAAGAATGACATTATAATTTCTTTCTTTTCTTTTTAATTCAGTGATAAATGGAGGAAGAAATTAAATCAATGAATAATGAGGAACCACGTGTTAATGTGAACTCAATACTGCTCCACCAAGAAGTAAAAGTCATTGATTCCCACTGAGTTTTCCTTGTATTTGGACCGGACCCACCCGAGATTGTTCCATGTGGTTTGAGTCTCTAAAGGCTCCACTTGATTTATTTATTTATTTTTTTATCCAAACTCATGGAGTACAAAATCTGAGCTTTTCTCGTCCTTATCTCTTCCAAAGTCATTTGATGAACAACGGATACAAATATAAAATTTAAAAAAAAGAAGAAAAGAAAAGAAAATTGTTATAATAACATCTAATGAAATATAACAAAATTACAAAATCCAAAATTTTTAAAGAAACTACCTTCTTCGTTTCTTATTATTTATATACAAATTTTTTTTCCTTTTTCATTCTATTTAATTATTTTAGATTAATTGATGGAGAATCAACCAATGTTAAAAACTTAAAAACAAGTTAAATGTGGGATGTTGACTTAATTTTATATGATGATTTGTCTATAATAATGAAACATTTGGCTCATTAAGGATTGATTAAACTTAGGACAATAGCGACTAAGGCTAATGCATCAATCCCTGAATCTCAATTTTCGTTTCCAATTATGTCCTGTCACCATGTAAAGACAATTATGAAAAAACCGACACCTTCATTAACTAATTATCGTTATCTTCGTACAAGAGATGCGTGCAGGATATTCCGATCTTTTCGAAGGGGAGAATATTATAGAAATGGTACATTGAACGTAGTCGTGCATGACAGACTGTCCCTAAGTCATCTAGAAGACTAAGTAGTTATGTTTAATGGTACTGCCGTCGAATGAAAGGCCATGCTTATGCATTAAGGAAGCCAGATGATAACTGCTTGAAGTTCTAAAACAGTCAAAACTTCTAGATGTAAGAAAACCCTGATACCTATATGCACACGTTTCCCACAACCTTAGAGACCCATTTTCTTTTTTTTTTCCTTTTTATTGTTTTTTTTAGCATTTTTTTCATTTTATGTATTTTTAATAATTTTTTATTTTTATTATTTTTTTAATTATTAACGTCGTTTGTAACAGGTGCAAACGATGAGTCCTGTGCTTGTAAATGGAAGGGAAAGTTTAATCGGAGGAAATGAAAAGAAACAATGGAAATGAGAAGAAATTTTATATTTAATAATTTAAAATTAAAGTAAAATTTTAAGATAATCAATAGATATTGGTGGAAAGTTTTTCAATTTTAAGCTTTATATTTCTTTTTAAAATTTGTGAGAATATAGATGAGAAAAATACCTTAATATCTAAGCTTACAAAAATAAAAGTATGGATACTAGTTGATTCTTTTGATTTCTTTCATATAATGTAAATTATTAACCAAACATTGAAAATGGACAAGTTTTTCTTCATTTCTTTCTATTTCCTTCTTAAATATCCAAACATAAATGAAAATCACATTTTTTCTTTTTTATTTTCACTCCATATCCAATTCCAAACAAAGGTTAAAGTTGCCTGTTTTTTTTTTTTTTAACTCTCCTAAAAAATTACCAAACATAATATCAAAATAAGCTTGAGCTTAAACTCAAGACGCTAAAGTAGATTTTAAGGTTGAAACTCACTAAATTGGCCATAATATGTGAAATTCTCTCTCTTCCAAATAATGCGTCTTGTTTAAGGATCTAAGTAGTTCATGCTCCAACAGAAACCGAAAATGGACGGAAGTGAATTCGGACTGCTATTTGGCCCATTTCTCAAAAACCGACCAATTCATTTTGTTATTTAGCATTGATTTGTCACACAATATTTCGGATCCCGTTTTGGAGGGAGTGTCGAATCTTCAAAACGAATATGGTTCTTGCTAAATATTGTTTTGAATGGACCCAAGGCTCAAATTTTAAATTTTTAGAACAAATTCAAGCTTGTACTCAATGTTGCAATACCTTATGAACAGGAAAAAATAATGTTTATTTTATTATTTTATTTTTAACTATTTAGTTTAAGTAGATTTTATGTTTTACAATTGAAATTAGACTAAATTGAATTGAATTAAATCATATTTTCTAATTTAAATCGATTCAATAGAAAGAATCAAACTAATTAAATATTACATGCCAACAAAATACATTAAAACAAATTGTGAACTACGATAGAAATTCAACCCATTAGTCAACTAAGGTTATCAATTGAGATTAAAATTATACTTTATTATGGTTTTTCTCTTTTTGTGGTCATGCCACCTTTTAAGTTTAAATTATAAATTATGGTATTTTTTTAATTTGTTTTTTTTATCAACATTTTATTAAATTTTATGATAAATAATAAAGCATAAGGGAACCCATATTAAGATAGACAATAAAGTATAGAGGAACCCACATTAATGTGAACACAAGTATATTTTACAATAGATAAAGAAGCATAGGGGAATCACGTATTAATATGAACATAAGACCACCCCACTAAAAGGTAAAAGTTAATACTTTAAAACACCTTTTCCTTGTGTCTACACTAGACCCATCCGGGACTAATTTGTGTGGCATGAGTTTGTAAAGACTCCACTTGATTTTTCTTTTTATTATGTTATTATTGTTATGTCCATACATGAGATGCGGCCGGAGAAGTGCTTCTGAAGCTCGTGCGTAGCTGTTATCAAGAAGACTAGACTACTTATTCTACTTCCATCGATTGAAAAACTAGGCTTATTCGTTAAGGAAAGGAAACCAGATAAACCGCTAAAAGATTCCAAGTAGTCAAATCATCTAGAAGCATATTTGCGTATATTTTGCTCTACTAGTAATTTCAGGAAAATTATTGGCAAAAGCTCAACTTTATCTAAAGATCAAAGTTCAATGAAATATTGAATTTTTATATAGTTAAAATAAATAACGAAAGTTATGAATTTTTAGATGGTTAAAATAAGTAAAAGTTATTGATTCCACTGAGTTAATCAACTCAGCTAAATATGTAGGTGTGTTTCATATTCTATTCATGATAAAGTGAATTGATTGGATATACATACCTGAGAAGTGGTATGTGGTGGTTTAGTTTGGTCATATCCATCTTTCAACTGAAAAACTCTGTATCAAACTGATCCTAGTAAACTACAGAATCATCATATTACCCGAGGCACCCCATCACCCATATACTATAAGTGTGGTAATAACCAAGGCCAAACAGCTGTATTCTTTGAAAGGGCCAAGAATGTAGCTTCAATAACAATATTCATCATTTTGAAAAGCTTGCTTTGCAATTTCAATAACCTTGTACCATTTACAATCTCTGAAACTCTATGACCATCCAGATATGATACAATCACAAAGTTTTATCTAGCCATATGCCACCTATTAAAGCTAACATATTTGTGTTTCTCATGCACAAATTGATTTCAGGAACAGCCATACCAGACCCTGCAGTGCTGGCACGCACATTTCCAGCTCATCAAACACCACTACCATGATTTTGGTCACTCTTAAAACAATTCAATAGGAACTAGTGCCCAACGGCTTGTGGTAAACCGGTTTATAAAATTCAACTGCTATGGCTTTGAGGCCATGGAGATCAACAATTTTGGTCATTTTACAAACAAATAAACCCTAGCAAATCGAAATCAATATCCACAGTAGAAACTAAAAACTCACCATTGGTCAAAAAAACGTAAGGAATCTTCAAATTTCCTGGAAAAAAAAAATAAAGCACAACAAATCACTCAAAATTGGACAAAACTCCTTTATCATATTGGAGAATCCGTAGAATATTCATTATATATTGCAGCTCATCACATAGACGAGACACGAATGGATCAAGAAACTATTACCCGTCGAAATCCAACCCAAATGCATCAATTAATAAATGTTTTTATAGTGGGTCTCGAAGGCGTGAAAGAAGAATTTTGCAGATGTTACGGTATAGATTGTACGCGTTACGAAAACACAAATTATAAAAAGGCGAAAAGATTTTTCATCTGTCATCTTATCAAGTGACCGTAAGGCATCAATTTACATTTTTCCTTTTACATAGCTCGAGTTTTTTTGGATCGAGAAATCACACCGTAATCGTCATACAATCGACGGAGCGCGGGTGGAGAACCACCAACAGGAGCGTGACCTAGAAGAATCACACCGTCGATATCGAATGCGATGCCAAACGAAGGCCTGACAACAAAACCGATTCATTAATTTAAATTCATTATCGTGAAATTGAATTGGATTGAAAGATGAAGTTCATCAATGGTTATTAAGTACGGACCTTTGAGATTGCGATGTGAAGTTGGAGAATGAGCGAGAAATTTGAGTTGGTAAGAAGTTGAGGTTCCTGTTTCGGTTTCGTAAGAGGAATCGGAAGATTTGGAGTCTCATTTTGTGAAGAATCAGTGAGTCTACTTGCATGTCTTGGTGACTCGGGAAGCTCCAGGACGAGCGGAGTAACGAAAGAGAGAGAGAGTGGGGAAAGAAGTGTTCTACGGCGGGATAACGTCGTTTGTAACAGGTGCAAACGATGCGTCCTGTGCTCGTAAATGGAAGGGAAAGTTTAATTGGAGGAAATGAAAAGAAACGATGGAAATGAGAAGAAATTTTATATTTAATAATTTAAAATTAAAGTAAAATTTTAAGAAAATCAATAGATATTGGTGGAAAGTTTTTCAATTTTAAGCTTTATATATATTTTTAAATTAATGAGAAAATAGATAAGAAAAATACCTTAATATCTAAGCTTACAAAAATAAAAGTATGAATACTAATTGATTCTTTTGATTTCTTTCATATAATGTAAATGATTAACCAAACATTGAAAATGGATAAGCTTTTTTTCATTTCTTTCCATTTCCTTCTTAAGTATCCAAACATAAGTAAAAATCACAATTTTTCTTTTTTTCTTTTTTTTATTTTCACTCTTCATTTCTAATTCCAAACAAAGGTTAAAGTTGCCTTTTTTTTTTTTTTACTCTCCTAAAAAATTACCAAACATAATATCAGAATAAGCTTAAACTTAAACTCAAAACGTAAAGTAGATTTTAAGATTAAAATTGACTAAATCGACTATAATATGTGAAATTCTCTCTCTTCCAAATAACGCATCTTGTCTAACGATCTAAGTAATTCATATTCCAACAGAAACTGAAAATGGACGGAAGGGAATTCGGAGTGCTATTTGGCCCATTTCTCAAAAACCAACCAATTCGTTTTGTTATTTAGCATTGATTTGTCACACAATATTTCGGATCCCGTTTTGGAGCGAGTGTCGGATGTTCAAAACCAATATGGTTCCCGCTATCCATTTCCCCAAAAGGACCGAAACCCTTTTAACCCAGAACTAACAAGAAAATAATCTCAATCTCAACCAATCACTTTTGACCACTTTCTCTGGAGCAAGTAGAATTAACAGCATCAGGAGCAAATCGACAGGGACAAGCACTTCGGTTGAAACCTTCTCAACCGAATGTAAAGTTTCGGTGGTTTCATCATTTTCCATTTCCCTGATGGATGAGTGCTAGCCTTTACCGAAACAGAGCTCCGAAACATCCAGCTCTGCCATTACTCCTCATGCAAAGGTACAACATATTCAAGCCAATAACGCTTTTAGGTAAAATTCAACATTTAAGATTGCGGCGCAAGCGACATGGAAAATGCTTGGAAAGCCGATAAATCATTTCGAAATGGCTCGGTAATGTCCTACTGAGCGGCTTCCATTTTTTTTTAAAAATTTTTTTTGAAAGATCTAATCATTTGGGATCAGGTGCTGTTCCCTTTGGACTAAAATTTCGGCCTTTTAATGAAAATCCGAGGGACACATAACCAGAATCTCCAAGATATACAAACTAGTTCACAATCCGTAGAATTCCCCAAATCATGTACAAAACCAAATTTAGGAATAAAGATAAAACTGCATAAATAATCTGTAGGTCCATTCCAAGACTAATTACACTCTTCCTGGATACTTAGCATAACACAGAGCCTAAAATGTCACAAAATAAGGAAAGGAATTATCCAACATTACAACCAGCATTATTTACAGATCATGAGCCATATCACATGCCCCCATTTACATGAATCTCGGAACATCCAACTCTTAACAGGTTCTTTCACTCAAGTTTCAACATCTAGGGAAAATAGACTCAGCCGATTTCTCGATCCCAAACCCACGCAAAAACCCTAAAAAGTTGCTTGGATGGTCCGAGAAATGTACAACTATTTTCTCCCAAAAACCCCAAATGACATCAAGAAATGTCATCGCCAGAGTTATACCCACTTGGAGTATAATGTGGGGTTTCAGAATTTGAGCTCAAATAAGGACCTTTATCTTCTTCCTCCATCTTTCTCACTTTCCTCCCAATACCCTTTGAAGCGACTGTGACAACTGACCTAATCGCAGACCTCATAATGTTCTTCTTGATCTGGCCTCTTCTTGGCGGAAGGACTTGTCTGGAGTTCTCCATGGATTTTGGATGAGATTGATAGAATTTGATTGAAAGGAGAAATTGAAATTGGAGAGTGAGGAAGAGAATTGAGAAACAAACCTGATGGTGGAGTTGGTACGCTTAACTTAGCTTAGCTTCGCTTCTGCCAGGTTGGAAATATAAAGGGTGGGATTGGGTCAGACTGCTCAAGAGCTTGAGTGCCACGCTACGCTCCGCTTCGAAACAGTGAGGTGAAACGACTAATTGGCTGACGTTCAGGGCTGAGCTCATGGATGACCTAGGTATGGGACCCCCGAAAAGCATATTCCCGCTTTTCCCACAAGCTCTAAAGGAGGTTGATTAAGGGTTGTCATTATCATTATTATTTTATTAATATTATTTTCTTTCCCGGCCATCGTGAAGGGTCTTTTATTAGTGATGTAAATTAATCACATTTATTCATAAACTATACTAGCTTCATCTTATATTTATTTTGGTTTGATCTGATCACATTGATTAAAATTTAAGTAGAGCTATTTAAATAGTTTATTAAGCAAAATTAAAGTTTCATAATATTTATCTCAATAAGTTTAAAGAGTAGAGACAAACTCATTGAACATAAAATATTAATTGAATTCAAATTGAGTTTAAGTATCAATATTGCTTTATCTCAAATAAAAATATTTATTGAAGAAAAAAAAAAGTTTAATTAAATTGATCTCAAACTTGCTAAATATTGTTTTGAATGGAGCCAAGGCTCGAATTTTAAATTTTTAGAACAAATTCATGCTTATACTCAATGTTGCAATATCTTCTGAATAGGGAAAACAATGTTTATTTTATTATTTTATTTTTAACTATTTAGTTTAAATAGAGTTTATGTTTTACAATTGAAATTAGACTAAATTAAATTGAATTAAATCATATTTTCTAATTTAAATAGATTCAAATAGAAAGAATCAAACTAATTAAATATTGCACACCAACAAAATACATTAAAACAAATTGCAAACTATGATAGAAATTCAACCCATTAGTCAACTAAGGTTATCAATTGAGATTAAAGTTATACTTTATTATGGTTTTGCTCTTTTTGTGGTCATGCCATCTTTTAAGTCTAAATTATAAATTATGGTTTTTTTTTATCAACATTTTATTAAATTTTATGATAGATAATAAAGCATAAGGGAACCCATATTAAGATAGACAATAAAGTATAGAGGAACCCACATTAATGTGAACGCAAGTATATTTTACAATAGATAAGGAAGCATAGGGGAAGCACGTATTAATATGAACATAAGACCGCCCCACTAAAAGGTAAAAGTTAATACTTTAAAACACCTTTTCCTTGTGTCTAGACTGGACCCATCCGGGGCTGATTTGTGTGGCATGAGTTTGTAAAGACTCCACTTGATTTTTTCTTTTTATTATGTTATTATTGTTATGTCCATACATGAGATGCGGGCGGAGAAGTGCTTCCGAAGTAGTCAAATCGTCTAGAAGCATATTTGCGTACATTTTTCTCTGCTACTAATTTCAGGAAAATTATAGGCAAAAGCTCAACTTTATCTAAGGATCAAAGTTCAATGAAATATTAAATTTTTATATAGTTAAAATAAATAACGGAAGTTATGAATTTTTAGATTATCAAAATAAGTAAAAGTTATTGATTCCATTGAGTTTTTCTTGGATTTGGAGTGGATCCATCCAATATTGTTCCATGTGGTTTGAGTCTCTAAAGGTTCCAACTTGATCTAATTATTTTATTTTATTTATTGATTTCTTTATCCAAACTCATTAAGTACACTCGTCCTTCCCTCTTCCAAAATCATTTGATTGACAACTAATAGAAATATATAAAAAAAATTTGTTATATTTCTTTTTTCATTTTATTAAATTATTTTACATTAATTGAAGGAGAATCAGTGAACGATAAATACTTAAAAAAAAATAAAAGTGGGATGGTGGCTTAATTTTATATGAAGATTCGTCTATAATAATGAAACTGTGCTCAATATCCGGCTGCTTGAAGTTCCAAAATTGTGCTCAATATTGCTGCTCAAAATCCAGCATTAAGGAAGCCAGATGATGAAAGTTCCAAAACAGTCGAATCGTCTGGATGTAAAAAAAGCCGATACCTATATGCGCACGATTTCCAAAACCTTACAGACCTTCTTTTTTCCTTTTTATTGTTTTCTTTTTTTTTAGCATTTTTTCACTTTATGTAATTTTAATATTTTTTATATTATTTTAATTTATTAAAGAGATTATCCTGGGCCGATAAGAAATTGTTAAGTGTCTTCTATCTATAATTAGTAAATAAACACAAATTATATATTTATAGGTCACTTTCAGCCAAAAGTAAAGTCCCTTCCCTTTTTCAAATCATGTGGCATTTTGAAAAAAAGAATATCACCATTGGCTCTTTCACAGCTTCATGTAGGTGTAAACAGGGAAAAGGAAAACAAAAGCTCAGCTGCAGAAGAAGCTTTATAGTGAGAGTTACATTAACTACACAGCAGGAAGCCAGGTACCAATACACTTCCTGGATATTTACAACCCACCATTATTTACAGATCTATGGCCATATCATCGTAAATGCAAAACCCATGAATTTTGGACCATCCTACTCTATTAACTTCGCCCGTTAAAAATTTTAACATGTCTAAAAATTGTAAACCAAATAGAAAAATTACTTGGATCCCTGAACCACGCAACTATTCTTGGTCACAACGATCTTCATATCGATACCCGCAATGAGATCAGGACTCTTCATCACCAAGATTATACACCCACTTGAAGTGTCATGTGGGGAATCAGAATTTGAGCTAAAGCAAGAGCCTTTACCTTCTTCCTTTCCCGTCTTCTGTTTTCCTCCAATAACCTTTGAAGCGACAGCAACAATGGACTTGATTGCAATTTTCATTATGTTTTTCTTAATCTGGCCTCTTCTGGGTGGTAGTAATTGTTTAGACATAGATTTGGTGTGAGATGGGAGACTTTAATTGAAAGAAGTAAGTGAAATTGGAGAGTAAGGAAGAGAATAGATTCAGGAGTAAAGCTGATTGTGGTGTGAGATAGGGTTTAGCTTGGGTTATTTAAAGGTGTGTACAAAGGGAATGAGATTTGAGAAGGCTTGTGTAGTTAATATAGGCTTCCCAAATAGCTTGGGGATTACGCATTCGAAATGGAAGATTCAGTTATCTCACTAAATGACGCCACATGCGCTGAGCTCACATTTAGCAACTTGTTTAAATTTGGCTTGATATTTATTGGTTTTTAATTTTAGTAAAATCAAATTATGCTAACACTATGTTTGGACGAGTAAACATCTATGGGAATCAAGTGAAAATTAAGGAAATCAAGGGAAATTGAAAGAAATTGTGTGTTTGATTGGGATGGATATGAATATAAATTAGATGGAAATAAGTGGAGATGCTTCACTATAAGGACCATTTTTATTTTTTAATTTAGCGAGAAATTAAATGAAATAGATATAAAATTTATGAAAATACAAAAATAACGTTACAATGAAAATGAAATCAAAGGAAAAAAATCTTTCAATGATAATTTAATTTAGTTATTATTTTGTTTATCCTCTTTTCAATTTCTTATATTAACCAAATATATGGGAATTTTTTTAAAATCTATTTTCTTTTATTTTCACTCTTCATATCCAATTCCAAACAAAGGCTAAGGTTGCTTTTTTTTTTTTTTTTTTTAACTCGCCTAAAAAATTACCAAACCTATTATCAAAATAAGCTTGAGCTCAAACTCAAGACACTAAAATAGATTTTAGGATATGAACTTAAACTCATTGTTGAAGAAGGTTGTAAAAAGGAGGCAACTGTCAATATGAATGTAAATGCTTTCTCATTGCTTTTTTGGTGGGTGGACCGGACACATCCATGCTCCTTCTAAGTTTTTATCTTTTCAAGCTAGAATTGCTTTGAAAATCATATTACATCGGTTAAAAGATATTATGAACAATTCCCTTTTCTTTTATACTTGTATTTGTTAATTCCAATTGCATTTCGACACAATGCATTATATTGTAATACCTTTTAATTCTTATCTCTATTATTATGTTGTAATATCCTCTCGCAAGAAAACATACTTCTAGCCTATTAATTTATTTACTCTTTTTAAATTGTTACATTCATCTAATAAATACTGATACAAATAAAAAGTTAAAAAAAAAAAGAAAAAAGATAGAAATATCCAGTAATTCTCTTTTAAATTATCTTTTGACACAAATAGAAGAGAATTAATAAAATCAAAACAATTTAATATGAATGTTACCTTATTTAATTCATACAACATCTAATATGTATCTTTCCTAATAATAATATACTTTTTCTTCTATGGGTAAGTAGATTTTAAAACGCATCACTAAGAGTGAATCCATACTTCATAAAAGGAATTTAAATCGGAAGAGTTCCCCTTTCCGGCCGACTCAAGCACGAAAAGCTACGTGCCTCAACCACAGAGCAGTGTCCAGTCATATTCTGTTGTTTATAAATTAATGGAAATTATGAAAAACAACACCTACCTCCAAGTAGATTATGATTATGTCTACAACCCTACACATCATGAGATACGGACGGATAAGCTTCTTTTAAAGGAGAATAACTCGTGCTTGACAGGCTAGAGTAGACTAGTAGACCACACAATCCACTTCCATCCATTGAAAATCTATGCTTACTCATTAAGGATATTCTAGATTCATTGCCAGATGCAAAATGAAATTAATCGAACATTCTACGACAGTCAAATCTTCTAGATGAAAAAAAAATTGCGAAAATGGGAGAAATAATCCATATATTGAAAATAACACAAATAATATAAAATAATTAGCAGCTGTACAAAAAAAAAATCATTCCAAAAAGTAGAAAAGTCTCCAAACATTTATACTAATACAAACGTTCCAAGTAATCTAAGCATAACAACTGATTTTCCATCTCAGCGGAAAGCCCACCAAGACACTCATTGCGTGACTTATCTACCCCCCTCCTCTTGATTGGGGCTAACAGTTAATGAGAGAACATGAAGCAGTAGGTGGTGAGCATTCTGCAGAAGAAGCCTAAAAGGGGCTACGAACTTTGTCCTTGGTGATTCACCAAGCATTTGGGATAGGGGTACATCAAATATTATAATATTGTTAAAGTAGAAGAAAGTTGCAACACACCTCTAAAAATAATGTGAATATGATTTCCCCATCTTAAATTATAAAATGAAAGAACAAATAAATGATAGTAGAATGCCCCAAAGAAACAAAAATAAGCCAGCCGGAAGGGTTTTGAGAAAGGAGAGGCAACGGACTTTATAACTTGTTCACTTCACCATCATAATATAATAATTTCATTTTTTTTCTTATTCTTGGTGAAATTGTCATTATAGTGTTTGGTTACATTTTGATCCTATAATAGTAATTCAATGAGGAATTACTATTATAAAAAATGTTGAAATATAATTCTTTTCTCTTACCTTTGAATCGCAATTCAATGAAGTGATATTTTTTCTTTTCTTCCAAATACCCTTATCAAAATTAAAAATCCTAGCTCAATTTCACCTCTACAATCAAATACAAACCCTAGCTTAGTTTCTCCACCAATCGCTAGTCACAAAGTCTGGTTTGAATACCTCTTTGATTTGCCATCTACACTAATTTAACATCTTCCCTAGTTTGTAATTAATTAGTCTTTTTGTATAGGTTGGTTTCTACACAAGAAACAAGTATTTCTTATGTAACTCTTTTAGGAAGTAGACAATGCTGACATATGAATTTTTTTTTGCACTTGATTAATGGCCATAAAAAAGGTCATGACTATTTCATGTTACGAGTACCAATTTATATTCAATGATTGCTTAACAATAAAAGAACATATTATATTTTGATTAAATCTAAATTTAGATTAGGAGCTTCTAAATTTGAATTAGCAATATCTCATAGCTATTAATATTTGGTATTTCTAATCAATTTCCTTGTTCATGTGGCTCTCATAGCTTTGGATTGCATCATCTAGCATGACTTCTTTCTCTTATGATTTTTAAGCTAATTCAATCTTGACTTGATATATAGCTAGTGGTCTCTAATATAACTTAATCTTTCCTTCAATTGTATTAGGTATTTATATAATTTTTATGTGAACCCTATATAAATATGTTATGGATTTCTTCAAATTTAAAGAATATATTAATAGATAGCATTTTAAATTGAATCTACTATGCACATAGTAAATATAGCAAATGACTAAAAAGCTAATAAGGATGGTGCTTATGGAAAACTCATGTGGCTTCCATAAATGAAAGTACTAGTTAATGGATGGGAATCATTTTTTGTAACTTTTTATCTAATCATAATCATCTTTTGTAATTGTCCCCCTTGCTAGAAAACCATTTATAAGCAATCTAGGAAGCTCTCAAATAAAAATAGGGCACATTTTGACAATATACATGTAACAACCCTAGAGAGGGACATAGTAGATTTGCCCTAAATTTGTCATATCATGTGTATATCTATAGTATGAAGACTAAATTATAAGTTAGAGATCACATGATTTTAATTAAATATTATCTCTCCTTGTCAACTGATAATACATATAATTGATTAATATAAAAATAATTATTAGAACTGAATATCATAGTGCACCAAAATAGTAGAGAATTTGTATCTCCTACAAAATAGTAAAAATCGAGTAATTAAAACAATAAAGAGTAAAAGTTTAAATGAGTTTTGAAAAGATAAGGTTTTGAAATAAAATATAACACAAATCTTAACTTTTTATCTCTCAATCTAAGTTTAATTCAAATATGTTATAATTTTATACCTATCATTTAAAACTATATTTTAGAATGCTCATCACTTTGATCGTAGCCTATTTCAACTGTGGAATAACCTGCAAGAGAGACTATAGAGGGTGAGCAAAATCATGGCTTAATGAGTTTGTCCCTCACCACTACCATTCAAACAAGGTTATTAAGCATTAATTAGCACATCATGTAATTTATTTACATACAAAATGAATGCAAATGACATATCCATAGGAGTTTTGGAACCATGGAAGGTGTAAATTTGCATTGTCTATGCATCCATTATTCTCCGTACTTAATTGTATGGTAGCATTCCCCCTTAACCTAGGCTAGTTTGTTACGTTTAACTGCTCCCGATTAAAGAAATGCTAGCAAGGGTCAATCAAAACACTGGGGCATCTACTATCAATTAATCAATAATGCCACATGGGCCTCAACCAAGGGATAATCTATCAACCTTGTTATGGAAAAATCAATTTTAATAAAGTTATCATTAGTAGCCTTACGAGCACAAACTGAAGTTCTAGATAAAATTACCATTGATGGCTTTAAGAGCATACATCAAGGTTTTAAATAAAATTATTATCAATGGCCTCAAGAGCACACTCATAGGTTTTACAAATGGTGGTGTCTAAGAGCACACACTAGATTTTAGATAAATGTTTTCTTTGTTATGCAAACATTTTAAAAATATTTAAAAAATGTTTCAAAAATATTGACAAAGCTTTAATACTTTATGCTCCTTTTTGTGTACCTACTTGGTTATAGACACGTAACAAGTATATTCAACTATTTTGGCTAAGAATTTAATTTTACAATTTATAAGGCGATCATAGAGATGTTAGCATTTAAAGTAATCATTTAATTCAATAATCAATTGTAACCAATAAAAGAACATGCAATCAGCAGGCAACAAATAGATAGTAGATCATTAAAATTTCCTCACTTGAGCCTAATTGCTCACTTGATATAGTTCTTGGAATTTTCTTATATTGACAATTAAGTAACCTAAAGAGATAATAGGATTTATAAATATTTGGAAAGGCTATACTTCTTGAATAAACTAAATGACTATCATGGTTTATCTAATTCTTGATTATGATCAATTATACACACACACATACACATACACATATATACATATACATATATTTTATGTTTATTTTTCTGTTTTTATTTACTTTTTTTTTTCTTTGTTTGTTGCTTGTCATTGTTTTCCTCCTCCTTTTTTTTAGTTGAAGTTAACAACTTGTGCTTTGATATGGAATGATTAAATTCACACATTTTTACTAAGTTTTAGGCATGTTTGGCTTTTGAGTTGTAGTAAGGTTTCTTAATCTAAGTAAATGGAGTTTGCTTTGTTAGATTGATTTATAGGTTCTTTTATATCATTATTTGTCATTAATCAAGTTAATCAAATATGCTTTTAGTGTGTTTAGACTAAGTAGTACCATGGTTTGGAAGGGAATGATCATTACACATGTTTATTTATTTATTTTTCCCATTCCACAACAATGCTCTAAATCAACTAACTTTTCGTGTTATTTATCATTTTACCACTAGTTAATCTTGATTTCTACTAAACCTTTCATTTAAAATTCGATTAGACCTAATATCATCAACTTTTAGGGGTGTCAAGTTTTCAAAACCCATTTCATCTAGTAGTTGTAATAAACATGCTTCACTTATGTCCATTGAGCACTTTATAGTGTGTTTAGCAATTTTTTATAAAGAGGAATTGGGTGGAAATGAGTAGAAAAAAAAGAATGGAATTGAAATGGAGTGAAGTGCAATTCTTATCTTGTATTTGGTTAATTATGAAGGTGATGGAAAGAAATGAAGGGGAATAGAACTAGTATTTGACAAAATTATCCTTACTATTATTTCGATTAATAGTATTAGGGATAGTTTTGTAATTATATCTTATTTTTGCCCATTTTCACCAATTTCTCTCCAATTTTAGAGAGAAAAGAAGTGTGTTTCAAAGTGGAAATATTTCCACTCATTTCTTTCTTTCTTTCTTTCTTTTATCCATTTTCACTCTTTATTTAAATTGGCGAATGCATTATTTTCACTAACTTCTTTCCATTTTTGTTCATTTGTGTCAATCCAAACATAGTTTTAGGCTAAGCTAACCCCTAAATTAACTTTGATTTTTGTCAAAGCATTTGGTAATCATTAGATTAAGCTAATAAACATTAAGTATAGAGGAAATGTTTGACTCAAAGCTCATGTCTTCAAACGGGAGTAGGTTCAAGATATCAAATCTCTTCTCTTTTTTTTCAACACGTTGGGCTAATTATCACATTTCTAGTTCTAATATAACTCTAGTTTATGTTATCACTTGGTAAGCATAAGATCATTCAACTTGGTCTTAGAGAAACATGCTTGGTTTGCCATTTTCCAACATAATCAAACTAAATTTCTCTACTTCCACTAAATCCTATAGTTATACAAGCAATATCTTTCAATTAACAAGTTATATTATGTTTCCAAGTCTAGCACCATTTTGAAACGATGTGGAGGCCTCGATTTTGATTACTTCCCCATGATCATCCTTCAATTCCACCAAGTCTTCAATTAACTTGTTTGATCATCATCCCATATCATATTATATCAACAGACGAGCTTTCGGACTTGGGCTCTGATAACCAAAAAAAAAAATATAATAATAAAATAAAAATTAAAAAAAAAGGAACAAAAGAACAGGATACGGTGCAATTACACTACTTTTAGGGAAGCCTTGTATTTCTAACTTTTATCATAATTGGCATTGGTACTTTATTAATTGAGATAATATCAATAATTTAGTCATTTTTTTATTAGTTTAAACTTTAAAGTTAGAATATCTCCGTGGCTTTTTATATATATAAACATTAATGCGATGCGTTTAAGATTTAGAGTGTTAAAACTATAATTTATTATTAATAAGATTAATCTTTCAATTTATGCCTAAATGCTTTATCGAACTCTAATGCGGGGCTCTAAAAATTCTTTTAGCAAGTATAATGTTTCTAAGATGAATTTATTCTATTTCTTATTAAACTTGGAATAGATTTATTGACGTCCCTCATTTGTGATTTTACACTAAAGTTTTAATAATCGTGTTTTACTTTTTCGGTTTTTGAGCGGGCTTGATTTCTCCTAAATTTATCTTTTTTTTTTTTGTTTTTTTTTAAATTTACTTCGTATAATTTATGACTCATAATTTCATTAATCCTCTTATTGTTTAAATATAATATTTTTTTTTCGAAAGCCCCAATATTTACTTGCTTGCTCTTATTCAATGCTCTCATTTCCTTGTTGTGAATGGCTAAGGACTTACTGCTATCTTTTCAAAATTTTACAGTTATCATATAAGAGAAATTTTCTTCTCATATAGACAATCACTTTATTCTTGCATTTGAAAGAATTTTCATGATACATGTAAATAATTATTTGAAAGATATAATAATTTCTATAAGTGGATTCATACTTGTCTAAAAGTAGTTTTTATATTAAGATTATAACTATAAAAGTTTGATATTATATTATTATGAAAAGCAAATATTGTATCTTATAATAGTATTAAGTTTGTTAACATATTGTGTAATAAATTTACCACTTAGTTTGCAATGTTGTATTGTTTGCTAATATATATATATATAATTCATTTTCTCAAGATTTTCTTTTACCATATAGCCATTCATGAAAACAACATTAAGTTTAATATGACTTTTATCTATCTATATTTATATATGTATTAGGTGGTTTCCAAATTTTCAATTGTATTTATAAAATGTTGACTATTAGTGTTGTTGACAACATTGCTATTATTTTTTTTTCATTGTTTTTATCATGAATCAAGGTTTTAATTATAAGGGTTAGTGCATTATATTATATTTTGGGTACCATCAATAATAATAATTTTGATATTTTATTAATATGATCTTATGTATGGGATATGATCATTTGCATATACACTTTACACTTGTTAAGGTAACTTATCGGTAAATTCTAATTTGTTTGAGGTTCAAACATTTCTTCTTACCATTATATGGTTACAACAAATCCTTGTTTTTTGAAACCAATTTCCCAGGGTATCTAACTGAATCATTATGTATTATTTTCCTATCATCAGCTTTTTCATATTGAGTCATAATATTGTTTTAATCCATAGTACTATTGAGCAATGGAGAGTATATTTTAGATTTATGAGAATTACTAACCATACAATTCAACTCATATATTATTGATAAACCATTTTAGACTTAGGCCTTAAAGCTTAATCTGACCTACCCGAGTCTTAAGCCAAGCTTCAGAGGTCTAGTTTGACCTCTTTAGTCTTTTATTGAGCTCTTACAACAAAAGTCACTCTTGGTAAAGCTTAGGCCAAGTGTCAATGAGTTTCACCAACCTACTTTGAGTTTGAATCAAGCTACTAGAAACAAAACAAGGTGAAGACCTTCGAATACCTAGGGGCTTGAGCCTTAAGACCAAGTCGGCTAGGTTCAACCAAATGCTTAAATAAGGAATGCTCAAGAGTAGCCTATTAGATAAGAAAGGATCATGGTCAAAGATTCATATTCCACTAAATTTAGAGCAAATCTCAAGGTCATCATCCTCCTTCTTAAAATGGCTTAAGGCCATAACTCTCTCTATTCTCACGCATACTTGTTCTTTTCTATGATTATGCTAACTCGAGTATCGGAATTGTTATGCCATAACCTCCTTTTTGTCTTGTAGGCAACTTCAACCACCTCTCCAAACCACTAGCACAACATATGACATTTGACAATCATTCATATGCCACTTATTTCATGACAAAGTAAATAGAGTGAATATTGGTTGTTATGCTTTCTAGATGTGGTTGTTGTCATGATTATCTAATCATCTTTTTTTCATCCAATTATTCTAATTTGAAATTTAAATTTAATGAGAGAGTTTAGAAAGTACTTTTGATACATACATATATGTATATTGTAGTCCTTATTGTATTACAAATAAATATGTCAATATAATTTAATATTGTATGATAAAAAATAGTGCTTCATATTAAAGTTTTAATAAATTAAAAATATGGAGATACCCTACTCGCTAATAATATTATAAACTTTCATTAAAGGTATTTGTCAAATTGTTTTGGGGTTTTGCAATACAATTACTCAAAATCATTATACTAAGACCATAGCAACAACATTTTTAGTATATTTTATTTTCCACTAGTAAAAAATTATTGAAGAAATTTGTGTTTTATTTATAAGTTGATTCTTTGTTATTATTATTACCATTATTTTATTTTTCAGAAATTGTTCCCTTGAAGTTATTTACTTATTTTATAAGTATTCATTTACACAGATAAGTATTAACTATGTTATTGGTCATGAACGAGATGGTGAATAATGATTCCCCATCAATTGTATTACACATATTGCATAGAAAAAGTTGTCGATGAAAAAATTGATTCCCCATAAAAAAATACTTTTATTATGGAATGAGGATTTTTAGTATTACATTTGACAAACATAGTTATGACTTATAATAATAATATTATGCTAAGCATTGATATTCCATCATATACATGTTCTTTCTTCCATATATAACATAACATATGGTCATCCGCAATCATAAGCTATATTATTCCCTTTTGAATTTGAAGAAGTAATTGAACTCAAGCCACTAGACATAATTATCCATTATAATGCAAATAGAGAAATTGTCAATGACTATTGAAACTGCAATTAGGAGACCAACTAGTTGTACATTAAAAATATAACTATAAGCTTGTACATTCAACCAACTATAATTGATTGTGCTACTACTGTGCTATTACTCAAACTTCTTCTCAGGAATAATCTATGTGGAGATAACATTGCCAACCTATTGTTATAAATATAAGTATTAGACTATAAGATGTTTATGAATAACTTCAATGTGTGATTTGCTAATTATTATGTTACAAGTATTATGCAAATTCCCATTTGAGACTGTAGTTTAGAATTCTAGAGAAGGAGAATTCCTCCCCACACCACCACCAACACTCCACCCCCCTTTCTCTCTCTCTCTTTTAAACGTCAATGGCTATTATAAACTTTCACTGACCTACTTATTTTTCATATAATCTACTATTTTGGAGATTGCCAATTGAAAAAAATTAGAAGACTTGCTTGGTGTTGGAAACATACGTTCATTATAACAAAACAATGTAGATTACAACACGACCATTTTCAATTATCAAACGCCTATCCACAAATTGGTAGGGGGGGACACGAATTGGATTGATTCAATTTTTTCTCTAAATTGAACTAAGCCATAAAAATATTGTTTGGTTTTTCATCGCTTCAAATTGAATAATATAGTTTGTGTTCAGATTTTTTTCAAACCATAAAATTTTGATTTAGCTCGGTTTGGTTTATGGATTAAATCATATTTTGTTTTCGAAATATGTATATTTGCTTAACATGTAATCTCATATGAATAGTATTAAATTTATTTAATAATAACATGTATTGATATCATATAAGAGATTAATAAAGTCAATATTTAAGTAATTAAAAAGTTTTAAATGTATAATATAACTAATTTATTTTTTAAACTAGCATATAACATAAATTTTAAGTTAACATATTTATGTAGTTGCTAAATTATGTTTATAAAATTTAAATACATATATTTTTCAATAATTGTAAACTAAAATTTTTTAATTATTATATTACAAAAAAGAATATTTTATTTATAAGTAAAATATCATTATATATTTTTTCAAAACGATTTAGTTTGGATTACTCCTCGAAACTAACTACAAAATTTTTGTTTAGTTCAAATTGGAAAATTTTCGAACAAAATTGCAAAAGAAACCATATTTTCGATTTAGTTTGGTTCGGCTTGCAGATTGGTTTGGTTTGGCTAGTTTTTTTTTTTTTTTTTTTCCAACCTTATAAATTAGAACATAGAAATTGGCATTTTATTTAAGCTAAGAAAAAAGAATTAATTGGAACATGAATGTAATTACAAACTAGAACAATACAAATTGCAATGTAAATGGTCACCTTGCAATTTTGCATTATTTTGTATTTTCAACAATATAAACTAGAACATAAATATAAGTAGGGGTGACAATTCTTATAACAAGCAAATTTGAAACATGATTTCATAACCATAGTACGTGGACTACGCAAATATAAATCAATTTTTTTTCTATTATGTTTAATCAATCTTATATAATTTAAATTGACAAAGAAATTTAACACAAAAAGAAACACAATCTTAGGTAAGATAACACGAACTGCATAACCTATTTCAACAGATATTAGACATGGATTATAGAAAGAGGGCAATGCATACCCAATCACTAGACAATCGATAAAGATTAAAACTTTACATCCAAATCCAAATACATCAAAATTCGCAAACAGCTTTGCATCCTTATGTATCCTATTCTCTAACTATTCAACACGTTCCTACACTTCCACCTTTTCCTATGATCAACAAAACTTTACATCAACCAAATCTAGCACATCACCATTCATTATCTAACATATTGATCAAAATGAATGAACATAAAAATTGATTTATGATCGATGATATCAAATTTTACATTCAAATTTGAGGACAAAGAGCGATGTAGTAAAAGGAATGCTTTGCAATTGTTTGAGATTTTGTTGTAAATGGAGAAAAGCAAGAGAGATATACAATAGAGTTTTGATTTGCGGGTTAGGGTTCTTAGAAAGGATATTTTAGTTTTTTTTTTTCTTGAACATTATTGATGAAGAAGTTAAGGCTAGGTTTCCATTTAGGTTTAGGTTTCAATCCATAGGTTGTTTCAATTTTTGGGAAGGTTATTGTTTTAGCCTAATTAGATTATTACTAAAGTGGGAATATTTTGGTCTTTTAGTTAGCTATTCTAGTTTCATTTTTTTATTTGGTGAAATAGATAATATAATAATAATATGATGAAGTGAACAAGCCGTTATTATTTGAATCAATGTAGAGAGAGAGAAAGAAAAGAATTATTTTTATGATAAGGGTATATGAAGAATTGAAACAACATCAACTAATAATTTTGTTTACATATAAAGTAAAACAAAAAATATTGAATTTGCTCTTGAGGAAGGTGGAAGAAGTATAAGACAGAAGCAAAAGGAAGAAGAAATTTGAGAGGCAAAGAAGCAAGTGAAAAGAAAATGTGGTGAGGAATATGATATAGGAAGAGAATTACATTATCGTTTAGATTTATTCAAAAGTGCAACATCTATAGCTTCAATTAAAGCACTTTGCCCATAGGGAGATTGTTTCTGTGAAAATTGAAATTAAAAAAACGTTCGCCTTAAAAACTCTATTACCTAATTTGACTGGAAGGCCTTTCTTCCTTTCCAATTCACTTGAAAATTTGACTAGAGAAATTCAAAGACCATCAAGTCAATGGTCAAATAGTTGAGAAGGAATCCAATTTGTTAAATCACTTGATTCCGTTGAGACGTCTTCACGAGAATGCATTTGGAGGTTCTTTCTTGGTATTCGATCTTCTTTACCATTGGCTACCGGCCAGCACATTTATTTTTTAATATATATATATATATATATTAATCAATGCTTTACGATCATGTATTAAAATATCAAATCAAGAAGTTTATCTTGCTTTTTTCTTTTTAAATAAAAAAGATGTGATTAATTTTAAAAGTTTTTTCGTTTGTAAAACTTAATAAGTGACTCAATAAACAAATGAAGAACTATTAATTTTTTTAGTGGAAAATTGTTGAAACGAGAAAATCATGCCTAATATTTAAATTATTATACAAAGCATATTACTGCTCTTTTTTTTTTTTTTTATCAAATATAATATATAGAAAGAAGAAATCAAACTCAATTCATTCTATTAAATTATAAATTTCGCTAACAACATTCATACTATTCTAGCATAAAATCGTCTATGTCTCTCCACAACCGCAAGTGAATCCCCAAGCATGCCAAGAAGCAAGATGAGCTGGAAACCAAGCTTGGCAATCACGCTAGTATAGAACGACAGGACAGCAAAACAAACCCACATTACATAGCCATCTGCCAGGCATGCTTTCACATTTGAGGGGTCTATTTCGTATTATCCATGAAAGTACTACCGACCATATTTGAGGCTGCGTTATTGGGACGCTTGGTTGTGTTTTTTTCTCCCTGAAAGACTGTAATGTTTAAAGTTACGGTTAAATTATATGACAATCATACTGTTTAATTGCAGCATTTTACCAAAAAAATACACTGAAAGTCTAAACAGCAAATAACTAAGTATAATTGATATTAATTAATAAAACTTATGGATTAAAATTTTATACTTTCGGATGGATGCAATATAATGTATGGCAACTTCATGGAAGATGGCCTTAGAAGGATGGCTAGGGATGGTTCATGGCTTATAATAGTCATTGTCTTCTTACAATAAGGAAATTGGAGTCAAATTTTGAAGCCTTCCGATTCTTCTTCTATTTTTATAACATCCGGCTTTTGCCAATAAAGAGTATTTTATCTTAAATTCTTTTGGTAATTTAACTTTTGTGGCAGGGGCAATTGTGTCTTTCGACCTTTTAAAACTCCCTCCAAACCTATATACACCCTCATAGAAGATCAAAAAATAAATCAAAAACTTTTCCTAGCCTTCAGCATAAAGATCTCGGATCAAGGTCTCAAATTTCCATGGTTGTCCGCAGTTTTGTCTGTTGACAAAGTGGTCATTTCGAATTGAACAAGTATCGTGGGCCATACTTATGTTGATAGAGGAGAAAGGAATAACTGTGATATCAAGGACGTTAGTTAGAGTAGAATGGTGAAAGAGTTTAACAAACTGTGGTTAAGCTACATGTGAAATTTAATCGAAAAATATTACAAAAGGTATATACGAAAAATTAATTATACATATGTAATTTGGACGTGGAATTTCCCAATCTATTTGCCTTCTTTAGATGGCAACCTTCGTGTGAAGGAAAAATTACTTATCCTTCTCATCTCTTCATATTGGATAAAGGGCAATATGTTAATGAGGACTCCACCTAGACTAATCCTTTCCCTTTCTTTTATAATACAAGGCCAGCACCATTATGTATAATTTCCCTCTTTCTTTCTGTCTCTTAAAGCTCTCAAATGTCACAACTTTCCCTTCAAGTGTCATTCCTATGAATAGGGCACATTCTGTTAACAGATACTGGGAATTCAAAGTTACAATGATTCTTTAGGTCATGCTTTGTAAAGCGTAAAATAAATAAATAAAATTAATGAGAAAGCATCAATTAACTACCCCAAAGGCCTCATCTCCGGTATGGAAAGAAATAACTAATGATCATGGGTGAATGAATAAAAGTAGGTTCTTAATGGTCAGTGATGGAAGCAAAGCTGAGAAAAAATTCAGTAGTTATATACATTATGTATTATACACACGTGATGCATAAATATTAATAAAATTTTAATATATATAAATTACATAAAATATGGGTGGTAATAATTTTAAAAACTATCTAATACGGAAAGAAATAACTGACATCATGAGCGGATGGATAAAAACAAGTTCATAGTGTTTGGTGATGGAAGCAAAACAAGCTTTTGGTTTTACAATTGTACAAGAAAGGCTGCATTTGGAATCTTGTTCAAGGTCCGCTCCATTTATCGATATAGAAATTGACAGTCAATGATTATTGGGAATCAAATACATTATGGAATGAGGAGATAGAATTTCCGATGTTTGGTCTTCTTGTGCCTAAAAATTGGACAATTACATCTCAACCTCCTTATTAAGGATGAAAGTTGCCTCTCTAAGAACATCTTTAGGATGTTTACAAACTCCTTGAGTAGAATAAACATTGCTCTAATACTTCTTGAGATTGGATTTGGTCTTTTGGTCATAGACCAAATATCAGTTGTTCTTATGAAGGATCTGCATAACATTTTACCTATAGCTATGAGTCTTAGAAAACATCGAATAGCTGGAAATGCTTGTTCTCCAAGATGCCAAGACCTTAAAGAAGATATGGATCATGATCCATGTAAATGTTGCTATGTGGTTAACTTTCTTTAGAGTATTTGGCCATAAAATCAACCACACTTTACTTCAACTATGAGCTTAATTGATGAGATTGGAATAAAATTGTTGCATAAAAAAGAAAGATTTGTACTCTAAAGCCTCATTAGGCAAATATTCTTTGCTTTCACACAATGATCTTTGATCTATTTGGACGGATAGAATCAATAAGTTCATCAACGAACATTCATCCAACTTAACCTTGCAACAATTCATTTGTTGGAGAGCTTATGAGCTTTGGGTATATATATCAGGAAAATGAAATATCTGTTTAACTAAACAAAGACATTGACTTAATAAAGATGGGTAAAATTGATATTGATGTATCTTCAATATATTAGTTAAGGTAAGTTATTATAAGAGATGTCATAAAAAATACGGTTTTTTTTTTTTATAGTTTGGTTAAATTTACAATTCGATTTAAAGAGGATGTAAAGGGTTCAAAGTTCAATTCAAGGCATCAAGTTAAGTCAAACTGTTCAAACCCAAACAAAATTGTTTCTTATCAAAGGAAAAAAAACAGTAGCACTGTTTTATTTTTATTTTTAAACCCTACTGGCATTTCACTCTACTTACCCTATTACGGCATTTCCTTTTGCCGGTCGTATCTTTTCTCATTGCAACCTCCACTCCATAGTCGATTACGTTTCCTTCACTTTCGCCTCCGATCTCTTAAGTACACATCATGCATTCACTTTTGATGTAAGTCAAGGCTTCTTTTGTTTTCTTTCTTATTTTTTCCCTTTTTTTTCTTTTACATATGATCTGTCAACTGGACATGAAAGGACAAAAATATTAGGCATAAAAGGACAAACATAAAATAATAGATTATGTTAAAGAGATAGGCAAAAAAAAGACAAATAAACAATAAAAATGATCATAGATTTGCAATAATAGCTTCACACATACAATAAAAGAATAGGCTCACATAAATAAGTGCAAATATATTAAAAATAATATTGAAGAAAAGAGGAGACAAAGACACTATTGGGGTTGACTTTACAACTTGAGGTGTTGACCAACTTCAGGTCTTCGATTATACATTAAGATTTATCGGAGAAACATTAATAAATTCTTTATGGTGTGTTTAGCAATTTAAATTGTTGCTCGATAAAACTAGAAAACAAATATTCAAGTATATTGTAAGTTAAAGAATGGTTTAGTGTTTTAGTAGAAACATGTGCTCACTACTACTAATGACATAATCAAATAATGTATGTCTTTTTATTTGTTAAAATGCTGGCTAACGTTTTATTGAAATTTCAAAGCAAATTTAATAGTGAAGGCCATTTTGACATATATTCTATTGGGATGATCATTTATTTATTTTTTATTCTATTAGGATGATCATTTTTTTCTTTATAATTTTATAAATCTACTTATCTTATGGTTTTATCAATTTACAAGTACTCTTCGTCATCTCTTAGTTCTTATTTTTGCAAATGTCTTTAGCTAAAGTAAAACACCAATAAAGTCAAAGTGTGAATGAACCTAAAGAAAAAGAGGATATTTTACTTGAAGAAATTTCATTTGTTAGTAGTGGTTTTAATGTTCGCAAATCAGAAGAAATTGAAGTTCAATCAATTGATCATAGAACCAATGGGCTCCCATGTATTGGTAATTATAAAACTTCTAAACGCTTTAAATCTATAAATCTATATTGTTTGTAAGTGATGCTAATGATCCAAATAAACAATTTTGTTCTATAGTTTATCCACATTATGATAGAGATGCAAACACGATGAGAGCTAAATGTAAATATTGTAGCAAAAGCAGTGGATATAGTAGTTTGAAAGGTACTAGTTCTTGCAAGACTTGTAATGCCCAAATTTTCCTTCTAATCCTAAGAATAAGAAACAAAACAATATTTATCTCCATATTTGAGAGTATTGGACTGAGTGGAACTAAAAAAGCAGCTTGGATATTTGATTAAGATGAATGTAGAAAGGAACTTGCTAAAAAAATTATTGTTAATGAATTTCCCTTTAGATTTGTAGAGAGTAGAATATTGCATATTTTTTTACAAAGGTTCAACCAAAGTACGTAGTTCCTTCACACAAAATTGTAAGAAGGGATTGTTTGCATTTATTTGAGCAAGAGAAGGAGAAATAGAAACAATACTTATCATCATTCTCTCCTAGTGTGTGCTTGATTATAGATACTTGGTTATCATGTTAGATTATGAATTAGATGTTTTTACATGTCATTTCATTTATTAGGATCAAAACATGCAAAAAAGGATTATTAATTTTTCTTAGATCACTAGCCATACTAGTGATGCTATTGGTAGGACAATTGAAAAATGTATTCTTAGTTAGGGTATCATTAAGGTTCTTACCATTACTGCTAACAATGTTAACTTAAATGATCTTGCTAGGCAATATATATATATATATTTAAAAAAAAAAAGATTTCAATCCACTCTTCTTATGAAGGGATAATTCCTACATATAGGATGTGCTCACATCTTGAATTTAATTGTTAAGGATGGATTAAAGGAGTTAGATGACTCCTTTGCTAGGATTCAAGTAGTAATTAAATATATAAGGTCATCTTCAACAAGGTTTGCAAAGCTTAAGCATTGCATAGGATAAACAAATATAGAAAGTAAGAGCTTATTACTATGTCTTGCTGTTGAGATCAGGTGGAATTCCACCTATTTAATGTTAGAGTCAACAGTAAAATTTGAGAAGACATTTGATTTTCTTGGAATTTAAGATCCCAAGTTTGTGGAGGAACTTACTAAAGATAAAGTAAAGGAAATTCCTTTGGGAGAGGACTAGGCTTATGCCTGTAATGTTTTGCTTTTTTTGAAAAAAAATTATAATGTAACAAAGACAATTTCTGATACTCCTTACTTTACTAATAACGAATTTATTCAACAAATTTTCAATATTAGTTATGAGATTAGAAAAAAAGATGCAAGAATAGCAAGAGATCTACAAAGATGAGGGTTGAGAGAATGAACACGAAAGATGATAAATATTAGGGTAACTTCATTAATATAAACATGTATGTTGCTATTATGCTTTATCCTCAATAGAAGTTAGAATTTTTATAGTGGTTTGATAAGAAAGTGTATGGTGATAAAAAGTTAAAACATTAGTTAAAAAAGTTCCATCTATTGTTGATTCATTATTTGACTATTGTGGTGCCATTAGTGGGCTTAAAAAGTTTAATGTAGGTTTGAGTTCTTAAAGTTCTTTTAGATTAAGTCAAGAAGAGAATGGGGATGTCTATGATGAGGAAGATAATGAATTTGTCTCCTTATACTATGGTGAGAGGGAAATAATTTTAGAAAAGGAAAGTGAATTAGAGAAGTACTTTAGAGAAAAGACAAAACGTTTAGTAAGGGACTTTGACATTTATGGATGGTGGAAAGTGAATTATTTAAGATATTCCATCTTAGCTCTTATACAAAAAGATGTCTTGGTTATTCTCATATCAACAATTACATCAAAGAGCACTTTCAGTACTAGAGGTTGAGTACTTAATCCATTTTTTAGTTCTTTGATACCAGCCCAAGGTGAAAGTCCTTAGTTGCTCACAAGATTGGTTTAAAGAATTTGCCCCTTTAATGACAATGGAGGAAGACATTGAAGAAGTTGAAATGTTAGAGTTAGGTAAGAAATATTTTTTCAAACATTCAAACATTTGTTTTTCATACTATATATTTACCTCTTATAATATACTTGAATTATGACACTATTTTTATCTTTGTACAATGTAAAGATGCTACTTGTGGGTAAAGAACAAACACTAATTGGTCTTGATGAATGATGGTAGGTTTATGATGATAAAATTATATTTTTAATTTATATAACCTTTTATGTTTATTACATATTTTATGATGTAATAATATATGCATTGAATTGTTTATTTTTCCTCTTTGTTCTAGGTTTAAGTGTTTTAATATTTGAAATGGAGTGAAGAGCATGGTTAAATTTAAACACTTGAAGTTGAATGGGAGCTTAGAAGTTCGATGAAATATGCGATTGTTTTCAATTTGTATCAAATATTTGAACTTTACTTCTTCTTTTTTTGTGGACTTAAAATTTTATTTTGTGATTTTTTTTAAGGCAACAAAAGCCATTTAATTTTGAGTTTTATAATAGACTAGTAGTATCATAATATTATATATCACAAGTTAGAATTGCATTAACAGATGCCAAGACTTGTATTACTATATGATTAATTCAATAAGACGTAGAATTCTAATTATGGCAAGAATATTTAGCTTTTATAATGGGTTATAGCATTTGTAGCAAACAATATTGAGAATAATTTAGAATTTCAAATTAATTAGTATAGCGAAAATTTAAATACATTTTGAAGGAGAAACAATATAAGTAGGGCCGGTAATGCGGGCCAAATGGGCTGGCCCGCCCCGACCCGCACCCGGCCCGCGGGTCGTCGCGGGCTGACCCGCAGTGGCCTGCAAGTCTCACGGGTCAGCAAAATTAGCCTGCCTCGCCCCGTGGGCTGGCCCGCGGCGACCCGTAGTGGCCTGTGGAAGTGGAACTTGCGGTGGCCTGTGCGACGACCCGCACCGGCCCACGGGTCGTCCGTCGACCGTTGTCCTCACCTCGACTCCTCGCTCGTCCGTCAACCGTCGTCCTCACCTCGACTCCTCCCTCATCCGTCGACTGTCATCCTTGCCTCGACTCCTCCCTTGTCCCTCCACACTCAATCACAAACCGGAGACGACAGTCCTTGACGAGCACGTACCATGTCCAGACGTACCCTGCCTGCGCACATGCTGGGATTTATAATAGTTTTTTCTTCGTATTTCCTTGATTCCTATAGGTTGGTTGATTCCCCTGTCCTAATACAATTGTTTCGGATTGTAGTGTAGACAAATATATAGTGCACGCAAACTGTTCGACGAAATGTCTATTAGAGAAGTCACTACTTGTTTCTTGCATTAGATGTGTTCCTCGTACACTCATCAGCGAATGCTATCTTTTCTCATTTCTTGGGGCTTCTTTTCTCATTGAAGTTGTTATGATCTGTGACATTGCCACCAACAAAAGACAAACCCCATAAGACAAGTGCACTCATTCTATATTAAGATATTTATATATAATATTCAGCTAGGGTAGGAAGGCAAAGTTACCACGATCTGAAAGTGAACATGTATACACGTTAACCGTATCGCATCTCAGCAAGCACACCATTATGAAATCGAAATGTCTTATTTTGGTTGCATTTCTGCCATTTTATTCCGCTTTTAAAATTTTTGAAAATACCTAATGCGACAATAAGTGGGGTCTTAGGGGATGAGGAAGGGAGGTGTTTAAGCCGATTCATTAAGAAGCTATATACAGTATCTTCCCTGGAAGTGGCGATTTGGAGTATCTGCGAAGGTTTATAGTCATTGCAACATACACTTTGGGTACTCAAAAGCCCCATAGCTCCACATTAGGCTTCTGGCAATCACATATCCATTGAACCAAATAATAGTATTTTGATGGTATGGATGCATCTGGAAAAATAGTTAGAGAACTTGTAATTCTACCTTAAAAAAAAAGAAGAAGAAGAAGTCTACTTATAACATAATCTTTTATGGTATCGAGTATCTATTTCATTTTTGGTACTTTTAATTCATGTTATATCATAATTTTCCTTCTCATTTACCTGATGAATAGTGGTCTTACACATTCCAATTATAGGCAGCTCAAGCAACTGCACAACAAATACAAGAATAAAGGTATTGTATTTTCTTCCTTTCTTTCTTTCTTTGTTAGTCATATTTCATTATGTTGGCATGTTTGAGAATATAGTTGTTCGATTAACCATGGCAATACCATGCATTCCTTAGTACCCTAGTGAGAAGTTATTACTATGGAATTCAGCACTTACTCCAACTTTGTTGCATTTTTATTTTAATTTTTTGTGTGTGTCTGTGTCTTACTTGTTTTGGGGTTTTTTTGGTTTTGGGTTGGGGGGCGTGGAGTGGTTTGTGGAGGAATTTCGAGAAATTTGTCCATGCTAGTGAAGAAGAGCTACCAATTGAGTGAAAAAGGTATGAAACGCATGCACAACAAAAGAATAAGTGAAAGAGAACCCAGGGTAGATAAATTCTTTTGTATGGATTATGTCAGCATAAACAAGCTACATATATAACAACATTCCACGATGCACAACGTAATGTTATCCCTGAGTTCCCCAATTCTTGATTGCAGTGTTTAACAATTACAGGAAATGATGTCATGATATTATGTTGCTGCTGATGTGTTGGTGCTATATATAAGTTATCTAATGAACATATAGAGTTCCCTTTTAGGCATTTATACCATGTAATGTGGGGAATACCTTGCTTTATGGAAACTTGTTACTGTTAAAATTGAATAGGGGTAATAATTGGATGGAATGTTCTGAGTCCACTAGCAGTAATTTCTGTTATGAAAGGGGGATTTTTTTCCTTATCCCTGCTGGTATATAAATGATATGGCTGTTGTTAAGGGCTGACTCAGATTTTATTGTTAGCTGGTGTTGAGAGGTTGAACTGTTTACAAGATCCAGGCTTAATGATGTTAGTAAAGGCCTCGTTGTTATTTGCATGCCTCTCTTATCAAATCACACTTTCATGTAGTTTCCACTTAATATAATGGCCTTCAAAAACTATTTGGAGGTAATAGGCTAATCTTGTGATTAGTTCATGTATGGTATGGGCTTTGACATATACTATTCAGCATGGTAAAGGCAAGTTTTTAGACTGTACATGATGGTTAATGGAAGTTTCTGTAATTATATCCAAGTCAACCAATGGTGGACATAATACCACTGAGTTTAATCTACATCAACTATAAGGATCCGCATGCCAGCAACATGATTTTTCAATATCTTCTTTTTGAATGATTTATGGAATAGGAAAATGCCCATGTCAAATGCAATGAATATATGCTATGTGATTTTGTATAGCCTAGATATTGGGCAATGATGACTATGCATTCAAATAGGCTTATAAGAATGGAATTGGATATTGCAATAACTTTTCATCTGCTCTGTTGTTTAAAATTTGCTCCCAGATTGTACATCTTTAGCATATGTTCTTTTTATTTTCCTTTGAAATCAATGTAACCTCAAATGCAAGCATTATTTGCTTAGTGATTTCTTATTGGGATTGGAGGCAACTTTACAGGTTTGCTAGTGTAAACATTAGTTTGTTAGTTTTGCTGCGGTAGTCACCAATTTCCCTAGTTCCGTTTTTTTGATAGTTTCTGTTATTTCCTTTTTTACTTATTTATTTTTTCACATGCTAATCATGTAATCTGCTAACAACTTATAGCTTGATAGTTTGAATCGTGATTTGCACAAACATTTGACGAATGTAATCAAAGCCATTTTATTTGCCCATACCTACTCCACAGGGCCACTTCGTCTTTTCGCCTATGCAATTCAACGATTACACTAACATGTTGCAGTCTGCCGTGGATGGTGGTGGAGAGTAGATTGCATCTACACCAATTCAGATTCAACTGTTAGGCCTTCTGCATAGATTTTGTTGTTTTAGTTATCGTCCACCTTTCTTCTTTGTTGTTTGTAATTATCGTACCATACTCTGATACTCATACTTCTTATTGGATTGAATATGGATTTTTGTTCACTTTTATAATCTTTTGTTGGATTATTATGTATTGGTTCACTCGTAGTGTTTAGTTTAATTCTATAAATTGTTTATGCTAATTTTTGAATTGCATTAAATATTAAATTTTTGGTATTGTTAATTTCCATTACATTGTTTGATAATATTGGTATAAATAATTAAAATTCATTTAAATTATTATAATTAACAAATAATTATTTTGTGGATTATTTTATTAATAAAGAATTGTTTATCGGTTTTTTATTAATTGAGAAAACTGGAAAAATAAAAGATAAAATAAGCTATTTGGCGAATTTATTTCACCACTTAGAACTTGTTTAACACGTGTCAACCCTTGCTAAGCAGAAAAAAAAAAGAAAAAGAAATTAGCCACTAGGAGTTTTGTAGCAAGAAAAATTCACCAATAGATGTCTCACAGCAAGGCTTTTCCAGTGATAAATTGTAGTGATTTTAAATCACTAGTGAGGCCTTTGCCAATGAAAAAAGGCTTGCTTTAGCATTTTTTTTTCCCCTAGAGTAGAGGATTATTTTTTTAGTGAGTCTTAATCAACCTAAAGTTGATAACATTGTAAGTCTTCACTTAATAAAGGTAACATATTAACTAGTTGAATAAAACAAAGGATTTTTCTATGGTGCTAGTAGGGATGTTTATGATTCAATTTAGTTCAATTTAGGGGTCAAACTAAATCGAACTGCACTTGAAATAGATCAATTCATTCTCCTAATGAATTAAACTAACTTTAACAGCTTGAGGTTTTAAATCAAAATGTTTCAAATGTGATTCAATTTAGTTCAAACCATTTTTAAAGAAAATCTTATTCTATTTAATAATATTAATAATCATCGAAGTTTTTAGGCAAACAAATTTAAATTAAGGAATATTATGCAATAATTAAAGGCATTTAATATCATATCATGGTGACTATTGACGTTACATTTAGAAATAAATTAGATTTTAACTTGTATACAATAATGTTACTAGTGCACATTTACGCTAACTTATATTCTCAATAAATCTCTAACACTAACTAAGAAAGTTGATCTTTCGCATTCACTCCATGCCCACTTATATTGTTCCCCCTTCAAAACGTATTTAAATTTCTACTATACTAATTAATTTGAAGTTCTAAATTACTCTCAATATTGTCTACTACAAATGCTACAACCCATTATAAAACCTAAATATTCCTGCCATAACTAGAATTCTATGTCTTATTGAATTAATCATATAGTAATACAAGCCTTAGCATCTCTTAATGCAATTCTAACCCTTGATATATAATATTATAATACTAATAGTCTATTATAAAACTCAATTAAATGGCTTTAGTTACCTTAAAAAAACAATACAAAATAAAATTTTAATTCCACCAAAAAAAAAAAAGAAATAAAGTTCAAACAATTGATGCAAATTGTAAACAATCTCGTATTTCATCAAACTTCTAAGCTCCTATTCAACTTCAAGTGTTTAACTTTAACGATGTTCTTCACTCCATTTCAAATATTAAAACACTTAAACCTAGAATAAAGAGGAAAAATAAACAACTCAATACATATATTATTATATCATAAAATACATAATACACATAAAAGGTTACATAAAATGAAAATAGAATTTTATCATCATAAACCTACCATCATTCATCAAGACCGATTAGCGTTTGTTCTTTACCCACAAGTAGCATCTCTACATTGTAGAAAGATAAAAATAACATCATAATTCAAGTATATTATAAGAGGTAAATAAATAGTATGAAAAACAAATGTTTGAATTTTTGAGAAAATATTTCTTACCTGACTCTAACAATTCAACTTCTTCAATGCCTTCCTCCATTGTCATTAAAGGAGTAGACTCTTTAAACCAATCTTGTGTGCAAATGAGGGCTTTCACCATGGGCTGGTGTCAAAGAACTACAAAATGGATTAAGTATTCAACCTTCAGTACTAAAAGTGCTCTTTGATGTAACAATTGATATGAGAATAACCATGACATCTTTTGCCACAAGAGCTAAGATGAAATATCTAAAATAATTCACTTTCCACCATCTATAAATGTCAAAGTCCCTTACTAAACGTTCTGTCTTTTCTCTAAAGTACTTCTCTAATTCACTTTCTTTTTCTAAAATTATTTCCCCTTTCTCAACATGGTACATGGAGACAAATTGATTATCTTCCTCATCATAGACATCCCTATTCTCTTCTTGACTTAATCCAAAAGAACCTTAAGAACTCAAACCTACATTAGACTTTTTAAGCCCACTAATGGCACCATAATAGTCAAATAATGAATCAACAATAGATGGAACTTTTTTAAGTAATGTTTTAGCTTTTCTATCACCATACACTTTCTTATCAAACCACTCTAAAAAGTCTAACTTCTGACGAGGATCAAGCACAATAGCAACAAATATGTTTATATTATTGAAGTTACCCAACATTTATCATCTTTCATGTTCATTCTCTCAACCATCATCTTTATAGATCTCCAGCTAGTCATGCATCTTTTTTCTAATCTCATAAGCAATATTGAAAATTTGTCAAATAAATTCATTATTAGTAAAGTAAGGAGTATTCGAAATTGTCTTTGTTGCATTATAAAATTTTTTCAAAATAAGCAAAACATTACCGGCATAAGCCGAGCCCTCTTCTAAAGGAATTCCCTTTACTTTATCTTTGGTAAGTTCCTCCACAAATTTGGGATTTTAAATTCCAAGCAATTCAAATGTCTTCTCAAATTTTACTACTGACTCTAACATTAAATAGGTGGAATTCCACCTAATCTCAACATCAAGACAAAACAAACTCTTACTTTCTATATTTTTTTATCCTATGCAATGCTTAAGCTTTGCAAACCTTCATGAAGATGACCTTATATATTTAATTACTACATGAATCCTAGTAATGGAGTCATCTAACTCCTTTAATCCATCCTCAACAATTAAATTCAAAATATGAGCACATCTTATATGTAGGAATTCTCCCTTCATAAGAAGAGTGGATTGAAATCTTTTTTTTCAAATATTGCATAGCAAGATCATTTGAGTTAGCATTGTTAATAGTAATGGTGAGAACCTTAATGATACCCCAACTAAGAATACAAAGTTGGAGTAAGTGCTGAATTCCATAGTAATAACTTCTCACTAGGGTACTAAGGAATGCATGGTATTGCCATGGTTAATCGAACAACTATATTCTCAAACATGCCAACATAATGAAATATGACTAACAAAGAAAGAAAGAAAGGAAGAAAATACAATACCTTTATTCTTGTATTTGTTGTGCAGTTGCTTGAGCTGCCTATAATTGGAATGTGTAAGACCACTATTCATCAGGTAAATGAGAAGGAAAATTATGATATAACATGAATTAAAAGTACCAAAAATGAAATAGATACTCGATACCATAAAAGATTATGTTATAAGTAGACTTCTTCTTCTTCTTTTTTTTAAGGTGGAATTACAAGTTCTCTAACTATTTTTCCAGATGCATCCATACCATCAAAATACTATTATTTGGTTCAATGGATATGTGATTGCCAGAAGCCTAATGTGGAGCTATGGGGCTTTTGAGTACCCAAAGTGTATGTTGCAATGACTATAAACCTTAGCAGATACTCCAAATCTCCACTTCCAGGGAAGATACTGTATATAGCTTCTTAATGAATCGGCTTAAACACCTCCCTTCCTCATCCCCTAAGACCCCACTTATTGTCGCATTAGGTATTTTCAAAAATTTTAAAAGCGGAATAAAATGGCAGAAATGCAACCAAAATAAGACATTTCGATTTCATAATGGTGTGCTTGCTGACATGCGATAGGGTTAACGTGTATACATGTTCACTTTCAGATCGTGGTAACTTTGCCTTCCTACCCTAGCTGAATATTATATATAAATATCTTAATATAGAATGAGTGCACTTGTCTTATGGGGTTTGTCTTTTGTTGGTGGCAATGTCACAGATCATAACAACTTCAATGAGAAAAGAAGCCCCAAGAAAAGAGAAAAGATAGCATTCGCTGATGAGTGTACGAGGAACACATCTAATGCAAGAAACAAGTAGTGGCTTCTCTAATAGACATTTCGTCGAACAGTTTGCGTGCACTATATATTTGTCTACACTACGATCCGAAACAATTGTATTAGGACAGGGGAATCAACCAACCTATAGGAATCAAGGAAATATGAAGAAAAAACTATTATAAATCCCAGCAGAGGGTAGAAGAACTCAAGGTATGCATTGTGGAACATCATATTCAAATAAATAAAACAATAAAATAGAAAAAAAAAATTAAAAACATACCTGGAAATCTTGACGAAATTGCTCTACTTGAAGTGCTTTAACTACAAAATGATAGACAGGTTTTACAAAATGAAAAATAAAGATTACAAAATATATGTATATAGGAATTGTCGATGAACTTAAAAACGTACCTTCTACAAAGTGAAAATGGACCGCGAAGTGAAGGAGAAAGACAATGAAGTCAAAAGAGAAAGATAGAGAAGTCAAAAGCTAACCGCCAACTTTTGTTTGCCATTAAGCGGGCAGATAGAAATTTTTGTTTGCCAATGAGGAAAAAAAATAAAAAATGAAATTACAACACACACACACACACACACACAAAATTCACTTTCTCGACCACCACTTCCAACTTTGCAGCTGTAGTTATTGAGTTCGAAATAAAAAAGAAAACATTAAAAATTTATATGTAATTTGGATAGAGATCTGGATCCACTCAACGCAACCCAAAAAGCAAATGGATAGGCTGATAAGTTATACGCACACAAACAAAATTTGGCACGTCACTAGCGCAGTCCCCAAAAAAGGCAACGGGTGGACCGATTAGCTGCGCACTCCGTCACTGCAGTTTGGAAAAAGAAAGAAAGTTTATTTTATTCTTGGTCTTAAAAACACAGGAAGAACGGGAAAACCTAAGCAGATTCCGGAAATGGGAATCCAGAAGAATTTCCGGTATACAAGGCATCCTTTTTACGAAACGGATTGGAAACCCAAAATATTCCTTTTTTCCTGAAAAGGGAAACAGTAAAAGGAATTGGTGCACACAAACACGGACACAGAACAGACCCCCACACACGTACACCCAGTAGTCAGTGCATTAGGATTCGGACGTGAAAATACAGGATTCACATGGATCCTTTTCAAACTTCCTGCTTCTCTTTTTTAAGAAAAAGAAAGAAAAGTAGCGTAAAGAAGTGGGATGCCTTATTACCTCAATCAACACCTTTGTCTTTTTTACCTAAATTTCAGGACAACCTGATCACTGGATATTCTTGTCAGACATTAATTACCTGCCCAACATGATAGCGCTTCTTAAGTTGTGCTTAACAGAAATAGAAAAATTAAGTGAGATGAGACATATACTAAATAATATACAGCATCATTTATATTATAGAATTTTTACATAGCTTTCCTTCTCCCTGTTTTCTTCCCCCTATAAGGGTAAATCACAAAATCTAATAAACCAAAAAATGATAATAATAATTAATAACTAAATAAAAAAAAAAAAACAGACATCCATCTACGACATGACTGTATTCAACATAAAGATTCAAACTTGAAAGGATTTAGCGGCTTTTAGGATTCAAATTGAGCATCTGAATTGTAACCACTTGGTGTTTCCCCTGGAGTAGTGGAATTTGAGCTTTTAAGATATCCTTCTTCCGCTGTTCCTTCTGCTTTGGTCTGGTCATAGCGAAGCGGGAGAAGAGGGCCTTGATTATCTTGATCTTGATCTGCCCACGCTTTGGAGGACAGCGTGTGCATGCCCTCTGTTTCACAACTTTCTCCTCCATTTTTCTTGTAATTAAGTACGATCAAGATGAAGACGAAGAGGGGAGTAGATAAAGGTGGGTATTTTTTGTTTTAGGAAATTGAAAGGAAAGAGAGGTGCTCTATGTGTGTTTGAGTGGTGTGGTGTATGGAGATGGAGAAACAGCTTTATATATATATATATATATATATATATATATATATATTTTTAGAGGACGATGGAGGAGGAGGAGGAGGAGAGAGAGAGAACTGAAATGTTAAGGAAATGATATGGGGGTGGTGAAATTGATACTTGAGGTTTTGGGCAATTTGAAAATTATTTTAATTTCGCGAAACTTGGTCTCTACTCTACAAATTCGAATCACAGAAGGACACACATCCAAAAGCGGGTGATGGAACCATAGTGGGGTCCGCGCCCATCGTGCCCGTTCGGTTCGAGTTGGTGTTCGTGCTGGCTAACATTGCTTTTCTTTTTGTGCCGGAGCCATCCAGCCCGGCTTTGTGCTTTTATCAGGCTGTGTTGAACCCCCATATATTTTCCTTCTAGACGGGGTCCATAAAATCGAATTGAAAAAATAGCCACATAAATATTTTTTTCCATACATATATATATATATAAATTATTTATGCAATTTGATATTTATTATTTTTAACTGATTTCCAAAAAGTTATATAAGATTTTGATATTTTTTAAAATTTGAAAGGGGAATTTATTGAAAGGATTTACCTCCGTTCTTAGTAAAAATAAATGGAAGATCTGACCAGCTCTATTGATTTGACTTGAGTTGTATATTTAGGTAATACGGAAAGCAAAGCGCTTGCTAGAGGTAAGAAATAGTTCGGGCTGGGCCAACTTTTGTGCTTATTTAACAAAAGAATTAAAAAAAAAAAACACTTGCTTAGTATGGATTAATCCTAATTCATTATGGATCGATCACTGGATTTAATTTATAGTTTTAGTGTTTACACAAGATATAATCAACATTTTTGAAAAAAAATATGCTAGTTTTTATGCGCATGGATCAAAGGAGGAGCTGTATGAATTTATTTATTTATTTATTTTTATATGTACTTAAAAATTTAGAGAGGTTTATGGGTAATTCCATTTGTAAAAAAGCAACTTGAAAATTTCACTAAGATGAATGTAGAAAGGAACTTGCTAAAACAATTATCGTTAATAAATTTCCCTTTAGATTTGTAGAGAGTAGTGTAGGCATACCATTTTTGCCCTTTCTTTATTTATTTATTTAAAAAGAAGAAGAAACAAATACAATTTGTTTACATGACAAAACAAGGCACAGGCCAACGGCTTAACGGAAGACATATGCGCACAATTATCCTTGGTCCTAGGTTTGAATCATAGTAGGTGCACGTTGCACAACAATTTTTTCTAGTGGAAAATGTGTGTTGAAACACGTTTTTTTCTTCTAGTAAATAGTTAAGATAGTAGAAGACATTTGTTTAAAACACGTTTTATTTACACTGTAGATCATTTTCTACCTCCGTCAACGTATTCTCGGATGGAAAACTAGCTTGGTAAGATCATTTTATGATCAATTTTGACCCACTTTCCTTCACAATTTCACCTGTTTAATGATGGGATTACGAACACAAGCTAACGTACTTCAAATCAAGCTTAAGAAATTGCTTAGATTCAATCAAAAAGAGAATCAAATTAGCATTTAAAAATGAAAAAATTTTACAAATGCAGATTTTTCTCTAATTAACTAAAGCTCAATTCTGGCAATTACAATAAGAATCAAAGCTTCCATTTGAGTTTTAAATAAAATTATATGATTGAAGAGTCATTTTAGCCAGCAATTACACTCAAATCTCAGCAAATTTCATTAAAATCCGAAATCAAAATATTCAAACACATTTATTTTGATATTTGAATTTAATACAAATCAAAACTTTCCAAGCTTAGGTTGGCATCGAAATAATATAAATAAGAGCTTGAGTAAGCCTTCCAAACACACACAACGATAAAAATCATTCCAATCCAAACTTCTCCTCCATTTTCTCTCTCTAGGAACTAGCTTCTATAGCCACTTATAGGAGAAACCACCAACACTCATATGACCTACAAGAAAAGACCTACAAGCACCTCATATGACCAAAAAGAAAAAAGAAAAAGAAAAAGAAAAGAAAAGAAGAAGAAGGAAGAAGAAGCGGTGACTAAGGTCCATGCATAATCAAGGGTAAGCCATAAGCTTTTGAGAGTTACAATTCTAAACCAAGGCATGCCTATAACATCATTCCTCTTTAAAGGATTTTCATATCAAAAGAAATATTTTATCTTAGACGAAAGTTAATTTTGGAACTAGAGCAAGTACACCTTTAGTTTTTCTTAAAAAAAAAAAAAACTCTTGACTTGTAAACATGGATTATTATCTTTCTAAAAATAAACCTTTTCATTTAATGTCTTTTTAAGATTGATAACCAAAAAGCCCATGTTCCATTACAAATAATAAAAAAAAAGACCAAGAGATTGATTTAAGCGTATCACTTACAAGATAAACTATAATTTTTGGAATTGGAGTCAAGAGTGAGATTTAGACCGAGAGAAGGTAAGTAAAGTCTTTTTAGACTAAACTAATCATTAGTGAGATATCTACTTTCAAACAGACAAATGATTGAAGTCATTCCTAGTAGAATAAAAGTCGTTCTCCTAAGTTTGAAGATCAATATTCCAATAAAGGAGCTCAAATCATTTAAAGAAGAGTTCAAAGCCCTTAAAGAATAAGATCCCAAGAAATCCCTTCAAGAAATGGTCTCTAAACAAAACCAACCATTATGGATAAGTGGAAAAGACTTATTATTTAGTGAGAATGCTTAGAAATTTGTAAAGAATTTATATCCATTAGTAAATCTTACTTTAAAAAAAAAATGCTCTTAAAGACCAAGTCCGTTCTTAGCTCCAATAGTCAATTATTTTTTATGTCAAAGATAATTAATTTGCCACTTTTGTCCGCTTCAACCCATTATCCCCAACAGTCAAGTTTTATCCAAGTTGAAAGTCTTCATCTCATTTGTGACCTTTATTATTTAATCCATTCCAATTCAAAGAGACTTTTATTCTTAATATCGGTTTCATTACAATTCTTCAAGTTATAAGATCTCTTTTGTCATAATCCCCATGGATCGCTTGCTCTTTAAATCACTATCCAATTTTAGGATTGCCTACTTTTTAGAGCACTATCCTTAAGTTACAATAAATGGATTAATTGCTTTTTAAGAGCGCTATTTGCAAAACCAAGTAAGATCTCTCACTATTAAAATATATCATGCATGAGTAGTAAAATAATCAGCCTATAGGGGCACTTATTCTAAAAATCATCATTTCTTAGGATTACTAGTCTATAATAAACGCTTTCCCATGCAAGTTAGTTAGCCTGCATAGGCACTATTCTAAAAATCCTCATTGCTAATCTGCAATAGATGCTTTCCCATACAAATTAGTCAGCTTATAGGGGTACTATTATAAAAATCATCATTACTAGTCTGCAATAGATGCTTTCTCATGCAAATTATTTAACCCACAAGGGAACTATTCTAAAAATCATCATTTTTAGGATCGCTAGTCTGTGATAGACGCTTTCCCATGAAAATAATCAACTTACAATGGCATTATTTTAAAAATCATTATTTTTTAGGATTACTAGTCTGTAATACACGTTTTCCTATGCAAGTTAGTCAACCCACATGGGCACTATTATAAAAATTATCATTTATTAGAATTGCTAGTCTATAATAGATGCTTTTCCATGTAAATAGTTAGCCCACAAGGGCACTATTCTAAAATTTGTCATTTCTTAGGATTGCTAGTTTGTGGTAGACGATTTTCCATGAAAATTAGTCAACCCACAGGGACATTATTATAAAAATCATCATTCATAGTTTGTAATAGACGCTTTTTCATACAAGTTAATCAACCTACCGGGGCACTATCATAAGAATCATCATTATTTAGGATTGCTAGTTTGTAATAGACGCTTTCCCATGCAAGTTAATCAACCTATAGGGGTACTATTTTAAAATTCATTATTTCTTAGGATTACTAGTCTATAATAGATGCTTTCCCATGTAAATTAATTAGCCCATAAAGGCACTATTCTAAAAATCATCTCTTATTAGGATTGCTAGTCTGTAATAAACGCTTTTCCATGCAAATTAGTCAGCCTATAGAGACATTATTCTAAAAATTATTGCTTAGGGTTGCTAGTTTGTAAGGACATTTCCCAATATAGGATAGTTAGCTCATAAAGCACCATCCTAAACGTCTCTTACCGGTTCAATAAAATATTTGAATAACTTGTCGAGGTACACTTTTAGACAAAACTAGTGTGTCTCCTTGGTCTTTGAAGTAAAGTTTTCCTCAAACTTCACTACAAAGAGGGGCAGCTGTAGACACACTATTTTTGCCTCTTTTTTATTTATCTAAAAAAAAGAAGAAGAAACAAATACAATTTGTTTGCATAATAGACTAAGGCACAAGCCAACCGCTTAACGGAAGACACGCATGCACAATGATATTTAGTCTTAAGTTCGAATCATGGCAAGCGCACGTTACGCCACTTATAGTAAATAGTTAAGACAATAGAAAACATGTGGTTAAAACACGTTTTCTTCTTCCTGTAAACAGTAAGAAACATGTTTTGAATGTAGGCTTTTGCACTGTAGATCATCTTATACCTTTGTCAGCGTATTCTCAACCAAGAAACTAGCTTGGTAAGATCCTTTTATGATCAATTTTGACCAACTTTCCTTAGCAATTTCACCAATTTAATGATTGGATTATGAACACAAGCTAGCATACTTCGAATCAAGTTTAAGAAATTGTCCAAATTCAATCAAAAATAGAATCAAATTAAGCATTTAAAAATTAGAAAATTTTGAAAATGCAGATTTTTCTTTAATTGACCAAAGCTCGATTCCGACAATTACAGTAAGAATAAAAGCTTCTATTTGAGTTTTAAACAAAATTATACAATTGAAGAGTCATTTTGGCTAGCAATTACACTTGAATCTCGGCAAATTTCATTAAAATCTGAAATCAAAATAATTAAACATATTTATTTAATTTTCAAATTTAATACAAATTGGAACTTTCCAAGTTTAGATCAACATCGAGTAATATAAATAGGAGCCTTAGTAAGCCTTTTAAACACACACAATGATAGAAATCATTCCAATCTAAACTTCTCCTCTATTTTCCCTCTCTAATCGAGTCCCTTTCTCTCTCTAGGAACTAGCTTCTATAGTCACTTTTAGGAGAAACCACCACCACTCCTAGGTTACCCTATAGTTGGAATCCCCAAGAAATCTCCTTTGTTAACACGTGAAGATGCTAGATGAGTTACTTTGATTCTCTATCGCTGACCACCACTCTGACCACCGCCCTTCGCTGCATCTTGGGTCAACAAGCTATCCTCCACCATGTCATTTCGACATCCCTAGCAAGCCGAGCAACCACTAGAAGATCACCTCTCCTCCTCCATGTTTGGCATCTGATTCTAGGTGCGTTTTGTCTTTTTTTTTTTATAAATAAAAAATTTTAAGATATTAAAAAAAATTGTAAGATTTTTCTTTATTTTAATAATATATATATTAATATTTTTACAAAAAAATATAATAAATAAATAAATTTCTAAGACATTTTTTAAAATTAGATTTTCAGATTTTTTAAAATATATATATTTTTTACATTTTAGATTTTTCAATTTTTTTAACATTTTATATATTAAAAAAAATATTTTTCAGACACTTTAGCTTTTAATTTCTTTTAAAAATCAATAAATTTTTCCTAACAATTTAGAATTTATATAAACTAAGATTGGTCTGATCTTGAATAGCGAGGTACATAGGTACTTACGGTGCAACCTCAAATAATAATTTTTTTTTTTACTTTCTTTAGTTAAATATTTTATAATAAATAAAATAAAATTTAATTTTGGAAAGTTTAAAATGGTAACCATATTGTTTTAAAAGATAGCCTTTGAGCTTACAATATTAGTTTTTTCTTAAAAAAATAATTTTTTTATCAGTAGCTAAGTTAAAATTAATACTACTCTATTAATTTTTACTTGATATTTTTCTTTATTATAATTGAGTGACGACTCCCTTTTTTTTTGTAAAATTTTATTTAATTATTTATTTTTTCTAATCTTAGTTGAGGGTTTGCACTAAATGAGCATAAGGTTTAATATAAATCATATTAGGAAAAAAGAGAAATATTTTAAGCTCGACAAGTAGAATATTGCATATTTTTTTTACAAAAGATTCAACCAAAGTATGTAGTTCTTTCGCACAAAATTGTAAGAAAGGATTGTTTACATTTATTTGAGCAAGAGAAGGAGAAACAAAAACAATACTTATCATCATTCTCTTTTATGTGTGGCTTGACTATAGATACTTGGTTATCATGTTAGAATATGAATTACATGTTTTTAACATGTCATTTCATTTATAAGGATCAAAACATGCAAAAAAGGATTATTAATTTTTCTTAAATCACTAGCCATACTAATGATGCTATTGGTGGGACAATCGAAAAATGTATTCTTAGTTGGGGTATCATTAAGGTTCTCACTATTACTACTGACAATGCTAACTCAAATGATCTTGCTATGCAATATTTGAAAAAAAAGATTTCAATCCACTCTTCTTATGAAGGGAGAATTCCTACATATAAGATGTGCTCACATTTTGAATTTAATTATTGAGGATGAATTAAAGGAGTTAGATGACTCCATTGCTAGGATTCATGTAGTAATTAAATATATAAGGTCATCTTCATGAAGGTTTGCAAAGTTTAGCATTGCATAGGATGAAAAAATATAGAAAGTAAGAGTTTGTTTTCTCTTGATGTTGAGATTAGGTGGAATTCCACCTATTTAATGTTAGAGTCAGAAGTAAAATTTGAGAAGACATTTGAATTGCTTGGAATTTAAAATCCGAAGTTTGTGGAGGAACCTACCAAAGATAAAGTAAAGGGAATTCCTTTGGAAGAGGGCTCAACTTATGCCTGTAATGTTTTTCTTTTTTTGAAAATTTTTTATAATGCAACAAAGACAATTTCTAATACTCCTTACTTTACTAATAATGAATTTATTTGACAAATTTTCAATATTGCTTATGAGATTAGAAAAAAGATGCATGAGTAGTTGGAGATCTATAAAGATGATGGTTGAGAGAATGAACATGAAAGATGATAAATGTTAGGTAACTTCAATAATATAAACATGTTTGTTGCTATTGTGCTTGATCCTCTTCAGAAGTTAGACTTTTTAGAGTGGTTTGATAAGAAAATGTATGGTGATAGAAAAGCTAAAACATTACTTTAAAAAGTTCTATCTATTGTTGATTCATTATTTGACTATTATGGTGCCATAGTGGGCTTAAAAAGTATAATGTAGGTTTGAGTTCTTAAGGTTCTTTTAGATTAAGTCAAGAAGAGAATAGGGATGTCTATGATGTGGAAGATAATGAATTGGTCTCCATGTACTATGTTGAGAAAGGGGAAATAATTTTAGAAAAATAAAGTGAATTAGAGAAGTACTTTAGAGAAAAGAAAGAACGTTTAGTAAGGGGCTTTGACATTTATGGATGGTGGAAAGTAAATTATTTTAGATATTTCATCTTAGCTCTTGTGGCAAAAGATGTCATGGTTATTCTCATATCAATTGTTACATTAAAGAGCACTTTGAGTACTGAAGGTTGAATACTTAATCCATTTTGTAGTTCTTTGACACTAGCCCATGGTGAAAGCCCTCATTTGCACACAAGATTGGTTTAAAGAGTCTACTCCTTTAATGACAATGGAGGAAGACATTAAAGAAGTTGAAATGTTAAAGTCAAGTAAGAAATATTTTTTCAAACATTCAAACATTTGTTTTTCATACTATTTATTTACCTCTTATAATATACTTGAATTATGACACTATTTTTATCTTTGTACAATGTAAAGATGCTACTTATGGGTAAAGAACAAACACTAATTGGTCTTGATGAATGATGGTAGGTTTATGATGATAAAATTATATTTTCAATTTATATAACCTTTTATGTTTATTATGTATTTTATGATGTAATAATATATGTATTGAATTGTTTATTTTTCCTCTTTGTTCTAGGTTTAAGTGTTTTAATATTTGAAATGGAGTGAAGAGCATGGTTAAAGTTAAACACTTGAAGTTGAATGGGAGCTTAGAAGTTCGGTGAAATATGAGATTGTTTTCAATTTGCATCAATTATTTGAACTTTACTTCTTTTTTTGTGGAACTAAAATTTTATTTTGTGATTTTTTTAAGGCAACAAAAGCCATTTAATTTTGAGTTTTATAATAGAATATTAGTATCATAATATTATATATCACAAGTTAGAATTGCATTAACAGATGCCAAGACTTGTATTACTCTATGATTAATTCAATAAGACATAGAATTCTAGTTATGGCAAGAATATTTAGCTTTTATAATGGGTTATAGCATTTGTAGCAGACAATATTGAGAATAATTTAGAACTTCAAATTAATTAGTATGGCAAAAATTTAAATACATCTTGAAGGAGGAACAATACAAGTGGGCATGAAATGAATGCGAAAGAATCGACTTTCTTAGTTAGTGTTAGAGATTTATTGAGAATATAAGTTAAGGGAAATGTGCACCAGTAACATTATTGTATACAAGTTGAAATCTAATTTATTTCTAAATGTAATGTCAACAATCACCATGATATAATACTAAATGCCTTTAATTATTGCATAATATTCCTTGATTTAAACTTGTTTACCTAAGAACTTTGATGAGTATTAATATTATTAAATGGAATAAGATTTTCTTTAAAAATGGTTCGAATTGAATCGAATCACATTTGAAATATTTTGATTTAAAACCTCTAACTATTAAAATTAGTTTAATTCATTAGGAGAAGGAATCAATCTGTTTCAAGTGCGGTTTGGTTTAGTTTGACCCCTAAATTGAATTGAAGTGAACTAAATTGAATAATAAATATCCCTACTAGTACTATAGAAAAATTATTTGTTTTATTCAACTAGTTAATATGTTATCTCTATTAAGTAAAGACTTACAAATGTTATCAACTTTAGGTTGATTAAGACTCACTAGAAAATAATCCTCTACTCTAGCCAAAAAAAAAAAAAAAAAAGCTATAGCAAGCTTTTTTCATTGATAAAGGTCTCACCGGTGATTTAAAATCACTACAATGTATTGCTAGAGAAGTCTCGCCATGAGACATTTATTGGCGAATTTTTCTTGCTAGAAAACTCCTATTGGCCTTTATTTATTATTATTATTATTTTTTGTTGCTTAGCAAGAGTTGACACGTGTTAAACAGTGCTAAGTGGCAAGATAAATTTGCCATAGCTTGTTTATCTTCTTTTTTTCCCTCAATTTTCTCAATTAATAAAAAACCAATAAACAATTCTTTATTAATAAAATAATCCACAAAATAATTATTTGTTAATTATAATAATTTAAATGAATTTTTAATTATTTATACCAATATTATCAAACAATGTAATGGAAATTAACAATACCAAAAATTTAATATTTAATGCAATTCAAAAATTAGCATAAACAATTTATAGAATTAAACTAAACACTAGGAGTGAACCAGTATATAATAATCCAACAAAAGACTATAAGAGCGAACAAAAATCCATATTCAGTCCAATAAGAAGTATGAGTATCAGAGTACGGTACGATAATTACAAACAACAAAGAAGAAAGATGACAAAATATATGAATATAGGACTTGTCGATGAACGTAAAAGCATACCCTCCACAAAGTGAAAATGGACCGTGAAGTGATGGATAAAGACAGTGAAATTAAAGAGAAAGATAGTGCTAAATCCATGGCCAGGACACGTGTTGCTCACCAGTTAACAACTAATGCTTTGTTCGTGTAGATGAAGTGGCGGCTACTGTCTAGCGGCATACCAAGTCCAAGCGGTGTTCCAAACTTGCTTATAAGGCGTATTCATATGCCGACCCAGAAGACCATGAAATCCATTGCAATATAAAATTTAATAATTTTGAAACAAAAAAAAAAAAATTCATTGAAAAACATTCCAAAATCCTAGGATTGGAGATGACGTGGCTCTTTTACTTTGTTAAAAATTTATATTATATTTATTGATTTTAATTACAAGATTTAAAAATAATACATTTGAGAAAAAAAAAAAAGAAGAAAGAAAAGTATATTCATGGCTATTGTCGAATGATTTACTGGTACGCATGAGATAGTTTAATTAGGGAGCATATTTGATGGTTTCGATGTAGCAGATTGTTACAAGCTAAGAAGAAATATCCCATGCGGTCAAATTTTCAAATTAATGGTTTTTAGTGAAACCAAAAAGGGAAATATTAGAATCTTCGTAAAGTTTGCAATAAATGAAAATAAGCACATATGGTAGAGTGCTTAAGGTGTAATTCCAATGATTAAATTATTCGTATGGCGGCTGCATCAAATCAAAGTTCATGCCCTAAGGAGGTGTCCCAGCAGTTTGCCCAAGTAATACGGCAACTATGGTCCTATCCTATGGGGTCAATAAAAATCAATGGTAAGTAAACTCATCACATAATTTTTTTTTCTTTTTTTTTTTAACATTGGATTGGACAAAATTGTTGTGTTAAAAGCGAGAATTGTCCTCTGCGATTCCTCCTGAAGTTGTGATCCTTTGTGTTTATGCTCTGGTTAGAAAAAATATCATGGAAATACCAAATTTTACTTAAAAAAGTAGAAGCTAACTTAGATTCACTTGTCTTAATTGGGTCGAGCCCATCATGGGTTGGGACTAGCACAATTGGGCTTATTATAGGCCTAGCATTAATTTTTGGAACTCTAAGAGATCTCTTAATTCAAATTTCAACACACACCCACAAAATCCACTTTCTTGACCACCACTACCAACTTTATAGCGGAAACTACATGCAGTGATGAACGCAAAACTGGGCATTTAAGGCCACAAATATCTAAAACACCGATTTTACTTATTGCAGCTATAGTTATTGAGTTGAATTTAGTGCTCAAATGAAAAAAAAAAAAAGAAAACATTAAATTTTACATGTAATTTGGATAGAGATATGGATCCACACAACGCAACCGCAATAAGCAATTGGATCGGCTGATAAGTTATATGCACACAAAGAAAATTTGGCACGTCACTAGCGCCGCCCCAAAAAAGGCACGGGTGGACCGATTAGCGGCGCACTCCGCAGACTTTGTCACTTCAGTTTGGAAAAAGAAAGATAGTTTATTTCATTCTTGGTCTTAAAGAAAGGAAAGAACGGGAAAACCTAACCTGATTCCGGCGATGGGATTGGAGTACAATTCCCAATAGATGCAAGGCATCCATTTTACGAAACGGAATGGAACCCCAAAATATTCCTTTTATTTCCCCCCTCTGAAAAGGCAACATTAAAAGGCATTGGTGCACACAGACACAGACGCGCCCCCACCCCCCCCCCCCCCCCCACACACCCTAGAAGCCAGTACAATGGGATTCGAACATGAAAATGCAGGATTCACATGGGACCTTTTCAAACTTCCTGCTTCTCTTTTTTAAGAAAAAGAAAGAAAAGTACCGTAAAGAACTGAGATGCTTTATTGCCCAAGTCAATTACCTCAATCAACACCTTTGTCATTTTTGCCTCAGTTTCAGGACAACCTGATCACTGGATCTTCTTATCAGACATTAATTAATTGCCTAAATGATTAAGCTGTCCTTAATAGAAAAAGGAAAATTAAGTGAGATGAGATATATATTAAATAATATACAATATTATTTATATTATAGAATTTTTACATATCTTTCCTTCTCCCTATTTTCTTCTCCCTTAAGTATAAATCACAAAATCCAACAAACAGAAAAAAAAAAAAACGAAAAAACAGACATTCTATCTACTACATGACTGTATTCAACATAAAGATTCAAACTTGACAGGATTTAGCGACTGCCATGATTCAAATTGAGCATCTGAATTGTAGCCACTTGGTGTTTCCCCTGGAGTAGTGGAATTTGAGCTTTTAAGATATCCTTCTTCCGGTGCTTCCTTCTGCTTTGGTCTGCTCATAGTGAAAGAGGAGAAGAAGGCCTTGATTATCTTGATCTTGATCTGCCCACGTTTTGGAGGCAAACGTATGCGTGCCCCCTGTTTCACAGCTTTCCCCTCCATTTTTCTTGTAATCAAGCACGATGAAGATGGAGATGGAGATGAAGGCGAAGAGGGGAGTAGATGGAAGTGGGGATTGTTTTTTTAGGAAATTGAAAGGAAAGAGAGGTGGTCTGTGTGTTTGAGTGGTGTGGTGTATGGAGATGGAGAAACGGCTTTATATAAATTTTTTGACATTTAGAGAACGACGGAGGAGAAGAGAGAGAGAGAGAATTGAAATGTTAAGGAAATGTTATGGGGGGTAGTGAAACTGTTTTTCTAAGGTTTTAAGCAATTTGAAAAATTATTGATTTTAATTTCGCGAAACTTGGTCTCTACTCTACAAATTCGGGCACCTGGACTAGGGCTACGGGACCACGGAAAGATACAAATTAAAGGTGGGTGATCGAGCCACAGTTGGGTTCCCTCCCATCGTGTCCGTTCGGTTCTTCTCGGTGTTTGCTTTCATTTTTGTGCCGGACCCATCCAGCCCGCTTTTGTGCTTATATCTGGTCGACCATAAAATCGATTGAAAATATAACCACACAAATTCTCTTTTCCATATATATATATAATTATTTATGCAATTTGATATGTATTATTTTTAATAGACTTCCAAAAAAATATATAAGCTTTTGACTTTTTTAAAAATTTGAAAGGGAAATTTACGAATAGGATTTACCTCCGATGTTAGCAAAAATAAATGGAAGATCTGGTCAGCTCTACTGATTTGATTGGAGTTGCATATTTAGCTAATACGAAAAGCAAAGTGTTTGTTAGAGGTAAGAAATAGTTTGGACTGGGGTCAACTTTTGTACTTATTTAACCAACAAGTTAACAAAAGAAAAAAGAAAAAAAAATGCTTGCTTATTATGGATTAATCCTAATTCATTTGTAGGTTAAATGGGTAGATAACATGATTCAACTTATAGTTTTAGTGCTTACACATGATATAATCAACATTTTTGAAAAAAAATTATGCTAGTTCTTATGCCCATGGATCAAAGGAGGAGTTATATGACTGTTAGAGTTTTTTTTTACATGTACTTAAAAATTTAGAGAGGTTTATGAGTAATTCCATTTGTACAACCTGTTAGATTGGATTGGTTTTGCAAGTGGTTTTTCGAGTGTGTAATGAAACAAAAACTTAGTTTAAACCTTTAAATGAGTTAGGTCTTTAAAATAAGTTATTTAAAGATAAATGTTTATTGTTTCTAATTCTTTTTTTTTTTTCTAATGAGTTATGAATAATTACATGCATACACTTGAACTTGGTTTGGTGGAATAAATTTCCACAATTAAATATTAGTTTATTATCTAAGTATATGATGTGATTAGTGGGGACCCTTTAGACAACATATAGGAAATAACAAATATTTATCGAGTGACTTAGTGACTTAATGAAGTAAGCATTTCAATGAAAAAAAAAAAAAAACAAACCTATAATTTTTAATAAGTTCTACAATAAAGTAATCAGGACTTTATACAGTAAGACCATTTCAAATAATAATAACCCTATTTAAGATCTTTAGAAACCACATTAATGTTTAAGGAACCTGTCATTTATGCATCTCTCCGGTTTATATCTAATACCCTTTATTTAGCAATTTTTTACATTACTTGTGCAACCCACAGTTGAAAATTAAAAAAAAAAAAAAGAGTGGAAAAAGGTATGATGAGTTAGACTTCTAACAACACACTATTTTTGGATTGAGGAAAGGAAAGGAGAGGAAAGAAATTTGAAGGGGAAATATTTCTTTTCTCATATTTAGTAAAGGAAGGTAAGGGGGGAGGAAATAGTTTTAGGGAGAAAACATTTTTCCTTGATCTATTAAAAAGAATTCTCTCCAATTTAAAGAGAATTAGGAGGGGATTGTAGTAAAATTATAAATTAAACCTCAAAATAGAAATACATCTTTAAAATATAGAGATTTTTATGATATTTTAATAAAATAAAAAATTATATTATAACATTTCTTTCACTTCCTTTTCTTCCTTTATTCAAATAAAAAAATTTATCATTTATCTTTTTTATTTTTTTTTTCTAGACTTTTTTTTCCTTCCCTCCTAATTTCTTCCTCCGTTTCGATCGACCGTGTGAAGGAACTACATATCGCTGCACAGGACCACAGGTCAGTGTTGAGGATGCTGTAATATGAAGATCTTCCCATTCACCATTAACAGCCCCAGGATTTGGCAAAACAGCCCGTAGTTTTTCAAATGCGGGGATTCCCGGAGACGCCACCAACATTAAGGAGCCAAGGCAAGACGTCGTAAATCCAGCTAACCATACAGTTTTTTTTTTTTTTTTTTGGGAAATTTGCCTACCGAAAACTTATATTTGTTTAGCAAATTGGAAAAAAAGCTCAATCAAATCTTTTAATTATTATTATTTTTTATTGAAACAACAAACTTATTTCTTAAAATGTATACAAGTTTAAGATTAACTAATATGTAATTGATTGATTCAAATTTTATACCATACGTTATATATATAGTTGTTATAATACACCGAAAACTCCTTAATTATATAAGTATTTGCACCATCAACTTTTGATATGGTGTTAAATATATTATTATTATTATCCAAACTTTAATAGGTAGTTTTAGGTCAAGTATATGATAAATCAAATTGAATTAAACTTAAGTTTTATAGTTTAGAAAAATTTTGAATTAAACTATACAATTTGATTTAAAATAATTAAAAAAAACGAATATTATATCATGATTTGGCTTGATATATATATATATATCTCGAACCGAATTGGACTAAAACATGTCCATTGTCCAACAAATTAGAAACCCCTTATTTATCTACGTGTTATGTCGTCATCGCACGAGTGAATCTGTAAATAAAAAAAAGTACAGAATCACACGCTACATCGTATCATTTGCCAGCGATAAGTGAATAAAATTTTGTGCTTTCTCGTGGGTTGACTCTAATGACACGCTTTTTTTTTTTTTTTCGGCCTTTTCATTTGCTTATTAATCTATTCCAACTTTAGAATAGACACATTTCTCTGAAATCATGGCCAATATAACCCCCAACGTTCGATGGGTGGCTGTTGTTTCGTGCTCGTATCTTAACAATATATGTTATTATTATCCAAATTTTAGTAGATGATTTTATGTTATGTATGTGATAAATCAAATCGAATTAATTTAAAATTTTTTTGAATTAAATTGTATAATTTAATTTAAAATAATTAAAAGAAAATAAAAACTAAATAGTATATCGTGATTTGACGTGATTTAATATATATATATATATATATATATATATACGAACCGAGTTGGACCAAAACGTGTTCATTGTCCACCCGAATGTCCCTGCACAAAGGAATCTTTCAATAGAAAATATATAGATTTTGTTTGTTTGTTTCTGTTTGGCCTTTTCATTTAACATATTTCTCTGAAATCACGGCCAATACAATCCCTAATTTTCAACAGGTGGCTGTTGTTTCGTGGTGATATCAACTTTAAATAAGTGATATAGAGATGATAGATTATGAGATGACCATGGAGAGAGTAATAAGGAGGAAGAATAGATAATTTTGAGAATCTTTAATACATAAGTAATAGATAAGGAAGTTAAGAAAATTTTGAGTATCAGTCTTGCAATTTATGAGCAATCGAGATTATTTTTCACTTAAATACTCTTTTATCTTTAAGAATGGAGACTTCACAATGAAATATTGTTTCTTTAATTTTTGAAATTATGTTAAATAAGAAGGAATAAATGAGTAGTAATAAACTTTTAAACCTGACGATATTCATCATATTACTTAAGCGATCAATAAATGAGATGGAGTATACTTATTCTTGGGTTATCTTAATAAGCTTACCTATAAAAGGTTAGATATAGATGAAATAGTCTAATGATTCCTATTTCAAGTTCACTAAACCCAATTTCTCTAAGTCATCTCAATAAGTGGATTGAAGTTAGTAGGTCTTTTTACTTAACCTAATGAGTGAAGTCAAATAATATATGGGCTTAACTTAGTAAATTAAATTAACAATTTTAGTTGTCTGCATGTTGCTTTTTAACCAAAGCTCTTTAGATGGAGTTGATGGAGTTTAGGCATTTCATAGAGTCGATCTCTTTCAAATTTATTGTAGAGAATATGCAAGGTGCTGAACTTATCGCTTGATTATTTACTGTATAAGGAATTGGTGCTTCTTTTACTTGCAATTTATTGTGTTATGAAACATGATAGGAATTTTTTTATACAATCTATCACTACTGGCACTACAACTATATTAGTCATTAACTATATCACGTTTACATAAACGTTTTAGTTATGTAATGTTAGGTTTATGGTAGACCCAACCCATATATATATATATAATTTTTTATAAAACTCGAAAATGTCTAGAATTCCACTATTCTCGACCAAGTCTTGCCTTCAACTCTCTTCTTCTCTCTTTCATTTAGTCCTGTAAGGTTTTTAACAAATCTAATCGAAGGTTTTCTGTATATTTTGGTTTGTAGGTAACAAAAGAAAAGAAAAGAAATGTTTTATGGACTTCTAGCTCCAGAGTACTCTTATGGCCAAAAGTAATGTGGAGGAAAAGGATGATTTCCCCTTCTTGATTTTTTTTCCCTTTTATATCTCTTGTTATTACAATCTATTACACATTAGTTGTGTAAATGTAACTAACAACTATATGCTAGTAAACATGTAATTTTATCTATGTATCTATGAACTCTCTAGATATTACATGCAACATCTCCTACATAGTATTTTCATGATTTTACACAATCCCTCAAATACTGAGATCTTCGAATACTTCTTCTTGTCTTCCCTTCCTTTTGTATAGTCGTAACAATTTCTTCATCCTGTAAAAAATTGACCTTTTCCTTAAGGTTGAAATTAGGATAATCTCTAGTAAAATCATATGGATCAAGCTAACTTGCATCCTTTAGTAATAGTGACTCTCATTGAACTAAAAGTTGAGGCATCTTTCTTCCTTGATGAATAAAATCTCTACAATTCAAAATTACTAGAGGCTTAACCATAGGAAAATTATGGAACAAATTTGTAGGAAGTGAAACCTGAATGTCAATGTTACCTTCAGCTTTCTTTAAAAGAGATACATGAAATACTTGATGAATTTAAGAATTTAGTAAATCCAATTGATAAGCCACTAGTCTCACTTGTTCAATTATTTTGTATAGACTAAAATATTTTCTCGAGAGCTTGAATGACAACCTATTCGCCAAGGATGTTTGACGATAAGGTTAAAGTTTAACATAAACATAATCCCCTACACTAAATGTTCTGTCTACTCTCCTCTGATCACTAAAGGGCTTCATACATTGTTGAGCTTTAGACAAATTAAGCTTCAACACATGTAGAACTTCATCTCCGTCCAAAAGTTCCTAGTCATAGCTTCCACTAAACTAAGTCCTTCAATATAATCAAGAACCTTAAGAGGCACCTAACCATATAAAGCCTTGAATGGTGTCATCTTAACGCTAGTGTGAAAGCTAGTATTAAAGTCGAATTTTGCCAAGGTAAAAACTTTGGCTAATCTTTTGGAGAATCCATAACAAAAGCTCACAAATAATGCTCTAAACATCTATTCAAAACTTCAAATTGGCTATCTGTCTGCAAGTGATATTTCGAACTCATCCTTAGCTTAGTTCCACTATACTTGAAAATCTCTTCCCAAAAAGCAACTAAGAAATACATTGTCCTTATCACACACAATTGATTTGGGAGTCCCATGTAGCTTAACAACTATCTCTACAAACAATTTAGCTACCGATATAGTTAAGTAATTAGTTGCTAATGGTCCCAAGTGACAATACTTTGTCAAATGATCCACAACAACCATAATTATTGAGAATCCATGAGAAAGTGGTAACCTAATAATAAAGCCCATTGAAACATCTTTAAAAACATGCTGTAGAATAGGTAATGATATAAATAATCCAATCGGGTGTGCAGTCAAATACTTAAGTTGCCAACACACATGGCACTTTTTCATAAATTTCTCCACATTCGACTTCATTCCACGCCAATAAAAGCACCACTAAGTCTTTTAAAAGCCTCCAAAACTCTAACATGTCTACCTAATGGAGTTGCATGAAATTTTAACATCAAAGTTAGAATGATATTAGAAGCGTTTGGAATAAAAATAAGGTTCTCTAGAAAAAGCAAATCATCTTTGAACATTAAGGGTAACGGTAATGACTCCCCATTCAAATACTTCCCTCATAAATCATTCCACTCAGGATTATGAGATAGCTCCCTTTTCAATAGTGTATTATAATCAAAAGAGGGACAAGATATGGCATTCATTTGTGACTCCTCAATAAATTGCCGAAATAAAGCATTAGCTACTTTATTCTCAACTCCTTGCCTATATTGAGTCTTATAATCATATCCAAGCAACTTTACCAAGTATTGTTGTTGTTTAGGTGTTTGGATAACTTGAGTTAATAATTCTTTAAGACTTTTCTAATCTATTGTAATAATAAAATGTCTTTCGAGAAGATATTGTCTCCATTTCCGAATAACATCCACCACAATCACCAATTCATATACATAAGCACTAGCTTTTTGTATCTTTTTACTAAAAGCTTTACTATAATAAGCAATAGGACTTGAACCTTATTGTAATACTGCACCTAACCCAGTTCCTAAAGCATTAGTTCCCATAATAAATGTTTTTGAAAAATCTAGAAGAGCCAAAATATGAGCTATCATTAAAGCATATTTCAATTTCTCAAATGCTATCTTAGCTTTGTCAATCCAAGAAAAAAGAATCCTTGCATAGTAAATTTGTCAATTGAAATGCTATTCGAGCATAATCCTTTTAAAAACGTCTATAATAGCTAACAATACCAAGCAATTCTCATAATTGCTTAACTATTATAGGTTTTGGCTACTCTCTAATAGCTTTAATTTTTGTTAGGATCTAGTTGAACTCCTTTCCTTGATATAATTTATCCCAAATAATCAATTATATTTAGAGAAAAAGAGTACTTGCTTTTCTTAAAAAAGAAAGTATGTTGACACAGATACAATAATGCCTTTTCCAAATGTATATGCTCTTCCATATTTTGACTGTATATCAAAATATCATAAATATATATATATATATATATAATGATGAATTTCCTAAAAAAATGGTTTGAATATGTTGTTCATAACAACTTGAAATGTAGTTGAAGCATTTGATAATTCAAATGGCATGACCAAAGTTCATATGCCCCACAAGAGTTTGAAAAGTTGTTTTATTTATATCACTTGAATTCATCTTAATATTATGATAACCGACTCTCAAATCCATTTTCGAAAAAATTATGGCTTCCCCCAATTCACCCAACAATTTGTCTATTGTGGAAATAGGAAACTTATCCAAAACAGTTGCTTGATTTAAAGCTCTATAATTTACACAAAATCAAGAAGAGCCATCTTTTTTCTTAACCAAAAGTACCGGTGTAGAAAAAAGACTGCTATTTGGTTTGATTACTCCTATTTCTAGCATTTCTTGAACAAATTTCTCAATTTCTATTTTCTAGAAATAAGTATAACGGTATGGTCAAACATTAATAGCTTGAGATTCATCTTTTAGATGAATATGATGTTGCACATTTTGAAGTTGTGGCAATGATGGAGTCACAAAAACATCTTCAAATTTGCTCAATAATGTCTACAACATTTTTGCTAGTAGTATACATAGATGAATCTTCTTTTTGAGCCACAAAACTAAAAGGACGAGCCACATGGTTTGATAGTACTAACTTCTTAAGCTAATTATGTTCAATCTATCTAAGAGCCATATCCTTGGTACCCTACAATTGAATCAAATTTTCCTTCCATTTAAATTGCATCATAAGCATCGAATAGTCCATTGTAATTGGACCTAGAGTTATCAACCATTATATTCCCGATACTAGTTTTACCCCTTGAATTTCTAAGACATAGAAATCCACTAAAAACTCAATTTGCTAGAGATAAAGTGGTACCTGCTTACACATTCCTGGACATACTAACTTATCCCCATTTCCTATCATAATAGGAAACTATGGAATTGCTACAATAGGACGATTCAAATATTTAGCCACATTAGATTGAATAAAATTGTGTGTACTACATGAGTCAATAAAAATTGATACAACTTTTCCATGAAGGAACCCTTGTAATCATAACATCTTGGGAGCAACCATACTTGAAATGGCATGATGACTAATATCCACATTCTCATCATCTAAATTCACCTGACTCTCATTTAGACAATCTTGTAATTGATCATCTTCTAATTTCTCTACAACATTTTCATCCTCATCTAGATGGATTGTCATAAAAAAAAAAAAAAAACTTTGCTTTATAAACATGGCCTTTGTAAAAATTTTCATCATAGTTATAGTAAAGCCCTTTTGCACACCTTAAAGCCAATTTTGATGGAGACATTCTTTTCATAGGTAAAGATTTCTTTGAAACAGTTGATGAATTATTTGAAGGTGAATTACTAGCATGAATAGTTGAAGAAAAAGAAGAGGGTTTATTAGGTTGAGAACGAATGAAAGGTTTTAATAAAAAAAATGGTTTGTTGTTTAAAATGTAATATGGTTTGGATGAGAAAGAAGAAAAAGAAAATTGGGAAAATTGACTTAATTTTGATCATGTAATTTGGAAAGACTCATGGTTTCCAACAATAATGAGGGGTGAGATGATTATACCTAAGTTTGTAACATAGGTTGAAGACCTAAAATGAAACAACTCTTAAGGAAACTATTGGAAAGACTTGTGACATGATTGGAAAATGTCTCAAACTCATTCTAATATTCTACTACGCTACCCATCTACATTAACCTTGACAATTTTCCTCAAAAATCTTCAAACAAAAAGGGCCAAAATGCATTTATAAAGCATTTAAGAATGTTGTCTAAGTTAATATATTATTCTTAGATAAACATTGAAACTTGTTTAAGGCTTCATTCTCCATAGAAAAAGAAGCCAATGTCAATCTTTCTTGTTTTGGAACTTGATGAAAATAAAAAAAATTGAGTTACCTTGAAAATCCAAGATTTCAAATCCTGTCTTGAAAATTTTAGTAAATCTAATTTGATGTTGCAACAATATTGTAACTCTTTTATACTTTGTTGAAAAGATGATAAATTATCTATTGGTGACTTTTGTTTATTATGATAATTCGAATTTTGGCAATTTATGATAAAGGTTTGCATCATATTTTTTATATTATCACTCATTTTTGTCATTGTATTTTCCAAAATTTGCAATCTTGCATCAATATGATGCCTATGCTCTTCCAATGCACCCACTCTATTAGCATTCATTTGCACTTCATCTTGTAGTCTAGTTATCTTGCCGATTTCATAAGATTGAAGAATTCAATGAAAGCACCAATTGTTAAGCCTATCATAGCCTAATATGTATTAAAATAAACCCTCAGATAAAGCTCAGAAATGTCTAGAATTCCACTATTCTTGATCGGTCACATCTTCAACTCTCTTCTTCTCTCTCTTGTTTAGTTCTTTAGGGTTTCTTTACAAATCCAATCTAAGGTTTTTTGTATGTTTAGGTTTGTAGGTAAAAAAAGAAAAGAAAAGAAACGTTTTCTAAACTTTCAGCTTTAGAGCACTCCTATGGCTAAAAGCAATTTAGGGTAAAGGATGATTTCCCCTTCCTATTTTTTTTCTTTTGTATCTCTTCTTGTTATAATCTATTATGCATTAGTTGTGTAAATGTAACTAACAACTGTATGTTGGTGAATTTGTAACTTTATCTATATAATTTCTATTAACTCTCTAGATATTACATGCGACACCTACGTAATATCTTTACAATCCTATATATTCCCTTTAATATTGAGGTCTTCAAATATTTCTTCTCATCTTCCCTTCCTTTTGTACAGTTGTAACATGTAACCACAATAAGCACTATGGTTTACTATGCTTAAGTAATTGAAATGGCTTCTCTTAATTTTTTTTTCTCACTAACTTTTTCCTCTTTCTATATTTAGAAGATTCAATCTCTTATATCATGCAAAGGTCACAGCTACATATGTTAATGAAAAGATCTCAATAAATACAATGTGCTACCGCTTTTAATTCTGTTTAGCCTTTTGCTCTTGAAAAGAATGGAAAGCAAAGTTCTACCATTGCCATTGATGGAAGTCCATTAATCCTCAACTAACTAAAGAGAAGAAGACAAGACACTTACCTAAAATTGGTAGTTTCATGGCATATATTACATTGGTTTCAATGGTTATCTAAGAATGAATTGGTGTCTACTTGGCTTACCTTTTTGGCCACCTTAGAGACTGGATTTAAACTCTCTTTATTCGAAGATTGCAAAGGAAAATTATCAAAATTGGTGCAAATAGGCAGTGTAGTAGAATACCGGCATGAATTCAAATCATATTATTGAACTTTCAAAGAGTTTCTTGACTAGCTGTTTCATATATAGTCTTCAACCCATTATCTAGTGCGAAGTGCAAGCATTTCAATCCATAAGTCTTCTTCCTGTAATGAGCCTAGGTAAATTACTTGAAGCTAAGTATCAACAACTTGTAAAACCACCCTCTTCATAGTCTTATCAAAATAAACCATACACACTAAGCCAGTTGTATAAAAGCACAACAACTTTGAAACCTGCCATATATATGCGACCCAATATACACGCATCAACTTTCAAAACAATCCACCACTAATTCATTTTTACATAATGCTTCATTAAGCTAGAAGGAGGATTGTGATATTTGATTGAAAAATCCATTAACAATGATAATAATTCTCTACCTACGAACAACATAGTGATTTGTTATCATGTGTTATCTGTGTTTTGGCTCCTAAAAGCTTGTGGTTACAACATATGGTATATGAGAAGTCAATTTCAATTTTTGTTGACTTGATAGTATCCATTATTTCATTTAATTTCATGTGGCTAAATGATTAAATCAGTTTTATCTATTCCAAAGTTTATTTTAATGATTGGGAATGGTGACAAACTAGTTAATATTAGGCATAGTTGTTAAACTTGTGATTTTACTTGGAATTATAAGGTATAAAATTAGGTAGAATTGTATAAAACTGTACAGAATCTATAGAATTGGAAATTTATAGAATCGTATATATAAACTTATAATTCTTTTAAAAGCCTATACATAAACAAATTTGCATTCATTTTAACTATAAAAAAAAGCTTATAAAATTATCAACTCATAGAATCATATAGTTAACTTGCGATTTTAATAACCATGATATTGGGGCTTGCAAGTAAGTTCGTTTAAAGTGACCAAATGTTGAATTCTTAGTAGACTTTTATGTCTTACCATTCCAAGGGGCTAAATAGGTATTTGATGGCTACCAAATTTTGGACCAATTACAATTGACTATTTAAAGTTGACTATGGTCTTTCAATTTCAAGATGAAACAATGAAATTACAAGGAAATATAAAGCTTACTCTTTAGATGATTGAACACAATTAGTTGTAAAAACTTGTTCAAATAGATAATGTAGCTTGTTTATTTAGTTTGATGGTTTAGAAAGAGGATTCATTTAGTTGTACTACTTACAATATTGCTATTGAAGCATTATTGGGTTAATTCGAAGATCTTTTTGTGATTCCATTATCATTGCTCCCTCTATGAAATGTATAACACTACATACATATGAAAAACGAGTCTCAAGTAGTAAATGTTCAACCATATAAATTCCTTATTTTTAGAAGTTAGAAATTGAGAAGCTTGTTAATTGAGATGTTAGAAGTGAGAGTCATTTGTCAAAGCACAAGTCCTTTTTCTTCGGCAGTCTTGTTAGTGAAAAAGAAGGATGCATCTTAGTGATTTTGCATTGATTACAACACATTAAATCAAGCCACTATCTAGGACAAGTTTCCTATTCTTAAAATTGTTGAATTATTGGATGAATTGGGAGGAGCTACAATATTTTCAAAGATAGATTTGTGAACAAGTTACCATCAAATATGTATGTACTTGGATGATATTCATAAGAAAACATTAGGACACAAGGGTCACTATGAATTTATAGTGATGCCCTTTGAATTATCAAATGCTCCTTCAACTTTTGAAGCTATCATGAATACTATTTTTAGATCTTATCTTAGAAAGTTCATCATTATATATATATTTTTATGATATTTTGATCTATAGTAGATCATTTGATGAACCTTGAAGCATTTGGAGCAAGCTTTTATGTATTTAAGGGACAATATTTTTTTTTTAAGAAAAGCAAATGTTCCTTTGTTCAATTTAGCATTAATTACTTAAGCCACATTGTGTTAGCTCTGGGAGTTAGCCTAAATCCATAGAAGATCACAACCATTAAAGATTAGCCACAACCTATTTCTATTAAGCAGTTGAGAGGATTCTTCGGTTTGATAGGATATTATAAGTGTTTTGTTATGAGTTATGTGAACATTGCTTATCCTTTGGTCAAGAAAAATGCATTTGTGTGGAGTTAAGAAGCAACAGTGGCATTTCAATGGTTAAAGGCAACCCCAATCTTGCCTATACATGATTTTTTTGAAGACCTTTATTATGGAGATAGACACATCTAGAACATAGGTAGGTGCTATTTTACATTAGCAATCCCATTTGATACCTTATTATAGTAAGAAATTTAGCACTTGCTTACAAAAAAAACAAGTGTTTATGTGAGAGAATGAGTGGTTGTGCCAAAAGCTATCAAGAAATGGTGTCATTACTTGTTGCATTGACATTTAATCATAACGCTAGGTTAAACGTCTTAAGGAAATTTTAATTCTAGTTATTTAAGCACCGGAATAGCAACAATACTTAGTGAAGCTACTTAGCTGTGGTTATGAGATTGAATATAAGCTAAGATTTGACAACAAAGTAGTAGATGTGTTGTCAAAAATGTTTGGAGAGGAGTCATAGATGAGTGCTTTGCCTTTTCCCTCTTTTGATTTTAATACACTTCTAAAGAAAGAATTTAAAGACAATGAAGATTGGTGAGTGTTAAAAGAGCAATGTATTTAAGGACAGTTTCATCTTTGGCCTCTTAAATTTCGAGATGAGCTACTTTATTTGGAAGATAGAATTTGTATTCCCACTTTCTCCAAGGTTATCGACACTCTTATGTTAAATTTTCATGCATCATCACTTGAAGGACATATAGGAGTCCTCAAAACATTTAAGAGGCATAGTAGGGTTTTCTATTAGCAAGGGGCAAATAGACATGTAGAGAAATTTATGTAACAATGCATATGTGTCAATAAATAAAATATTTGACAACATCCTCTACTTGGTTGCTTCTGCCATTACCTATTCTATAATGTGTTTTTGAAGATATATCAATGAATTTTATTATTGATTTACCATTATAAAAGCGGTACTTAGTAATATTGGTTTTGGTAGATAAATAGACAAGGTATTTTCATTTTTTTTTTGGCACTTATTGCTTCTAAATTAGCTATGTCTACAGTTAAATTTTTTTTGTAGAGATGGTGATCAAACTATATGGTATTTCAAAGTCAATTGTATTGATTAGCCATTTTCAGTAGGAACTGCTTAAATTGAGTGGGACAACATTGAAGATGAGTTCAACATACCATCCTCAAACTGATTGTTGGTTTGAGGTAGTTAATCAATGTTTGGAACAATATTTGAGATTGTTTATTCCAAATTGTCCTATATGAATGGCTTAATTCTATGTTGGTTAAATATTGTTTCAATGTTAGTTTTTATACTAGTTCTTAAATGACTTCTTTTAGGGCATTGTATGGTTGTGAACCACTAAAGATTCCACACTATGTTCAAAATTTATGTAGTGGAAGTAATAGATTAGGAGTCAAAGAGTAGATGTGAGATTCTATGTTTGTTCAAGCTCAATTTATCTCATGCTCAATAATGTATGAAGCCATTGGCAAATAGGAAAAAAGACAAATAAAGAGTTGATAAATAGAGATTTTGCTTATGTTAAGATTCAACCTTGTTGACATAATACATTAGCTAATAGGATTTCTTTTAAATTATTAAGAAGATATTTTATCCCTTTTAGGATTCTGCCTAAGATAGGCTCTATTGCATATAAGTTGAATAACTTAATAGCTCAAAATTCATTCGGTGTCTCATATTTCTATATAAAAGAGAGTTGAAGGGAACAATTAGGTTTGGGTACCTTTGCCTTCTAAATCCTTTGAAAATTGACCTATGGTAAAACCCTTGGTGGTTCTTAACTATCGACACTTGTATAGACAAAATAAAAGTATTCCAAAGGTATTTGTTTAGTGGGAATCACTAATTGTAGAAGAAGCTACATGGGGTAATTTGAAAGATTTTTCTAGAGACTATTGTTAGTTTGACCTTGAGAATAGGTTAGTGCTTTAGGGGTGGTTGGGTTATGGGAAGGAAATTGATACAACCATAGATAGAGTTACATACAATCAATGCTTGGGGCCACAAAGAACATGGAGGATGTAAAGACATGTTAAAAACTACATGTGAAAAGAGATTGAACTTTGTAGCTTCAATGTAATAGATTTGCTTATAAAGTTTACCAAAACTAACATTTAGATCTAGATTTACTCATTAGTAAGTAGATTGTAACTAACTCGTAAACAAACTACTCAACTAACTCAAGTATTATAAGAAATGTAAAAAGAAAAAAATGATCTATTGCAAAAAATCATCTTTACCTTAGAAAATATTATGTGCTAAGGGTCCCTTTAGCACTCTTAAGTCTAGAATAGATTTCACTTTCTTCTTTAAGTAGTATCCCTTATACAAAAATACACCATAATAATTCGTAACAAAGAGAATTTGTTTGTTAAACATATAAATACTACATCCATTAGATAGATATACTAAAGAAGAACAAGTTCATTCATTTTTTTTTGGCACATATCAAATGCCATTTGGACTTAGATCTAAACCTTAGCTATAAAACTTTAAGAAACAAGGAAATAAGAATGAGAGAAAGCACAGTACCTTTTGGATTGAGTTGATAGAAGAGGATATGCTGTCTTTTTAAAAAATAAACTTAGGGTTATAAGTGGTACGATGTTTTTTTGGAGTTACAAAAGTTTAAAAAGTAGTGTGTTGGGTTTTCCTTTAGTAGGCTTAACATTTTGTTTTAGTTATTTTGTCATGTTGCATGTCACATTGCAATTGTAAATATTAAGTTGGCAATTTTGTAAGCTATATATAAAAATAGGAATTGATGAACTTATTTGGTGTTGTTACACAAACATAGAATACCTAATGATTCACTTAAGATGTCAAGGGCTTAGTGAAATTTGATGCAAACATAGTTGAATTTTACTGTAATTATCTCAAAGAAAAAAGATCATAACATTATGTAAAAGATAGATTTACCTCTCCAATTGTTTTGATGATGATTTCACATAAAATTAGTAGTGGATCCCTATTTTTACTCACGGATGGTTCATTATTAAAAGAAGGGGGAAAAAAAAACAAGGATTGATACTATATAAAAATAATTTTTGTTTTTCAAATTTTTTAAGGAAAAAATTTAAAATTGCAAAGTTTAGAGGATTACGATTAGATTATTCTTTTCAATGAAATTTTAACGAACTTTACATTAAAAACTTTGAGTTGCAAATCTTATAGATATATGTGAAATATATCTTGAGACATAATCTATAGTATCGTAGTATTTGAATTTGGATTAAAACATATAACAGTTCTAAAGGAACATGCTAGTCATGAGTGGACCTTTGAGTCCTGGCATTCCTAAGCTTAGAAAAAATTAAATTTAAATAATTATGAATCTTTTTTAAAAATAAAAATTTTATATATGATATGTAAATTTTAAAAGCAATTATTGAAAAAATATAGTATATAATTTGGTGGTAAATGTAAGTGTTTTTATATTAGAGGTTATGAGTTCAATTCTCATGATGGTTGTAAACACTCCATTTTTGCTCCTAATAATTAATAATGGTCAATTTTCATTTTTTTCATTTTTTACAATTTTTCTTCTAATTTGGCAAAAAAGGAAAAAAATATTCAAAAAATAAAATAAATAGGGAAAATATATCAATTTTGGAAAATAATTGTAGAAATAATAAGAAAAGAAGTTAAATAATTTTTACAAATTTTTGGAATTTCAAAATAATGCAAAAATAATAAAAATTACATTGCATATATACACTTTGCGTAAATAAAAAAAAAAAAACGAGTAAGTGGGCTAGCCCAGCTGGTTCGAGCCATGACTGTGCGCACGGGGAAGGAGGTCAGGTCGAGGGTTCGAAACGCGGGGAAAGCAGATTCCACATTTTGCAATTTTTTGCCTCACCCAAGACTCGTGTCAGTTCGCGATTGGACGACACGACGCACGCGCCCGACACGTGATCTTCTTCTTCTTTGTTCGAGATCATCACCGGTGAGCGGGAGAAATGGAATCTGGCCGTTTTGATTCATTTTTTTTTTTTACACAAATCCACTAAATCTTTCATTAAAACAAGATAAACATCATCCAAATGAAATCAAATCACAACAAAATCCAAGATTTACACGAATCAAAGGCAAATCGGAGGAGGGTTTTAACCACAAATCCGATTCATCTCAATTGGAGGAAATCCGAGCTTATCCAACTTGATTTCTTGTGCCTATAAATAGAGCACGATGTGGGGAAGCCAAAGCACGGAACAAAAGTGAGAAAAGGAGAGGAAATAGGAGAGTTCGGAGGCTTTGCTGGAGTTCATGGACTGAGGATCGCCAATCAAGCTTGAACCGTCACCAAGAGGCGTTCTTAGAGGAAACCACCGCCACGGTTAAGCTCCCCATCCCTAGAAAACTCGAAAACCGCTCTCATTCGACAAAAGGACCGCCAGAACGCCACCACAAAGGGCCTCCAGCTATCGTGACCAATCCGATCCGACCCAACCGACTCGACCCGCGCACCGTATTCGGACCTAGGTAAGTAAGATTTTTCAATTTTTTTATTTATTTATCGTATTTATTATTTATTTATTTATTTATTCATTTGTTAGTTATAATTTAAAAAAAGGAAAATGTTAGAATTTAGACTAGTGTTTTTTAGGTTTAGTTTAAGATAGAATAAATAATAAAAGAATTATAAAAATCATAAAAAATGTTGGAATATAATAAAAGAAAATAAAAATAAAAAATAAAAAATAAAGAATAAATAATAATAATATTAGAGGTAGGTTAATCATAGGGAAATAAAAATAATTTTTATCACTTAGAAAAATCCTTTTCTTAAATAAATCCACAATTGGTTTTTTCTTAAATTAATTTTTTCAAAAAAATAAAATAAAATAATTAAGCTTAGGCTTAGATTTTTTTTTCAAAAAATGTTAAATGATAAAAATGTAAACCATAAGTAATTTTCATAATTAAATTAACAAACCTACTAAAGTTTTTATGAAAAGCGAACTACGGCTTATTTGACCATGAATAGTAGGTACGTAGGCACCCGTTTAGGGCAACTCTAAAAAGAATAGAAAAATCATTTTTTTCCATATTAGAATAAGTTATTAAAAAACATAGCAAAAATAAAAACAAAATAAATAACAATAAAAGACATTAAGATAGGGTTTAAATGTCAAAAGAATAAGATAGTAACTTTAAGGTTTTAATAGGTTAGCCTCCGAGTCCAGAAACTTTGGTTTTCTCTTTTCTCTTTCAGAAAAATGAAAAGAGAAGACTTCGCTGACTAGTTGTCCAAATTAGGATTAATATGCTCAATTAGTTCTAATCCAATAATCTTTCCCAACTTCAGTTGGGTGGTGATTCCAAAATAAGACAAAATTCCTAGTTCAAGTTGAGGACTTATATTAAATGAGTATAAATCTAGTATAAATCGGATTAGGAATGAAAAATGAAAAATAAAAAATTAGACTCGACAATGGTCATTTTAATTTTTGTCAAGTTACATTTATTGCTTTAATGGTATTCTCTTTTTACTTCTTTTTTTTTTTTTCACAATAACTAATAGCATTAAATTTCACCCATTTTTAAATTCTAAGAAAATAATTAAATTATGTTAAGTTGCTATTTATTTATTAGTAGTATATCATAAATAACAATTACATTAATATTACAAATATTTCAACCTTATGCCGTAAAATATTTATAAATATAATAATTATCTCACTTGATGTATTTTTCTTACAATTGATATTATGAAAATGAATGGGAATTTTTGAATAACTAAATACATAATTAATTATATAAAATAGTTAATTTTTATAGTATTATTAATGATATAATTTTATGGAGTCATTGTTCAAAAAAAAAATCAAAGAATATTTATATTTATATTATACTACTCTTTTAGCTCTATTTTTAATTTTTATTTAAATATTTTTATATTTTATTTCTATTAATAATAATTCTTATTGAATATTAAAAAATAGTGTATCATTTATAAAATCTTTCTCTCTCTATATATAACATGTATATTATAATTTCAATTTAAATATGATAAATATAACTCCTCACTCTCATGTTTTTACATCCACCCTGATGTGGTGTACCTATATGAAAACATCTTCTTATAAATTGTTATCGTCCTCTTAAAATTAAAACCTCATTAATCCAATGGTTGAAGGGCTTTGTACTAAAATATTATTATTATTTTTTTAAATCGAAAAATAGCGAATCCAGAAAAATTATTCAAAAAATAGTTTGCAAAAGTGCAAATTAGGTCCACACCTTTAGCAATTTCTATTGAAGGCGCATATACAATCTATGCCTTCAAGTAGCTTTCAACAATTTGCTATTTTTTTTAATGAAAAATCATGTAAAGAAATTAAAATTTCTCATTTTTTTTAAATTAGAAGTTTACATAAAGAATAACAAAAAAAATTCATAAATTTAAAAATTATAAAAATTGATTTAAAATTTATTAAAAAAATTCACAACTATTTATGTTTTATTTTATAATATACAAAGAAAAAAAATAATGCTGATACGATTTGTTTTTCTAACTTTAAAGGGTCATAATTTTTCACTCGTGTGGAGTTACAGAACTTATAATATATAAAAAAAGACTTATTTAAATCTACTATAACTAACTAAGATCAAAGCATGTTGCTGTTTGGTATTTTTATGATGGTCAAATTGTTATGTTTTTATGACTTACTAATTATTGGATTGGTTAAAAAAAAGAAGAGATAAAGTTATGACATAGTAGACTTAGTTTTTTTTTTTTTCTTATATTATAAGATAAAGTATAAAGGAAAGTGATTTTTTTTTTTGTTATTCTTGATGTAAATTTTTAATATTTCTAAAACAAAAAAAATTAATTTTTTTACATGATTTTTCCTAATTTTTTTTCAATGATAAAAAAATAGCAAATTATTGAAGGCATGGATATGATTAGTACCTTTAAACAATTTGCTTGAAGTTATGGCTCAGATATACATCTTTAGTATAAATTGCTGAAAACGTAAATTTAATCAAATATTTTTATAATCTATTTTTAGAATAATTTTTTTTGTTATATTATTTTATGAATTTTATTAAAAGATAATATTATTTTAATAGATTTTCAGTGATAGTGGTTGATTCTTGGACCACGGAGTACAAGCCTATATGGTAGACGCGTGGTTGAGTAACACGCTATTTCACCGGTAGCTCTGAAATGACTCCGAGCAGCATAGAGCAGTGGTCCTGGCTTTGAATTTGCCAATCGGTGACCAGTGTTACCTTAAACAAAAGTACAGATTCGTATTGTCCTACTCCTGGCTAGAGGCAAATATAATACAACTAAGCCATGCTGATTTCCTAATTTATAGGGTTAGCTTGGTCTGTAGAAAAATAATATTTTGAATTTTTCGGTAATTTTTATAATTAAGATTTTATAATTATTTATTGGATCATAAGGAGATAAAAAGGTATGTATAATTTTTTTTTCTTTTAATTTATGATAATTTTCATCAATTTATTCACATTTTGTACTATAATTATGCAGTCCGTAGTGTGCTCATCGGTTTTAAAGTAACTCTAGTGATTAGGCCAATGGAAAGGTGCAAGCAATATCGATCCCTATCTTGTCACAAAAAGACCACATCTGCAATTATAGCTTATACTTTGTTATGTATTGATCATATATAGTACTAGTACATGCATCATCCTGTTATGATGGTTTCCATAGACCCGTTTACATAAGAGTTTTTCCTTTACGACATCACCGAATCCCTTAATAAACGCTCTCCTTTCCCGAGTTAACATCATTGCATATTCATGTCGGACATCAATTAATTGCCTAACACGATAGCACTTAAAAAACAATAAATAATTAATAAATCACAAAAACCAAACTTTATATTAGCTACCATGACTGTATGCAACATAAACATTCAAACTTACTTACAAGAAAAAAAAATAAAAATTCAAACTTTTAACTAAGGGTGCAATCGGAGCGGGATTGAAATGGATTTGGGATGGGTGCAACGAAACTCGAATCCGCCTTGATACCATATAAGTTTCCAGAACCCCAGAACCCGAGAAAAATCCCATAAGGATTTTCCACTTAAACCCAGAATCGACTCTCGCCGTCGAAGAAGGAAACTACACAAGCTGCAACTTCTGTCTTCGACTCGTCGCCGGAGGCCGGAGTACGTGTGATTGACGAGTGAGAAAAGAGGCTATTTGAGGGAGATATAACCGAGAGTGAGTTCGGTGACGTGGAGGAGGAGAGTGTGCCGCGTGCGAGTGAGTCCGGTGACGGTGAAGTAGAGAGAGTGTGAGTGTGTCGTGTACGAGGGAGAGACGTGAGCCGTGAGAGAGAGAAGAAAGTGATGGAGATAGAGAGACGTGGGTGACGGAGCTTTAAGGGCTCTACTTTTTCTATGTCTCAGACGGCGGGTTCTTATCGGGTTATATGTCTGAAACCGAAACCGAACTCGAACTCCAACCTGAACCTTTTAAGTGATGGAGTGAGAGAGAGAGAGAGAGAGAAGAAAGTGATGGGGACAGACAGATGTGGGTGACGGAGCTTTAAGGGCTCTGCTTTTTCTAGGTCTCAGACGGCGGATTCTTATCAGGTTATTTGTCTGAAACCGAAACCGAAACCGAACTCAAACTCAAACTCGTACTCCAACCTGAGCCTAAGCCTAATAAGATTCTAAAAACAATCTTAAAATCTAATAAAAATCTGATAGGTTTTTCGGATCGGACGGGTCGAATATCCTATAAAGATCCGCCCGCTTGCATCCCTATTTTAAGGGATTTATCAACTATTTTTGAGCATCTGAATTATACCCCCCCGGTATTTTACGTGGGGTAGTGGAGTTGGAGCTTCGAAGACAACTTTCGGCATCCTTTTCTTCTTCCACCTCTTCGGCCTTTTGCTTCGGTCCGGGCACAGAGAAGGAAAAGATGTCCTTGAATATCCTGATCATGATCTGCCCACGTTTCGGAGGCCAGCGTGTATGTACCCTTTGTTCTACATCAGCTTTCAGAACTTTCCCCTCCATTTTCCTTGTAATTTGGTACGACGTAGATGAAGACGAAGATCCAGACGGGAGTGAATTATTGAAGTGTTTATGGAAAAGTGGTGTTTTCTGTGTTTAGGAAATTGAAAGGAAAGAGAGAGTGCTTTGTGGGTGCGGTGTGCATATGTGGGTCGGATGCATTTGCAAAGAGCCATAAGGGTTTATAAAAAGGTTCTTTTTCTTTTCTTTTTTTTTTTTTTATTTTTAGTTTTTTAAAGTTTTTAATCCGAAATGTTAAGGAAGGGAATTTGAGAGTACGCGAAAAACATGGTCCTTAATAAACAAGTTCATCGATAGACATCTCTCCTATGCAGCCACAACATATGATAAGTACATCTACTGGTGGTGGTCGAGCCATAGAGGGTCCGTCGTGCCAACATGCGGACCGACGTTGGTCAACAATGGTTTCATGTTTGTGCCAGATCGGACCAGTCCGGTTTTGGAATGAAATTTGAGAATATATACGTGGCAAACTTGGTTCCTACTAAACAAGTTTGATGATAGACATCTGTCCTCTCCAGCCACAACATATGATAAGTACATCTACTGGTGGTGGTCGAGTCATAGAGGGTCCGTCGTGCCAAAGTCCGGACCAACGTTGGACAACAATGGTTTCATGTTTGTCCCGCATCGGGCCAGTCCGGTTTTGTCCTTACATGTGCCAAAGTTCAGGACTAATCCGTATACTTTTTTCCTTGGTTATTTTTATCATTGCCTGAATGATTATGTACCGTCCGTACGTTTGAACTACTAATAGAGCTTTGAAAATTTACCCATCTCCTCATTTCAAGTTACTGTTATAGTATCTTTATTCTTAACTTGTTTATTTCCATCTTCAATGGCCATTACATCTGATTTTTCTTAATTCTTCCAATTTTTGGAAGTAATAAATAAAGTATAAACATGTCAATATATATAAATATAAAGAAAAACCAACGTTTCAGAAATGTTGTACGATAAAGTAAGAAGATTCTTGCCCTCTAATATTAATAAGTTCTTTCTATAGGATGAATTTGCCATCAATTCTGTAAGCCAGCCTGCCCCAGGTTTTGGCAAAACAGCCCGGTTTTCCTAACACCAGGATTCACTAAACTAGGTCTACCACGCGTAGACATGGTTATCTCCAACATCGAAGAACGGAGGACCAACAGATGATCTTCCTGGAAACTATGAGAGTGATGACTAATAGAGCTAGGAAAGAACTCGTCCAATCAAAAGAGTTTTTATTTTATATTTATTTAGTATACGTATTTAGCTGTTGATTAATAAGTGGTTCGGTTATGTATATTGATTCACTTAAAAGTTTATATTTATTAATTATATATATAGAATTAGCCATCAAAACACATATAAAATTTCTTAATTAATTACATAAGAATTATTGTTATCAACCTGTTATGGTGTTAATACATCCTATTGTTAAACGATTTTAGTATCTGTAAGAAGGAAATTTGATATCATGCTTGTAATGAACCTAACCGAATTTAAACCAAAGTTTTATTGTTATGAAAAAATCATAAAGTCGAATTGTATAGTTCCATTAATATCCACCCTAATGAGTAACATGTACAAATTACAAATCGTTTAATTACTCCACATTTTATATATACCATCCCATGCATGAGAATCTTTAAATAGAAAAGTATATTTCCACACGCCATTATGTATAATTTGCTGGTTATAACACGTTAAAATTTTGTGCTTTTTTGGTGGGTTGACTTTTCACGAAAGGGAAGATACCTTTTTTTTTTTTTAGTTTGGTTTATTCATCTAATTTAACTTTATGATAAATATCTTGGCAATATAACCTCCAATATTGAATGAGACATGGCCGTTGTGTCGTATTCATATTTTAAGTAACCCATTTATATATAATATATGAAAAGAAATTAGAAGAATGTTCTAAGTGCGCTTCGATAGGATAGTTTAATATAAGAATATCCAGATACTATAATTGTTTGTTTCTCTTCAGTACAATCAACCAAAAGTGATTAACATGATCTACACTATCTATGTTCTGTTGCCGTACGACTAGCTTGATGCTAATCATGGCCAGTGTCTACCATAGTTTCCTATATTACATCCAAATTTAATCATGATGCTGGCATTTTAATAGAACTTTTTAAATCTTTATGCTGTATCTTTACACTAGAATAGTTCCTCTGTAGCTTCACATTTGATGCCCATATTAGAGGCTGACCATTATTTACTAAAATGTTTTGGGCCCTTATAGAACTAGGTCCACTGGGCCTTTTTTTCCCACTTCACTACCCAATCCAACTCCTACACGTTTCTCAGCCCCAACAATCTCATTGACTTCTACAACTCCAAGAAAACCCCACGTCCACTTCTTCTCCTGTGACCCCCACATAGGTGAGCACATATCATTTTGTGCTTTATAGCTTTTAAAAACACTTGACGTGGCAACCTTTATTTGACTCAGCTCGTTCACATACGAAGAAAATATTATAAACTTTCACATGCCCAATTTTCATTTATATTGATCTTTTAAATGAAGTTTTAAGTTTGCAATTAGTTATTTGTCGTGTAAGTCGTAAGTGCTATATTAATATTTTTAACTTTTGTAATTATAAATCGTAATGAAGAAACTTATTTGTTGCATATATATAAACATGGAGGACTCAATGATTCACTTTAGAGACAAAGAACTAATTGGATTTTGATATAAATATAGAAACTTCCAATGCACTTACTCGGAGGGAAAAAAAAAAAGAAGAAGAAGAGAGAAGAAGATCATATAAGAAGTATTTACTATTCAAACCTATTCTATTTTTCTTTTCTTTTTAAATTTGCCCAAAACCTTTCAAAACAATTCGATAAAAATGAACCGATTTGACGACGAAAATGGATCCAAGTTTTTACTCAAGGATGATGAATTATTGTATAAAAATAATCTTTCTTTTTCAAAATTTTCTAGGGAAAATTTGGAAATTTCGCAAAATCGACCGCAACCATCGAGTTATGCTTTCTAAGAAAATAAAATAAAATAACAAAATACTTTCAACAAACTTCACGTTGAAAGCTTAGAAGCTATAATTCTTATAGATTAGGGGGAATATATCTTGAGATATAATCAATAATAGTATTGTCTAAATTGGGAATAACATAGATGGAGTCCATAACAAACACGCTCATGGACTTTGTTGAAAACAGGGAAAGGTAAGTCTTCTTCTTATTGGTTGTTACGTGTTCATCATAAAATTAAAATAACCCCATTAATCGATTGATTCAAACTTTAAACTACGGACAAGTTAACAACGAAAATGTGTGGTTGGATAATACTCCTCTTTTCAAAAATCACAGTACTCTTTCAAAAAACATAAGAGGACTGAGATTTATGGTATTTGTCCCTCATAATCATCTAAGCAATTTGTGAACAAGGAGGGTGCATTTTTTGTATATTTATGGTAGATTGGATCCATAAACTTTGGAATTCTCGTGAAAACATATAGTAATGATTATTGTTTTTTTAATTTTGTGCAAATGGAGAAGGTTATTATTTAAAAGGGAAAAAGGGTACAAGTTATATGGTTGCAAAGGTGAAAATATTGCGAAACTACACTAGAAAAAAAACGACTAGAAGGCAGAAAAATAGCACATATCGGACCGACCCGAACGAACAACATCACGGTCATGTAGAGTCAAAAGTGCCTGCATTAATCACACGTCTGTCTCTAAGTACAAATAACACAGATCGGTCATGCTCCGAAAAGAACGAAGAAACCCTTCTCTTTTATTATATTCTCTTTCACGCGCTGGTCCATTAAAACTCGACTCCAGTCTTGTCAACATACAAAAAACACACTAAATATCCTCTGATCAATGACAAGCTCAGCCGGAATCAACGAGCACGGGTCACTAGTCAGTGTCAAGATACTGTGAAATAATGCGAGAAAGGCTTGGGGCTCCTCCACGAATAATCAATCATTTAGGACACTTTTTCAGGCACCTTCACGTGGAACAATGTGAAAAATTTTGTACGTCGCCATGAAATTCTTATGGTAAGAAAAGATGGAAGTGAATCACCAATAACATACAAATATTAATCATATTTAAATATATAATAATAATACTATATATTTTTTTAAAAAATTATCAATTATATTTTTATATATTAAAATCTTATTAATAATTACTTACCACTTATCTATTTGCATAAATACTGGCACAGGCACATACCACGAATCTTTGCTATAGCTGGGACGTTTCTAAACTGTAAATGATAAAATTATATAATAAAGCTGGCTGTTATGGTAGAAGCGTAGAACATTCTTTTACTCCATTAATTCAGCCCAGTATTTAATTCAAGTGGGGACAAGTTGGCGTACGGGTTTGGTAGAAATATCTAAATAATTCCGTGAAAGATTGCCTGGAGACCGCAGACTTATGTCCTGATTTACCACCCATACGTGGCAATCGGTTCGACTACATACAATGGCCGTGTGGCCCCATCCTAATAAAAGGACAAATAGGAAATGGTATAGTCTACAAATCGAAACACGAACCTATATTTACCAACTACGCAATAATAAAGGTCCAATCAGAATTGTAGCCCCTTGGCGTCTTTTTCTCTCTGCACACCTTGAACTTGAACTTGAAAATGAAAATGCTTTTCAATATGCCGGTTTTGATCCGACCATGCTTAGGAGGTAGACGTGACAATCTTGGTTCCACCTCAAACTTTGTTCTTCCATTTTTGGTTAATTGGGTATGATGAAGATGGAAGAAAGGAGTAACACATTTGACGAAGAGAAAGAAAAAAAGAAAAAGGAGTAATTATGTCTTTTGGCAATATGGTTTTTTTGTTCCAATGGAAAAGAGTAAAAATATGAGGGTTTTTTGTTTTTTGGTGTTGACTGTTAGGTGAGAGCTTCCAAAGAACAGGAGGGGGATACTAGTGAAGAAATTTCCAGGAAGCTGTGGTGAGGATTTAGGAGAGAATCTAACAATTGTCTTCTTTAAGGTCTTGGTCGGTAAGATTCAGCTTTTAAAGTTTAATTACACATTTTATAGAGAAACACATACATAAAAGGACGTAAAATCTTATCTGTTCGGAAGGTAATAAGTTTCCTAGCACACTCATTGATATTATTCATCCAATGAAACCGTAGGAGTACTTAGAAATTTCGGATGTTTATACGGGAAATGGCGAGGAAATGTACATGCAGACGTTCCTTGTTATTTTGGATAATTAAATGTGCAATAGCCTCAATAGGGATTGCATTATTCTATTTCATGACGAAAGTCGAATAATGCTAACACCTACATGAACCATGTAATGGAAACCTTGGTCTTTGCAACTTTTCAAATGGGATTAATCCAGTATATTCATTAATCGTAACGAGAAGATAATATAAGGAAAAAGAAGTTAAAGATAACCTAATTATGTGGGGCATACAAATATCTTATTGAAAATTTGTATTTTGTTCGACCCATTGCACGTTTTTTTATTGGCTCATCAATTTGGTAACATTTTTGGTACTGATTCATAACCGGGTGTTTGGACCAAAAAATAAAACGCCCCCCACCCTCACCTTGAAAAAAATAATAATAATAAAAGGGAAAATATGTATGGAAGATACAAAATAATTACATAAAAAATACCTGATACATATCGTATAGAGGTAATGAACATATAAATCTTCGCTATAGCTGGATTATTCGAACAATGTAAACGACAAAAATTATAAATCAAAGCTGGTTGTTTTGGTACGAAGCGTAAAAACATTTTTCCTCCGTTTCATTTAGCCTAATAATTATGTTGTAAAGTGCAGACAAGTTGGCACATGGTTTTGATTGAAATTCCAAAATATGGGCATGTTTAATCTTAAAAAACGCAAGTGGGGTGAAAAATAAAACCTTAAAAATTAGAAATCAATCCATATTTCTATTCTCACACACACACACACATATATATATATTTGTTTGAAATAGAAGTTCCATGCATCATGATTTACCGTTACAGTAATTATCTATGTTCTAATCTAGGATAAAATCGGTGGACTGGACAACGTAAGTGAAGGCAAGTTTAGTTTAACTCTCCCAAAACCGACGGGGGAAGACGAGTCAGATCTTTTATTTTAATTTGGAGTCTTATTCATCATTCTAAAGTATATTCTAACGTGCTTCACCAGCTGGTCAAATGGTGGAAAGAATTGAAGTAAAACTTAACAATAACAACATAGGTTTGTCAAATGATGAATAATAATAATAAGTAAAAAAAGAAAATGAAAAACCCATGATGTGTGACTCAGATATGAATTGTCACTGAAAAACTTAAAAAAAAAAAGCAATCCTGGAGCACCATCGTCAATGTCTTTTTTTTTTCTTTTTTGTTTTTCTCATACACAAAGTAATTTAATGCATTTGATAAGTAAAGCTTTCCTTTGATATTTAATTCCAGTAAACACAACAGTTACATCTACATGGAGGCCTGGCTGTATCCAACCCAACAGAAGAACAAGAACCACAAATATAATTGAGTGAAAGATTCCTAGCACACGTCAGACTTATGTACGGAGCTCTCACCGATATGTGGTAATGGGTTCGGCATGCTCCCCTCCGGGTTCCACCCCAATAAAACAAGAAAAAGATATGATATAATTTATAAATCCAAACAATATCCTGTATTTACCAAACTCACAATAATAGAGGTTCAGTCCGAATCATAGCCGCTTGACTTCGTCTTCTTCTTCTTCTTCTCTCTGCAAGCTGCGAACAGAAGTTGAAGATGCTCTTGAATATGCCGATTTTGATCAGACCACGCCTAGGAGGTATACGTGACAATCTTGGTTTCTCCTCAAATATTATTATTTGTTCTTCCATTTTTGGTTATTTGGGAGAGATGAAGATGGAAAAAATTTGACAATGGAAAAAAGGGGAGTAATTATGTCTTTTGGCGATTTTTTTTCTTTTTGGTGAAGAAGCTTCCAGGAAGCTATAGGGAGGATTTGTTGGAATGGTGGAAGTATGGTCCTATTTTTAGGAACCACAAACCACAACTTCCACTAACTATAATTCCAATGTTCCCACTATCCACTTAATCCTAATCAACCATATTACCCACTAACCCATTAGCATGATTTTAGGAAACTTTGATGGAAAGTTTCTCTATAAATAGCTATTGGATTCAAGGTCCCAGAGCATGAAAAATTCTATAAAAAACACATTACCATCTTGTGAGTTTTTTGAATGCTCTGAAGATCTTGAAGGTTCCGGGACTTGACGGTTTTGTTCCTCTCCGTATTAAGCAATGGCAAGAGGTTAGTGATTTCCCTATTTTCGCTGCATTTTCTGTGTTTGTATTTAAGTTACGGCTTTCATTTGGTATCAGAGCCGTAATTAAACCTTTGCCTTGCGATTTCGAAAAAATTAATTTTCTCCTTTTTCAATTCAATTTTAATTTAAATTGGTTTTGATAAAATTTTATCAAATTTATGATACATTTATTTGTATCAATTTTTCTGGAGAAAATTAATTTTTTAAATTAGAGTTTTATGGTGCAAATTAATTTTTTATTAATTTTGTACTTAATTTTACTCAATTTTCAAGTATAATAATTGAGTAATAATGTTGGATTTTATTTGCCAACATCAAGTATTATCCTTTTTTTTTTATAAAAAATTTATGACATGTTAAATTGGAAATAAAATTATTTAGTATTTTTCTTAAATAATTTTTTCTTGAAATTTAACATGTCAATTTTATTTAACATTTTCACTTACAGTTTTATGAAAAACTTTTGTGGAATTTTATTTTGTATTAAATTCTGTATTTATTTTAAATAATTTGTGTATATATAAATTTATGGTTTATATACACTAGCTTGTTAATTATTTAAAATATCGTTAATGAAATTGCATTAGGATTTTGCAATTTTAGTATTTGTTCAAGGTGCTTAAATTGGTATGTGATTGTATGTATGTTTCGAATTTATTATGCATGCAATATATTGTTCATGTTTAAGTACATTTAGAGTTATTGCATGATGTTTAGCAATAGCAATTATTGTTGTCTTGTGATTAAATAATTCTAATAAATTTTGGCGTAGCCACAACAGCCTTATTTAGATTGGATTATTTATTAGAAATCACATTTAGTATTATAGACATTAAATAACTTCATAAAACATTAAGTTAAAAGTCTAAATTGAGTCAGATTAATTTTGTCTAAGGAGACATTATCGTGGGACAAATGTGACCCCTCCACGTCTTTCCTGGGAATTCGTTCGAATTCTGTCTAAGGAGGCTGGATTTTAAGTGGGACCTTTTGTTTAACCTACGCTCTTTCCTGGAAATTTATCTGATCTCAAGTGATAAAAATAATTTTGTTTGATTGAGGTTTAGCCAAAGCAGCCTCTATTGAACGAAGTTATTTATACGGTATCACATAAGAAATGTTTAGACTTTACATTTATTTTGTTTGATGATCCATAAAGCATTGAGGTATAGCCACAGCAGCCTTATTAAGGACGGATCTCATAAAGTGATTATGAAGTAAAAGAAATATAATGTCTATTATAAGGAATGAATCTTATTGAATTAAAAATTTAGCCCACAGGCAATTTTTATGTCGCTAAATTCATTATTGCATGATTTGCATTGGTAAATTATGATTTATGTTATAGTCTCAAATTAAGAATTAAGCATGTTTGTGTTTGCAGCTATGCAACCTTTGACTGATACTAAAGTAGAAATCCCTATTTTAACAAGTGAAAACTTTAAGACTTGGAGAGATAATATACTTCTTCATTTGGGGTGTTTGGACATTGACTATGCCACTATTAAGGATGAGCCACTTCTGAGTGAAGAAAGCACTCAAGCTGAGTTTGATCTTCATGAGAAATGGGAACGGTCTAACCGACTTAGTATCATGTTCATTAAGAGCAAACTCATCGGGATGTCCGTGGCTCAGTGGATCAATATAAAAATGTCAAAGAGTTGCTAGATGCCCTTGAAAGGCAATTTAAGACTTCTAAGAAGTCTCTAGCTAGCACCCTGATTATGAAGTTCACATCTGCTAAGTTGACTTCTGTGAAAGGCGTTAGAGAACACATCAACAAAATGCGTGATTTAGCAAATCGCTTGAAGGCTCTAGAGATTGAGATGTCGGATGCTTTCCTAGTGCCCTTTATTCTGACGACCCTTCCATCACAGTATGGACCTTTTAAGATCTCTTACAACACACATAAGGACAAATGGACAATAGATGATCTATTGACCATGTGTGAAGAAGAGGAAGCCCGATTAACTCTGGAGATGGGAGAAAATGCAATGATGGTTACTCAAGGAAAGAAAACCGGCAAAGTCAAAGGAAAAGGGAAGGGTAAAATCCAACCCAATGCTGACATCAAGAAAGAGTCCAAGTGTTTTTTTTGTAAAAAGAAGGGACACATAAAGAAAGACTGTGTCAAGCATAAAAATTGGCTTAAAAAGAAAGGTAACTTAGTCTCATATGTTTGTTTTGAGTCTAACATGGTTGATGTGAATTGTAACACATGGTGGATTGATTCTGGATCTACGATCCATATTTCCAATTCCATGCAGGGTATACAAAACCTGCGGAAACCAGTGGGAGCTGAGCGATTTATCTATTCTGGAAACAAGATAGAATCGCATGTGGAAGCTATTGGGACATGCATATTAGTACTTAAGAGTGGCTTTAATTTAATTCTTGAAAAGACCTTTTATGTTCCTAGTTTTTCTAGGAATTTGATTTCAGTTTCAAAACTTGTACCTTCGGAATTTACTTTTAACTTTTCAAACAATGGTTTTGATTTATTTTATAAATCCAATCATATTGGTGATGGTTCTTCAGTGGATGGTCTTTATTTATTAAATTTACATAATAATGCTACTCATGATGTTATGCATGTACAAGCTGGTACTAAACGATGTGTTATGAATGAGGATTCTTTTACCTTATGGCACCGTAGATTAGGTCATATCTCTATAGAGAGAGTTAAAAGATTGGTGAATGATGGTATACTTAGTCATTTAGATTTCACTGATTTTGGTACTTGTATAGACTGTATAAAGGGAAAGCAGACTAACAAGTCAAAGAAAGGTGCTAAAAGGAGTTCGGCCATATTAGAAATTATCCATTCTGATATTTGTTGTCCAGATATGGATAATCAAGGTCAGAAATACTTTATCACATTTATAGATGATTACTCACGATACATGTATCTCTACATGCTTCATCATAAAAGTGAAGCGTTGGAAGCCTTTAAGGTTTTCAAAGCTGAAGTAGAGAAACAATGCGGTAAGCAAATCAAGATTGTGAGAACCGATAGAGGTGGTGAGTATTATGGTAGATACATTGAAGATGGACAAGCACCAGGTCCTTTTGCTAAGTTTCTTCAAGATAACGGTATAGTTGCCCAATACACCATGCCAGGTTCACCTGATCAGAATGGTGTTGCGGAAAGAAGAAACCGAACATTAATGGAAATGGTGCGAAGTATGTTTAGTGGCTCTAAACTGCCTAAATCCTTATGGATGAAGCATTAAAGACGGCTGCGTATATATTAAACAGAGTTCCAACCAAGGCTGTTTCTAAAACACCATTTGAGTTGTTCAAAGGTTGGAAACCGAGTTTGCGTCATATGCGTGTATGAGGATGCCCGTCTGAAGTTAGAGTTTACAACCCACAAGAAAAGAAACTGGATCCTCGGACTATAAGTGGGTATTTCATTGGATATGTCGAAAAGTCCAAAGGATACAGATTTTATTGTCCATCTCACACTACTAGGATTGTGGAATCAAGAAATGCAAAATTTCTTGAATATGACTCAATAAGTGGGAGTGATCTATCTCAAGACATAGTTCATGAGCAAGATCTACCTTCCACATCAGGTGAGAGATTGGTTGTTGTTCACAGCACTCCTCGAGTTCAAATAGGTGTTGAACAACCAATCAATGAAAATCCACAAATTGCTGAGGAAATCATAGTAGATCAAAATCAAGAAATGATTGAGCAACATGATCCACAAGAAAATGTTGTCCCAATTTTAAGGAGATCTACTAGAGAAAGGAGATCAGCAATCCCTAGTGATTATATTGTGTATTTACAAGAATCTGAGTACAATATTGGAGCTGAAAATGATCCTGAGTCTTTCAAGGAAGCTATGAATTGTGATGAGTCAAATTTATGGTATAATGCTATGTTAGATGAGATGAATTCTATGAAGAGTAATGAAGTCTGGGATCTTGTCCCGTTGCCCAACGGTGTAAAAGCCATAGGTAATAAATGGGTCTTTAAAACTAAAAGAGACTCATTGGGCAACATTGAAAGATATAAGGCTAGACTTGTTGCTAAAGGGTTCACTCAACGTGAAGGAATTGATTACACAGAGACCTTCAGTCCTATATCCAGGAAAGACTCCTTACGCATAATATTAGCATTAGTAGCTCAATTTGATCTTGAGTTACAACAAATGGATGTGAAAACAACTTTCCTAAATGGTAATCTAGAGGAAGAGGTTTATATGAAACAACCTGAAGGATTTTCCTCTAGTGATGGTGATCACTTGGTTTGCAAGCTAAAGAAATCCATTTATGGATTAAAACAAGCCTCCCGTCAATGGTATTTAAAATTTCATGATGTTATCTCTTCATTTGGTTTCGTTGAGAATATCATGGATCAATGTATATACAAAAAGGTTAGTGGGAGTAAGATTTGTTTTCTTATCCTATATGTGGATGATATCCTACTTGCATCAAATGATAAGGGTATGTTACATGAGGTGAAACGATTTCTTTCTAAAAATTTTGATATGAAGGATATGGGTGATGCATCTCATGTCATTGGGATTAAGATTCATCGAGATAGACATAGAGGAATCTTAGGTCTATCTCAAGAAACATATATTAACAAAATTTTAGAAAGATTTCGGATGAAAAATTGTTCACCTAGCATTGCTCCTATCATGAAGGGTGATAAGCTCCATTTGGACCAATGCCCTAAAAACGAGTTTGAAAGAGAGCAAATGAAGAACATTCCTTATGCTTCAGCTGTTGGAAGCTTAATGTATGCTTAGGTTTGTACTAGACCTGACATTGCATTTGCTGTTGGAATGTTAGGAAGATATCAGTCAAATCCGGGACTTGACCACTGGAAAGCTACAAAGAAAGTCTTGAGATATCTTCAAGGGACAAAAGATTACATGCTTATGTACAAATGGTCAGATGATTTGGAAGTAATTGGCTACTCTGATTCAGACTTCGCCGGATGTGTTGATTCTCGAAAATCAACATCAGGTTACATTTTCATGTTAGCCGGTGGAGCCATTTCATGGAGAAGTGCCAAGCAGACTTTAACTGCTACTTCTACTATGGAAGCTGAGTTCGTTTCGTGTTTTGAGGCTACCTCACAGGGTGTATGGTTGAAGAGTTTCATCGAAGGGCTTAGACTTGTGGATTCTATATCTAAGCCACTGAGGATATATTGTGACAATTTAGCTGCAGTCTTTATGGCTAAAAATAATAAGAGTGGAAGTCGAAGAAAACATATCGACATAAAATATTTGGCCATAAGGGAACGTGTTAAAGATAAGAAAGTGGTCATTCAGTATATTAACACATAGCTGATGTTAGCCGATCCTTTGACTAAAGGCATGCCACCACAAAGATTTAAGGATCATGTTGTCAGTATGGGACTTGGTTCCATTATGTGTTAGTGAAACTCTATAGAGTAGATATTTCTCATATTTGTTGTGCACATTTTGTTTATTTAGAGAAATATCAATAAAGTTTGGACCTAGAATAAACGTTGGGTTTATTCATTAAGCAGTTGGGAAAGAGGTTTGAAGACTTGATACATCGTAATACATGGAAGATATTACTCGAGTAATAAAGGGAAAATATCGCCATGATTCGTGTATTGTGTTTTCTTAAAGTCTAAGGATTTGTGGTATTAAAGTAAAATATACGGACCAAGTGGGAGAATGTTGGAATGGTGGAAGTATGGTCCTATTTTTAGGAACCACAAACCACAACTTCCACTAACTACAATTCCCATGTTCCCACTATCCACTTAATCCTAATCAACCATATTACCCACTAACCCATTAGCATGATTTTAGGAAACTTTGATGGAAATTTTATCTATAAATAGCTATTGGATTCAAGGTCCCAGAGCATGAAAAATTCTATAAAAAACACATTACCATCTTGTGAGTTTTTTGAATGCTCTGAAGATCTTGAAGGTTCCGGGACTTGACGGTTTTGTTCCTCTCCGTATTAAGCAATGGCAAGAGGTTAGTGATTTCCCTATTTTCGCTGCATTTTCTGTGTTTATATTTAAGTTACGGCTTTCAGGATCTTGGGTAGGATGATGTAACAATTGTCTTGATAAGTTCGAATTAAAAATTTATCGTTTAAAGGTTAATTATACAATATATATTATATATGGATAAAAGGATATAAAATCTCATGCTTTTCAATATTAATAGGACACTGATTTAGCATTTTACTTCCAATAAAACTGGTGGGGTTAGAATTTTTAAATGTTTATATGGAAAATGCCGAGGAAATGTTCATGGAGATGTTTCTTGTTATTTTTGGTAATTATAATTTCTTTATGTGATTTTTATACAATTTAGAAGAACATGACTTACGAATATAAATTAATGTACAGCACTGGTCATAAAATACTGTTCACTCGTTGGTGCGGCATTCTAAGAGGATATGGCATATATAATTTAAATTAAACAAAATACCTAAAGCCGGAGAATAATTTATGTGGGAGTTTATTTTAGATTTTGCTAGCAGTTTCAAATAGTATTAATAAAGCAAGTGAAAAACATATATTATTTTGTTTCTAAATTTTCAAAAAGAAAAGAAAAGAAAAGAAAAAAGTAAGTTAAACCCTAATTGCTTAGTAGATGGGATTTTTAACTAATGAAATTGGATATGGATTGTCTATTATTTAGCATCACATAGATGCGTTTATTGAACTGTGAGCATAAAATGTTCTTTTTTTTTTTTTTATTCTTATTGATCGAAGAATTAATTTTTTTTTTTTTGATATCTTTTGTTCTTAAAAAGTTCCCATAATGTTTTCTCTATTTTCCAAGATATTTATGCACTTTGTTTGGAAAATCATATGATCCAACAGTCTCTTTATCTTCGTGCTCATTCTACCTTCAAATCAACAAGATTCAACATTTCCTAAAATTATTAAGCTCTCCGAAACATGCTTGTAGTCTTTAGCTTCATTAAAATTTTGATACAAGTACACCGCATCTCTCTCCTCTTATTGCTCCATCATCCACTAACACGTTTTTCTTCTTAACAGCATTCCCATCCCTAAAGATTTTTTATGAACTATACCACGTTAACATCTTAAGAACTACTTTTTAAGAATTTTTATACTTTATTTTTGGATCCTTAAGGTGAGTTCTTTAATTTTTTAAAAAAATCTTTTTATGGATCTCATGCTAATTATTATTAATCAATACCCTTAATATTTTATAATTTAAAATCTAACTTTTGTCAAAAAGAAAAAATTAAACACCTTTTTGGAGTCCTTCCCAAAGGAAAACAAAATAAAGAAATAAAAATGAAGATGGTCTAATATATATATATATATATATATTATGTATGTATGTATACATATTTGTTGTCAGTTTCCACTAGAGCCTGTTCTTTTTTTGCTCACTGTCTTCTTAACCACTTTCTTGGCAATTATATGTCCATTCATAATTTTACAGTCATAACGTGAGTATAACGAGCTAGATCGCCGACGAATGATGCCACGTGCATCAATCTGTAGTTTCCATCCACTTTCAGTATAAAACAGGAAAGACCACTCTCTCTGTGTGGAGATTGTGTCCAAAAGAATCCCCAACGATAGATGCTAGAACATTACTTTAATACTTTATGTCATTGGATTTATATCTTCAACAATCCAAACATAATTTCTTTATAAGATTCTCTCTATCGTCATCTCTCCAACATTAAATTAATAATTAAAATTTGTTACAGTCCCACATTAAATAATAGCATGAAGTAAGCATAATACTTAAGTTTTAAAAATTTCTCCATATATTAGATTAATCTTTTAGATTGAACTTTTCTATTAAGCTTAGTTAATAATATTTGATGTTCTCATTGAGAATTAACTCTATTGAAGGAATGACTTGAAAAAGGAGTGATTTGAGAGGGAATTATATATATATAAAAAAACTATTTGATAAAGTAGAGTAAGAGCCTTTCAAATTATGAACAACTTTGAGTGGAGAGTTCAGAGTACACCAACATGGCATTATTGGCTTTTAAATAAGGGTGGTAATGTTGTAGTCCCATATGGGATAGTAGCATAGACAAGGTATTGTGTTTAAATTTAAGGGGTTTTCCCACTTATTAGACTAGCCTTTTGGTTTGGTTCTTCCCTTGTGCTTGTTCCTTTGAAAGCTAACATTTACGTTGGCCTATTCTAGACTATCCACTCCAGGTAACTCATACTCAAAAGAGCTCTCACTCTTCTTCACCCTTCATCATGTAGCTCTTTTCCATGTAACCCTCTCTTAGGTCATTCCTTTTCTAGATCACTTATTTTGTAAGGTTGACTCTCAACGAAAGCATCAAATTTATGACTAAAGTTTAAGGGAAAAACCTAACATGAAAGACTAGTTTGATATGTGGGAGATCCCCTTAGATTTAATTATCACAGTCAGTCCATATTACTATCATATGGGGGACCATAACGAAATTGCTTATATTCTTAAATTATTTTGTAATTTTACCGTGTTGTCGCCTTTCTCCTTATAATTTTAATCAATTATTATTTGTTATAGTATCTAAAGGAAGGAACTTTGTGGAAATTGAAATGAGTAAAATGGAAAATTTTATTTTCAATATATTTTAATGTAATTTATGTGGCATATCTTATTGTATCCATGTGTATGATACATCGTTGAAATAGAGAGATTTTTTTTTTTTTAATAGAGACATTTTATAAGGATTTGAAGATATGTTTTCAAACAAAAGAGCAACTTGTCTTTGAACTTGGAAAATGTCCAAAATATTGATAATGGGGTTGAGAATTTGATCCAGACTCAATGCAAATATAAAAATTAATGATATTTCAAAAAATAAGGTATATTTATAGCCTTCATTTTTGTATAATTAAAAAATAATTGAGGTGGTCTCTCATAGATTTCTATGTATTAATTACCCACAAAAATCTAAGATCTCCTTATGAATCATTTCATTCCTATTGGAATTGAATTGAATCTCATTAATCAATTTGAATGACCTAATTGGAACTATAGTGTATAGATAAAGATATTGATGAGAAGAAAATGATTAGCCTCTCTTTAAATGCATTGGGAGAGAAATCCTCTTATGTTTTTGGGAGATCCCTTTAACCATTTTATGGTAGTTTTCACTTTTTGGTTATGTTGGTTTATTACATTTACAATAGCACATTCTAGATAACATTTTTATCCACTATTTTTCAAAATCAAATACAATCAAATTTTCTACACCTCATAAACTACACTTTAAATATGAATTAATCTAATGAAATAAGCATGGATATCAAGTACAATTCTCATCATGTAAATACCCATTCTGCATCTCCAATAGTTTTTTTCATACTTGTTTGCTTGTGTTCTTCCCTTTACATCTTGTAAATACCAATTTATTCTAGCAATTTGCTTCTTGTGCTTTTTTCTTGTATATATGTCCTTATTTGCTTTTTTTTTTTTTTTTTTTTTGTCTTTGCAAAGTTTCCCCTTTTAGTGGTGTTCTCTCTATCTTCTTATAGGTTATGATGGGTTAGTACTTGTAGTTTGTCTTTGTATTTTTCTATCTTGTCTACCTTGTTATTTTCTATGGGTGATGTTCTTTGTGCCAATTTCCTTTTCTACTCTTTATAGGATTGGCCTCATGAAGTGAGTTCCCCACAAAAAAGGAAAGAAAAAGAAAATCCAATAAGATGGTTGAAAATGTCAACAAAGAACTAGGCTGGCAAATCACATGAAAAATCTAGTGTAGTGGGTGTCATATGAGAATGCTTTGTTAGAGTTTGGTAGGTTTACTAAATTGCAAACTAGAGTTAATGAATTTTTATCTACATTTGATGACATCTATGTAAATTTAATATGATTATGAATTAAGGTCCTTGCTCTATCATGGTTTATGTTTTAGTGATGGAAGAATGGAAGCCTAAAATGAATTTTGATGATGTTAAATTGGATAGAGTGGCTTATTGGGTTCAAATACATGGTTTGAAACTTAACCAATGACAAAAAAAAAAGTAGAAAAATTGGGTAGGTCTATCGATTAATTAGTCAAGATTGAATCACTTAAATCTTCCTTTGATGCATGACAAAGTTACCTCAAGATTTATTGTGAAAGTGAATGTTATTGAACCTTTGCACTCAAGGTTATGGGTTAGAAGTCTAAATGGTGATTAATATAGACTGTTGGTGAAGTACGAAAGGTTGTTTAATTTTTTCTTTATGTGTGGCAATTGATCATATATGTAGAAGGTGTTCCTTTTCTATGTGATATCCCTATTTTTTGAGTTACTAGCTCGGGACATGGGTCAATATCCTTTGATTTATACTAAACCTTACGAGGTAATCACAATAATTAGTTAAAGTGAGCTTGTAAAGTTTGTTTCGTAAAATATAGACTATAAGTGGATAAATTTTACTATAAATATGAAATAGCAAATTGGATCATTATTTATTGGAGACTTAGACATTGAGTTTCGATATATAGCAAGATCTCAGAGATAGACTAATTGGCATATAAAATTAATACATATTAATAAAAATATGATATTAAAGTATAGTATTTCTATAAGCATTATAGATAACACATTCATACATTTATAATATTTACTAATTGGAAATAAGTGATTTAGACCCCTAAAGTATAAATTAGCAATAATAATAATAAGGAAAAACAAATAAACCTAAGCTAATGATGAAATAGAAGCAAGATATAGCTCATCACATGGAATAATTGGCTTAAGGGAGAGAGAATAACATAAAAAATAAAAAATATTATACTAAGTAGAATATCCAACTTCGGGAGATAAAGACTCTAAAATAATTTCTCCCTTCCGCTAATACTCATCAAGAAATTGTACCAAAAAATTCAATATGCAACCATCATTAAGTTATTATAATCCAGCATCAAGAAGAAAACAAAAAAGGTTTTAGCAAACTATTAAAGGAAAGTGGAAATATATAAGGTTCAGTGTTGTCTAGCATGCTTCAAAGATCTAGGGAGATTTTTCTTGTAAACCAACTCAAGGGGTTAAAGGAGTGGCTGATCTCAAGGTGCTCTAATAATGAGAGGGATGATGGCAGTGACTAGAATGTTGTGGGTTGGTAAGCCCTTATTTTTTACCAGTTTTGTATATTTTCTTAAAGATAGAAAATCACATAAACTCTAAAAAAAAATGTATTTTAGGCTTATTTTTTATGCAAATTATGAGAATAATTTTTATTTTGTAAAACTTTTAATGGATATACTTGAAATAGAATTCGAACTGGTTTTTGAAACCTTTGTCAGTGTTATTTTGACTTAATTTTTGGTTTATAGATTTGTAACATGTCATGTTGAATTTGTATGATAAGAAATTTTGGTTAGTATCTCGTTTCATACTTATTAAAATTCGTTTGATTGATTTGCCCAATTTTTGGAAAATTAATTGTTAGTGAGTTTTTGTATAACAACTAAATCAATATGATTTTAAAAGATTTCTAAAGCTTAAATGTGACATTAGAAGTTATTGAATTTGAACTTGCGCTAAAATTTGATCAACTATGTAATTTAGGGTAATTTTTGAGTAAGTTAGGAGGTAAAGTGGCCAGTTTGAAAAATATACAAGGAGAGCTAGTTTAACATTAGTAATTGGTAGTATTTGAAGTACATATTTTCTTAAGCTCATAGTATTTTTCATAGATTTGTTTGAACTTATTCACTCTTTATTGTGTAATTTAGTTTGTATTTGGATATACAACTAGCTAAATTGGTAAATTCTAATAGACTTAACAATAATTTGATTAATTACATGGATTAAACTTATTACTTGATGGAACAACTTGGTGCTATTTAGTCTTGATTTAAGGAGGTATTGGTGATAATTAATTGGCCTTAAGTTAAATATAAACTTAGCATAGTCTAATTACATAAATATTATAACCTAGGAGTAAACTAATGTCTTGGAATATCTTAACATTGTGCAACACTCGAATATTGAACCTAGTAGAATAAAGTTTGTTAAACATGGATAAGAAATGAACAAATTATGAATATGAGTAGCCAATGGTGTAAAAGCATAACACAAATGGTGTTAAGCTTTACTATATGTTTGATATTTAAATTTAACTAATTTATTATAATGTAACTAGGTGATCTTAGGCCTGGAAATTAATTATTAGACCATTTACTGAATTATTGTGAGAATTTGTTTATTTAGGGGAATATCCCTATCTATTGTTTGTGTTGTGTTATGATTGATACTATAGGCTACTTGCTTATTATCTTCTAAAGCCTATGAAATCACTAATTATGAGCATCACATGAGGATATGATGTTGATTTACTATAGGAATTTCAATCTTAGACGGTGTTTAATAAACTTTGTTAAAATGAATTAAATGTCGCAAAAAAGATTTAGCCACGTTTAATAATTGTTGCTAATAAACATTGCCAAAGGTCCGTCGCAAAAAATATTTGCGACGTTTATTTTATAAACGTCGCTAAAGGTGGAAACGTAGCTAAATGTGTTATATTGGGTGATGTTAGAACGTTGCTAAAAATAGGTAATACATGAAGTTTAAACGTAGTAAAATGACAATTAAAAAATTAAAGGAAAAAAAAGTATAGTAGATCAGTACTATAGGCGACTTTTAAACGTAGTAAAAGACTACCATTAGCAACATTTAGACGTTGCTAATAGTTATGATAGATGACGTTTAAACATAGTAGTAGCACAATAAAAAAAATTAGGGATACAAAGAGTGCGGTAAATGAGTAATATTGGCTACATTTAAACGTAGTAAAAGATTATTATTAGCAACATTTAGACGTAACTAACATTTATGATGGGCGACGTTTAAATGTAGTTAAACCACAATTTAAAAATTTAGTGGACCAAAAAAAGTGTTGTAGTTGAGTAATATTGGCGACGTTTAACCATAGTAAAAGAGTTACATTGGCAATGTTTAGACTTAGCGACAAGGTAATTATGCGCGATGTTTAAACGTTGTGAAATAGTACATTGGCAATGTTTAAATGTCACTATAAAGCCAGGTTAGCAACGTTTAAATGAAGTAATTATAATAAGCATTGATTTCAACTTGCATTCACAATCTTCATATGAGCCAACATACACTTGTTTAGTTATACACAATTATAACTGATACTTTAAGCTAATTACCTCAAAGTTAGCTAAAAACTCATGTAGATAACTATGTACTAAATAAATACCTATCATAGTTCAGTGTCAACCACAAGTTAAGGCTTAGAAAACCAAATCAGCTTATGAAGTAAGTACAATACAACTGGTTTAGAAAGAATCCATGTTTTTATCAGCTCAAATTAAGTAATTCAACCAGTGCTATTGCAGATAAAAGGTCACATTATTGATATCTTACTCTTCTTTCTACTAGTGCTAAGAAAGTCTTAAGTATAATTTGTGCTAAAATGATTTAAAATTCCAACTCTTTAAAGTTCATTTGCTCTCTCCACTAATTGTCCCAAAATTTGTGGCTCTTGTTCTATAAAACCCTCTACACAACCTTTGTTATCAGTTTCATGGATAATAAGCTAAGTGTGGAAGCTGCATGGGAAATATCTACAGCTGGCATAGGGATTCTCACCTAAAAAACAAACATATTCTCTTTATAGTTTGTAGCATGACTAGAAGTTTCCTAAGGTTGGATATTGTAAATATTTGATGATAAAACCTGATAAAGTTGAGTAGCTATAGTAATCATTCTTAAATGTTTTCAAAAACACGGCATAACCCTTACACAGGCTCTACAAGCTCATGGTAGCCTCGTTCTCTATATTGTGCTTTTATAAAATCCACAAGCTTGTTGTAAATTCATGCACCATGTGGAAGGAAGAACCAACTTCTTGGATTGATTCATGTAAAGAAATGCACAATCAACAACATTGTCCGTTGGATATGCACCAGATCTTGACAATTACATTACGACCCATACACTTTGTGCCCAATAATCTGTGGTCATATTTCTTTGCCTCTTCTAGCTTTTGGATATATTCTTGTACAAAAAAAAAAATAAAAAATAGACACATGAGATTATGGAAGCACGTTAGGTAACACAATTCTATGGCATTGTATCTTCAACGCTATTTGACAGAATATAATGTAACTATTATGCATACACCATAACTTTCAAATTATATTTTTTTTATTAAACCAAATAAAAGAAATAATGATATTCTATCTACAAATGAAAGCAACAATGCTTACAAATAGGTGAAGAAATAGCCTCAAACAACAAAAAATTGAATATCTAAACAAAAATAAATAAATAAGACAAATGATAAAACATTAATGAGAAAAAGAAACTAAGATGCAGGCACAGAAAGAAACAATTCAAACAGGCCCTAAAAGGTTTTTTTTTTTTTTTTCCTTTGGTTAAATAGGTCATAAAAGGTTTACCACTAAAACCAAAATGGAGATCAACTTCAAGATTCTATGCTTCACACTGAAACACCTAAGCTAAGCATCTACTAGAGTTAATTTACATCACATGAAATAAACGACATCATAACAATTCAACATTTTTTTTCTTTTTTTGGATAAAAAGTCAGATATAACAATTCAAGAATTGAAATATGGAGTCATATTTAAATCATAAGTTCATTTGCATACCAACATTGTAAGGATTAGAAAGTAAAAAATTTACATTGAATACAAATAATTTTCTTAAAAGGAAACGATAACTTGAGTAGATTTTTTTTTTTTTATTTTTAATGGTTGAATACTAAAGTAGATAGTTAAAAGGGACAAATCTATAAAAGTCAAAAACAGACAGGAGACTACACCCTAATCAGAAATGAAACAATTTCAAAGGGAACAAGCAAGTAGGAAACTCAAAGAGGGCATTGCCATCCTCCATCGTGAAGGAAACATGTAGTGGGGACAAGGCTTAAGTGTTGTTGCTGTATCACTCAACTTTTCGATTTTGCAATTTCATGTATGAACAAATATCCTATTATCACAAACTCTTCAAAAGGTCTAAAGCAACTCTGTCTTGACAGATATGAATGTGCAAGAAATTAGATGAAATGAGCGTTACCAAAACACATAATTGAAAAAAAGTATCCATTAGCAAGACTGTTTTGGTAATGTAATTACAAAACTAATAGCAAAGGATAGTTCAATATCTTCTTATCTCCTTATCAATGAGAATAATCAAGACATCGTTACCTTAAAACCACCCACACCTATCGATGAGAATAATTTTGAAACAGAATTAGTATATATGTTACATTTAAGACTATTAATATAATAGATACACACTCACACATGCATATTAAAATCATCATTGGCAAAGAATCTAGTTATATATCTATTCATGATTAGATCTTCAGAGAGCACCATTAGAATTTCACAATGCTCCCTGGAGTTATCCGGATAAAGATCATATAATTTCTAATTTCTAGTTAGATTTTAATTTGCCAATATCTTGTTTGTTTTACCAAATAAACTAGCTTGAAGTACCTAGCAACCAGATCACTAAGCCCTAAGATACATTCACCATTAGTCACCCCAATGACTTGCACATTCCTCTATGGCCAATTTTTCAATACCTCATGTATATTTTCTCTGCAAAACATTCGTGAAGAAGAGTCAAACATCAAGAACAAAGAGAGTAATTATTAGCTTGATTCCACAATGCACAATATGTAGAGTCCATTTAAGTGATAGCTTGATTATTAACAGTAGAGGAACATAGGAAGATGACCATTCTATGATTCAAACTATCCTCTTTCAAATCATTTGTCAATCAAACTGAATGTAGGACACCTCACAATCTTTGAAAACATCAATATTCAACCATACTTGCATGCCTAAAATAACAAAGTACGAGATAGATAAATGCACTTGTGGTCATTAGCCACACATGTATGCACATTTTTAGCGTAGCATGGAAGTTGGTTCTTTTGCTTCCAAAAGCATGAAATATAATACATATAAGTTCACATCTTTCTACTTAGAAGATTTGATGCAACATATTAACTTAACAGAAAACAAATGAACAACTAACTAACTATAGTGCAAAAGGCAACCACATCCATGACCCAAGTGACCTAAATCTTATATATCGGTGGAACATATCCACAACCTTATCTGCTTCCTCAACCGTACTCATGAGTAGGCCATTACAGTGGAGATTGCTGAGGTATAAAGATACAATCTTTATATGATTTAGCTAATTGAGATGAGTTTATAGGGGGAATTTCATGTGTTTTAAGTAGTTGCTCATCCAAACCTGGCTTAGTATATGTACACTTGAGTGCCAAAAGGTATCGCATCCTTCATCACTATCAAATGTGAAGAGCTTGATCTCACAATCACCCTTTAATGGCCTACTCATGTCCCATAAAACTCCGTTCACTTGAGAAATCAAAGCATTCGAAACTAAACTCTTTGAGAAATCAAAGCATTCGGTGGAGCAATTCATATAGGTGCTAGGATAGAGTGATGCACCCTTCCACCAAAACATATGAGCTATGAGCCAGAACATGGAACACCTCAAGATAGTGCACCTTAATCTAGAAATCCATACTTCGATAACCCAACAATCAGACCAACATATGAAGCCATCCACTAGTTATGCAAGCATGCCAATGTGCACCTTAGGAAAGAAAAATAGTAGCATAAATACAAGGAAATAAAAAGGCTATTCTGCCCAAAGATAGTTAGTGACGGCAGTTTCACTAAGGAAGTGCAAGCAAGCATTAATTAACCAATACACTTTCAGCCATTGCATCCCTCAAATGGCCAATCCCATAAATCAAAGTTAGGACAAATACACCAATTCCATAAAGCTATGAAGCCCCCAAATCCATAGCTACAAATGAACTTGATACACCATCTACCTTAATAAGTAGGTAAAGGGCCAAACAAGGAGCACTTGCTGAAAAGACTAGTAGACATAAGATAAATAAGACTAATATAACAGGGAAGGATAACCAATGGTTCAATAACATGGCAAGGTATAATGACATATACTCCCAGAGTCGGAAGCCAGAATCCAAGCCAAATGGTCTAACGCCAAGAACCTATCTACCGTCAAACAATAAACCTTGGACTCCTCTAAACCATTTTTGAAATAGATGAAGGTTGTAACTCTTGGCATTAGTAAGTCAAAAGGCTGCTATGGGTAAAGGGAATATACACTTATAAGAAAGCTAACTTGAAATAGAGGATACCAAAACCCCAATATACTAAGCATGATAAAAAAGCAATAGCGGTTGCAAGCTTGCAGGCACAATCCCTTAGTCCAAATCCTAGGAAAACCCTAATAATCTACTAGAGCTCTATGATTATTACAAAATTTGATTCCCTACTAAAACTTGATTCTACAATGGACAAAATGTAGAGTCCATTTAAGTGATAGCTTGATTATTAGCTGCAAAGGAACATAGGAAGATGACCATTCTATGATTCAAATTGTCCTCTTTCGAACCATTTGTCAATCAAACTGAACGTAGGACACTCCACAATATTTAAAAACATCAATATCCGACCATACTTGCATGCTTGAAATAACAAAGCACAAGATAGATAAATGCACTTGTGGTCATTGGCCACACATGTATGCACATTTTTAGTGCAGAAGTCAACTGTAGCATGGAAGTTGGTTCTTTTGCTTCCAAAAGCATGAAATATAACACATATAAGTTCACATCTTTCTACTTAAAAGATTTGATGCGACATATTAACTTAACAGAAAACAAATGAACAACTAACTAACTACAGTGCAAAAGGTAACCACATCCATGACCCAAGTGACCCAAATCTTACACATCAGTGGAACATATCCATAGCCTTATGCACTTCCTCAACCATACTCATGGTCACAAACCCAAACCCCCTACTTCGATCCGTCTCTTTATTATAAATAACCTACAAAACAAAAACAAAAACTTCAAATTACCAATGTTCTCTACTTAGAGGGAGGGGAGGAAGCAACTACTTAAAACACATGAAATTCCCCCCATAAACTCATCTCAATTAGCTAAATCATATAAAGAATGAATCTTTATACCTCAGCAATGTCCACTGTACCAGCTCGCTCAAATAGCATAGCTAATCTCTCACTATCAACCTCACAAGGTAAGTTGCCAACAAAAACCTTTGCCTCTTCGAGCGATTCAACATAATCCTCTCCATTTCCTTCTCCACTCTCATTTTCACTCTCAATCTCAATCTCATTTTGATTTCTCCAATCTTCACTAATAACACCTAAATGTTCACCTTCATTCTCACTCTCATTCCCAAATACCTCTTCCTCTTCTCCTTGCCGATGTTCAATTGTTGTCATCGTATCGTTGTCTTCTTCCTGTTGCACCCAATCTGAGGTTTGGGCAATGAAGAGGACAAAACGATTAGGGTTTTTGGTAATGATGGAGAAGGATTTTGGTTGAGTGGAGTGAGAAAAAGTTAGGGTTTTAAGGGGTTTGATGGAGGAGAGGATTGGTAAATAATGATGAGGAGAGGAAGTCAGGGTTTTGGAGGAACAACATGAAGATGAGTTAGTTAAAGACAGGAGGTTCAGGACTGGTGTGCCTAAGGTTGACATTTTGAGAGAGAGAGAGAGAGAGAGAGAGCGAGCAAGACGGGGAGAAGGGGTTTTAGTTGAAGATATAAAGTCAGGGTCTCGGAATGGAAATGGGGTTTAGATGCGCCGAAGGCTAAGGTCTTTAAAATTGGCTTTATTTTATTTTAATATCATGTATTATTGACTCATCATTTAATTATTATTTTGGTATTATATTATATTAACACTCATTTAAAACTAGGTATTCAAGGGAATAAAATAGTGAAAAATAAAATGATAAATACATGTATCATATATAAATCAAATTAGATATAAATAAAGAAAAAAAGATGGAGTAATTATGTATATATTATAATTTGAATTTCAAATTTTTGAAAAAAAAGATTTAAAAAATAATAATTTAAATATTTAACCTTTTCATTATTAGTTATTATATATATATTTTAAGCATAACCTCTATTATCATTTACACTAAAACATTTTATGTGTATATAGTTTATATATTTCACTTTAGTTATAAATGTCACTAATGATATATTTTTTGCAACATTTAATAAACATAACTAAAGTATATTAAAATTAGCAACATTTGAAAAATATGCAAACGTTACTAAATATAGAAATTCCTGTAGTGATTGTGATTGAAAGTTGAATTTGGCTACTTGATGTTTTGTTGATTATATTTGAATATGTTTTGGCTAAGCATACTAGTATTCTTGGTGTGTGAAGCAAGGTGTGGGGAAGAATTGAACATACTCTTGTGTCATATAAGAAATGTACTATTGCTTTGCTATATATTCATAAGAGTTGATCTTGGATATTAACATTATTTTGGTTGGTAATTTGATTACTTATTGATTAGAGTTGCTAACAAGAATTTCTTGTAGGTATATCTTGAGATGAAATTGTCTACCTATATTATGAATTGGCTAAGTGCCTTGTTTGATGAGTACGTTGTTCATTGATAATTTATATCGATTGGGTTCTTAGTATTTGCCTATTGTGTTCATGGCATGGTATGAGTGGACCTAAGGGTCTAGCTTTGTTATGTTAGAGTGTGATCTCAGTTTTCATCATGTAGATAGTATGAGTCTTCCACAACTCTAAGTCTATTACAATTCCATCACTAGGATATTTTAGTTGAGCCATTAAGTGCTGTTTGATTATGATATTGACCTATTTATTTTATGAGCATGAGCATAGCATTTGTGGATACTTCAGTATCTGCAATGATACTAAGCTGTTGATTATATGCTTGTTTATGAGTTTACTTTGCGATCCTTGGTTACTTTGTTTCTTGTTAGTTTACCTTTTGTACTTACTTAGCTCTACAAGGAGCAAAGCTAAAGGATTAGTGTTTGCTGACCTTAGGTTCAAGTATGGACAAGTAAAACAACATTTTGGGCTTTGGGGCTTATTTGAGAGCATTAGTTTGGATTGATGAATAACTTAGATTTTTGTTCACTTTTTGTATAAGTAGATCATATAGATAGATAGAAATATATATATATATATATATATATATATATATTTATCTCCTATAGAAGTGATGTAACCTTAATATAGGTCATCTACATTGTTTTGGGTATTGGTTGCAATAGGTAGGTAAGGTAAGGTGGATCATTTAACCGTAATCTTTACATAAGTGATAAGTTAGAGTTTGAACTCAATAGGTGATGACACTCCTAATATGCAGTTTAGGTTTGACTCTATAATATAGGTTAAGCACATTAGATGGGTAGTAAGATGTTTATATAGGTGATTCTTTATTACAGTGAAATGGTATTGATTGTATAAAGTAAGTTTAGGTTGCAATTTGGTTAAGCCTTATGCTTACCTTATGGATAGTATAACAATTCCACTTTTAGGTACCGTATTTGTATAAGTTTGAATTTTATTTTCTAAGCAAGTTATATAGAAACCTAAAAGGTAGATAGTTATATTCTAGTGACTTAGAGAGGAGTTTGGACAATGAGGGATGCTTGTGTGTAGAATAATTGGGAAGATAATAGAGTATGGCACAAAGTGAAGGAAATAGTGATAGAGAATGATAGGGTGGTTATTATAGAGTCAAATAAGAAATTAGGCCCTAACATTAAGATTGAATCAAAGATTGTCCCTCTAACTAAGTCACACACATATGCAACTATTCTTACTTACTCCCTACAATTAGAAAGAGTTAACCCCTAAAGACGATTCCTACCTAGATCCTTGAAGCCATGGACAAAATTGGATCTATTGTAGACACACAAACATGAGTGACTAAAGCCCTAGTGATATAAGAAATGACTCAGTAAAACAATATTTTGAATCCTACCTTAGACATCGAGATCAATATTTCCCAACTCAAACCTACTATTCATAAATAAATTTCACCTTCCCATTAGCCTTTAGAACCTAAACAACTCTACAACAATCATGTAGAGAATGCACAAGTTGAAGATCATGGTTAAAAGCAATTGGAACGACTATTTAAGGCACATAATTACTTATGGTTGAAAAGAAGCTATGAGGTGGATATAGATAGTGGGAAGATAAATGTTAAAGTGGAAGTAATGAATGATAGTATTTGTTTGGAATGTAAAGTAAAGGGGACTTGTGAACACAAGAAAAGAATACATGAAAAGAAAGTAAAGACGATCAAGAGGGTTTTGGACAAGAAGAGCCAGAGAATCATTTTAACATAAATTACTTTGTTTGAAGTTCTAATAGAAGAGCTTAATTCTATGGATAGTGGTGGTTGGCCCTATATAGCCATGAGGGAGCCATGTTAACCATATGTTGGAACTATTAAGGCATGGGTCCATCCTTAACAATTCTACTCATTTAAGAGACCTAAGAAAAATATTGAAAGGCTAATAAGTAGGTATAGATTTGTTAGAGGTCATTATCTAGAGCTTAGAGCAGTTGCTGGTGACTTCTGTATATGTTAGGTAGAGGGCATGCAAGTTGATGTTATATGGGATGACAAACATTACATTGATTCATTAGTATCTAATGCTAGTAATAATGTAAGAGGATGTGTGACATAGCTCCATTCAAATACTAATTTTAGTAGAAAAATAAGAATAGAGGATATTGGAGGAGATAGGTTGGAACTTGATGATCGCTAGTTAAGCATGGATGATTTTGATGAAAATTTAAGAGATGATGAGAAAGAAGGTGGCAAGTTATGAAGTCGAAGATAGATATAGGGGCTCAAAAACATGATATCTAATGTTAGTCTTATTAATGTGGACTTTCATTGTCCTAAATTTACTTGTTACAATCAAAGGGATGGTGATGATAGAGTAAAGGAGCATATTAACAAGGGTCCTATGTCATCAAGTTAGTTAAGAAAGTATCCTAATACTCATATAAGTAACTATCTATAGTTGGCTTAGACCATGCGGCCATTATTCTTGATACAGCTAAAAGTGAGAGAAGAGGTGAAAGAAAATTTCATTTTGAGAAAATGTGGTGTTGTCATTGAATCCTCACTAGGTGTGTGCAACTTGCATAAATCAAGCAAAATGAGCTAAAGGGGGTATCAGATGTGACTTTGCATAACCACTTTGTAAACATCCCATTTTTGCTCCTAATAATTAATAATAATCAATTTTCAATTTTTTTCATTTTTTTACAATTTTTCTTCTAAATTAGCAAAAATAGGAAAAATATTCAAAAAATAAAATAAATAGGAAAAATATATCAATTTTGGAAAATAATTGTAGAAATAATAATAAAAGGAGTTAAATAATTTTTACAAATTTCTATAATTTCAAAATAATATAAAAATAATAAAAAATTGCGTTGCATATATGTAAATTGTGTAAATAAAAAAAAAAAACTGAGAAGTGGGCTAGCCTAGTTGGTTCGAGCCATGACCTAAAGGCGCATAGGGGTGGGCTCAGTCGAAGGATCAAAACTCGGAGGAGGCATTTCCGCGTTTTGCTCGATTTTTATTTTTGCCTGGGATACGTGTCAGCTTGTGATTGGATGGAGGGAACGCACACGCCGGGCACGTGATCGTCTTCAACCTTCGTTCGAGATCGTCGCTGGTGGGGAAAAAACGAATTTTGGCCATTTTGATTCGATTTTTTACACAAATCCAACAGATTTTTAACTGAAATAGGATAAACATCATCCAATTGGAATCAAATCGCAACAAATCGAAAGATTTACACAAATCGGAGATGGGTTTTTCAACTGAAATCCGATTTGTCTCAATAAGAGGAAATCCGAGCTTATCCAGCTCGATTTCTTGCGTCTATAAATAGGAATCGAGGGGTGGAAGTGATGTGCCTAAACACTCTTGAAAGCACATTCAAAAGACTTAAGAAAAACTATCTTAAGTCAAGGCAAAATTGGATAAAAAAAAGGGCAAAATGACGTGAACCAAGTGAAGATATGACGAAATCCAAATGTCCAATGATATAATTAGAATACCACACTGATAATACCTTCTAATAACACCCTAATCTTATATAATCCACGCAAATAATCCACAATATGACAAAAGAAAACCGTGACAAAAATAATCCCTTTCAAATAGTGAAGAACATGTTTCCTAGGGAAATTTTCAATGATGAACCAAATATAATTGATAAATACTTCAAATAAGCACAAGAATTCGTGTACAATAAGGTGTATTTCTAACCAAGAAATATCTCAATTCAACCCTAGATATGACACACTAGAGAAGAAAAGAAATCACAACAAAATGAAATTGATATAACTCACAATTTCAAGATGTTGCACTCGCCACAATTTCAACTCTTAGGATTGAAATTGATAAGAGTTTGGAACCAAGGTATGAACCCTAATTCTCACATGAAAGGAAGAGTATATTCTGCAAAAATAAGCCTCCTCAAACCCTTTCTTAAGCAAGTATTTATACTTGCTACTCTTAAGGTTAAAAAGTACTCAAAATTACAAGTTTGCCACTTTTAAGGTGGCTAACCCTAAATGAAAATTACAACAAAATAAAAGTGTCCCAAAACCAAAAATACAACCAAAATAGTTCATAAAAGAATAAATATATAAAAGAAATGGTCTTCAAGATGCCGGTCTTCTATAGGATCCATCGGCCCAACTCATCGCCGGTTCAAGTCGGTCCATGGATAACTCATAAGCTGAGTCTGAGGGAATTTGTCCATTGCCCTATAGAATATGATAAGTGTTCCTGTTGGAAAACACAATACAAGAATAATAGAAAAGAGGTTAATATATAAATAATTCCGGGGTCGATTTGCTCAAAATAGGCCCTCATCGCCAAGATTTGAAATCTTTTAGTTCTTGCCCTAATGATAGGTCTTGTCAGATTTTTATTCCTATCATCTCCTCGGACCTCAAAAAGATTTGTCCTCAAATATGGTAGATTAAATGCAATGGAGACTTTGTTTTCTCCTAGCAATCCATCTGAAGAAATATCTCTACAGAATCCCAATATCTGAAATACTACAGGTGGTGTTTGTTTTCTCTTCTCCATTTCCAGGATGTATCTCTTCTGCAACACAAATAATGACACATTATCCACTGAGGTGTCCCATATCTCAACCCATTTCACTGATATTGTTTCCTCCTTTTCTAACTCATCTGTATGTCGCTGATCCTGATGGTCTTCTAGTGGTTGGCCCAACTACTCATTGCCCTCTAAGACCTCAGAATACTCTAATGGTGTACTCAACTGCTCGTGAATCTCTAGTGTCTCTGAAGGAGAGCATAACTGACCCTAAACAATTTGGTTCCTTGGTAGTCTGCTCCTAGTAACCTGGAATGAATAGGATTGCCTCTGTCTTTCCACTTTCAAGGCTAACTGTATAGCCTTATCAAGTGTACTATATCTTTGAAGCTCAACTACACAAGCTATCTCATACTTCAACCCAGATACAAAACATGCTAGGGTTTGTTCAGGAGGTTCAACTGATCCACATTTGATCACTAGTGTCTCAAACTCCTGTACATAGTCATCCACTGTTTTACCCCCCTATCTTAGTGTCTGGAGACGCATAAATAACTCATGCCTGTAGTGTTTCGGTATAAACCTATTCCTCAAAACTCGTTTCATGTCTCTCTAAGTGTGTATTTCAGTCTCTCCATCCCTTCGCCTACTGATCGCCATATTTCTCCACCACAAAGCGGCATACCCTGTGAACTCTACAGCTGCAAGGCGTACCTTGAAGTCTTCATCAATCTCATAACACTTGAATAGAACCTCAACTTGGTCTTCCTAGTCTAGGTAATCATCAGTGGAACCCCTACCATCAAATGAAGGCATTTGTAGCTTCACACACTCTGGTCCTCCAGGTGGTCTAAATTCCCTATCCGAGTATGGATTAACCCCAAAATTATCATCTCTGCCTTCCCTAAGAGCATGATAATCCCCTTCTACTTTAGGTAGTGCTTGAAGGTTTACCACAGGTGGTGGTGGTAATGTCATCCTATCAATTCTTGTTGCCAATGTAGCAACAATTGTGGTAAGGTCCTGAAGTTGCTCATCTAGAGTTCTTCCACTTGTATTTCGACGACCTGGTCTGCCACCCACTTGGCTATTGGACTCATTTCCAATGTCCCCATTCACACTATCATATGGTATGTTTGTGGATGCGATTTATCTGAAGTACAAATGTAATCTCAAATAATTTGTAGCATACTCCCTTCACTTCACCACGTCACAATAACAAGTTTGGATAACAACACACACACTTGTACACCCACGGTGCAATAAGTCACCAATGTAACAAATACTTCTTATCACTTCAAATATATTAGAATAATTGAAGCACAAATAAATACTTCCAAGTAGTTAAGATATTGAATTCAACTAAGCAAGTGTTTAAGTAATAATACTCAATAACTTTCACACTTGAATGCTTATATTTGAATTTCAAACTTCATTACTTAACTTTCCTTTCTTGCTAAAGTTTTACACCCACAATGAGTCTTAATGTGCAGCACCTTACACTACACAAAACTCCACAAATTTGCACCACCGCACACACCTCAATCACAGTGCACTCACTTCACCTCAACACCAATTCACCACGTTGCAACACACAAGTAACAACAATCAATGAAGATGAGTTACTTCCACGGCAACAACAAAATGGATAATAATAACAAGTAGGCTTCCACTTCCATGGCAAATAATGATAACAAAGGACTAATATGTGACTTTCCACAAATGAATTCTGAATTCCACAATAGGCAGCAACTTTCAATTTGAAATTCAAACAACTTCACTTATTGCAAGCCTTCCTCAATTGGTAACAATGAATTTAAATTCAAATAGCAATCATTAACTCCCACAACTTAATTGCATATGTTTTGAATTCAAATAAGTCCTTACTAATCAAAACTCAATGTAATATGCAAATTGTACACCACCAATTCAGAATTACACAATGGAAATCAAAAACAACAAACTACACTTCCTCCTCCACGCCACAACAACCCACGACAAGAATTTTGGTAAGTTTTGCAAGTTCCAAAAATTGTTGAATTAAACAACACTTTGTACTTCTTCCCTTCCACGTAAATTAGTGATCACAAAATGATGCAACAACCTTCCCAAACCAACTCTAACAAACAGCAAAATAAACTCCAAGACAAGGTAATTTCACAAAGTCAAAACCACAACAATCAATACAATTGCGGTTTCCACTAAATCAATCCTAATGGATGATTAACTCCACGAAATCAAATGAAACCAATTCCCTTCTCTCAACATGTGCTCTAATACCAAAAAGATGATGTGCCTAAACACTCTTGAAAGCACATTCAAAAGACTTAAGAAAAACTATCTCAAGTCAAGGCAAAATCGGATCCAAAAAAAGGGCAAAATGACGTGAACCAAGTGAAGATATGATGAAATCCAAATGTCCAATGATATAATTAGAATACCACACTGATAATACCTTCTAATAACACCCTAATCTTATATAATCCACGCAAATAATCCACAATATGAAAAAAGAAAACCGTGACAAAAATAATCCCTTTTAAATAGTAAAGAACATGTTTCCTAGGGAAATTTTCAATGATGAACCAAATATAATTGATAAATACTTCAAATAAGCACAAGAATTCGTGTACAATAAGGTATATTTATGACCAAGAAATATCTCAATTCAACCCTAGATATGACACACTGGAGAAGAAAAGAAATCACAACAAAATGAAATTGATATAACTCACAATTTCAAGATGTTGCACTCGCCACAATTTCAACTCTTGGGATTGAAATTGATAAGAGTTTAGAACCAAGGTACGAACCCTAATTCTCACGTGAAAGGAAGAGTATATTCTGCAAAAATAAGCCTCCTCAAACCCTCTCTTAAGCAAGTATTTATACTTGCTACTCCTAAGGTTAAAAAGTACTTAAAATTACAAGTTTGCCACTTTTAAGGTGGCTAACCCTAAATGAAAATTACAAAGAAATAAAAGTGTCCCAAAACAAAATACAACCAAAATAGTTCATAAAAGAATAAATATATAAAAGAAATGGTCTTCAAGATGCCGGTCTTCTATAAGATCCATCGGCCCAGCTCATCGCCAGTTCAGGTCGGTCCATGGATAACCCATAAGCTGAGTCTGAGGGAATTTGTCCATTGCCCTATAGAATATGATAAGTGTGCTTGGTGGAAAACACAATACAAGAATAATAGAAAAGAGGTTAATATATAAATAATTCCGAGGTCGATTTTCTCAAAATGGGCCCTCATCGCCAAGATTTGAAATCTTTTAGTTCTTGCCCTAATGATAGGTCTTGTCAGATTTTTATTCTTATCAGGAAGCCAGAGCATGGATCAAAAGTGAGAAAAAGAGAGAAAATAAGAGAAATCGAAGCGTCACCGAAGTTCCTCAAGCCGCGACTGCCGACCAAGCTTTGAACCACCACTAGGAGGTGTTTCTAGAGAAATCCACCACCATCATTGGATTCCCTACCCTCGAAAAGCTAGGAAACGACCTCTCAACCTCTTCGAAAGGTCGTCGGAACACCATCAACAAACATTCCTAGCCGCTGTGATCCAACCCGACCGACCCGACCCACGTACAGACCCGGATCCAGGTAAGTTAGATTTTTCGATTTTTTTGATTTATTTATTTATCCAATTTTATTTATTTGTTATTTATTTATTTATTCATTTGTCATTTATAATTCAAAAAAAATAATACTAGAAAAATATTAGAATTTAGATTAGTTTTTTTTTTTAGGTTTAGTTTATGATAAATAATAGAAAATTATAAAAATAAGAAAAAAAAATATATAATAAAAAATAAAAAATAATAAAATCATAATATATATATATATTAGGAAAAATGATAGAATTTAGATTTTTAGTTTAGGGTAGATAAAATAATAAAAATAAAAAATTATTAATTAATTAATTAATAAAAAAATTATTAAAAAAATTAAAAAAAAATAAAAAATAAAAAATAAAAAACCTCCTCGAAAGGCCATTGGAATACCGTCAACGAGCACTCACAGCCGTCATGATCTGACCCGACTGACTCGACCTACGCACCAACCTGGATCTAGGTAAGTCGGATTTTTTCGATTTTTATTTATTTATTTATCGAATTTTATTCATTATTTATTTATTCATTTGTCATTTATAATTCAAAAAAAAAATACTAGAAGAATATTAGAATTTAGATTAGTTTTTTCTAGGTTTAGTTTAGGATAAATAATAGAAAATTATAAAAATCTCAAAAAAATATAATATAAAATAAAAATAGTAAAATCTTAAAATCATAAATAATAATAAAAAAATATATTAGGTAAAATGATAGAATTTAGATTTTTAGTTTAGGGTAGATAAAATAATAAAAATAATAAAATATTAATTAATTAATTAATTAATAAAAAAATTATTAAAAATTAAAAAAAAAAATAAAAAATAAAAAACGAATAGTAATATTAGAGGTAGGTTAAACATAGGGAAATAATTTTTTTTTATCACTTAGAAAAATCCTTTTCTTAAGTAAATCCAAAATTGGTTTTTCCTTAAATTATTATTTTTCAAAAAAATAAAACAATCAAGCTTTGGCTTAATTTTTCCCCAAAAAAATACTAAAATGATAAAAACGTAAACTAGAAGTAATTTTAGAATTAAAATTAACAAACATACTAAAGTTTTTTATGAAAAGCGAACTACGACTTGTTTGATTCTAAATAGTAGGTACGTAGACACCTGTTTGGGGCAACTCTAAAAAGAATAAAAAAATCATTTTCCATAGCTAGAATAAGTTATCTTTAACCAATAAACAAAAACACAACAAAATAATAATAATAACAAAAATTAAAAACAAAATAAATAACAACAAAAGAAATTAGGGTAAGGTTTAGATTTCAGGAGAATAGGGCGGTAACTTTAAGGTTTTAATAGGTTAGCCTCCGAGTCTAGAAACTCTGGTTTTCTATTTCCTCTTTCACAAAAATGAAAAGAGGAAATATCGCTGACTAGTTGTCCAAATTATGATTAACCTGCTCAATTAGTCTTAATTTAGATGAGTATAGGGTCTAGTATAAATCGGATTAGGGATGAAAAATAAAAAATTAGACTCGACAGGATGGCGACTCCGTTGGGGACAGCTCTCTAGTAGGCTAGCCACCTGAATCTCCTCAAATCACTTTTTCCAAGAAATGTCTTTTGATTGTTATACTGTTGTTAACCTTTAAGGGATTTAACTAGATTTAGGGTTCAGTTATTTACTTTTACTGTTGAGTTTGCATAAATGTAATCGTGTAAATAGATACGATCAAACCCGGGCCATCTTAAGACCCTAAGATAGGGGGTCATTGTGTAGGTTTCGGGTGAAGTGATATGATCACCGTTCGAGACTGATTAGGCTACCCCACCCAATGCTTCGATAAGGCATGACATCTATTTCTTCGAGAATGCGGGAGGCCATAGAGCTTGGGGACCTATTAGAACCCACCTATCTGCATACATGAAGTCATGGGCTGGCAATCGATTAATGATGTAATACTTTTATTCTATTCATGGAGTTCAGATACATTTACCTATAATAACATCATATGTACATTGTAAAAAGTCTTTGTAATTAGAGATTTCTATTGTAATAGATAGCTAATTCTATCCTCCACAAAGAGATTCGAGTATGCAAACCTCTAGACCCAAAGTTGGTACTGGACCATTGGTTTACTCTGTACAATCCTGAAGAGCAGGCCTTCATTCAACAGAAGATATGACCCTTCCTCTCACTGATGAAGATGGAAATGAACTTACCTTTGATACGGGCTATTCTCCATCTATGGGAAGTAGAGCCCGCAACTTTCTTCATTGGGCCACATGAGATCACTCCCACTTTGGAAGAGTATACCCAACTTCTGCAGGCTCCATCGCTAACCGACAAAGTGTATGTGCCAGATCTTGAGGCTGGGCCAACTGGTATCTTTAGTAGACTTCTGGGTATTCGCAAGATAGCAATCAACAAGGCCCTAGCAAACTGTAACGGATATTGCATACGGATGGATGAGTTAGAAGCTTGGTTCATAGCTCGGGAAGATGACGGGGATAGGAAAGACATATTATGTAGGGACCCCAAGAGCTACAAATAGAGGAGGGTGAGTGATTTCGTCCTGACAGCCTTCGCTACCATACTCTTCCCTACCGGAACCTTTTATGTTCATTACAGATTTGCAGAGCTGGTGGCCCAATTCTTAGAAGGGAAATCTTACATCCCAGCTCTGCTGGCTGAACAGATTCGAAACTTGAACTTTGTCAAGAAGAAGGGCTACGGGATTCTCTGCTCAAACAGTAACCTCATCCTGATCTGGTTTGTGAGCCACCTCAAATGTTTTGGGCTGAACTTGGTCTGGAAAACTTTAGCCCAACAAGTGGACCTTATGGACTCATGCATAGAAAAGATAAAGCTGCCTAACGACCTTACTAGCCACAGTTGGGTGGAAGTGCTCAAGAGTTTCAATGCCGACGACATCCTGTGGATGGCTAAATGGAGTTGCTGCAATAAAGTCATCCTAACCTGCAAAAACCTTCAGGCCGTACCTCTAATCAGTATTGGCGGATGTATAGGTTATTATCCAAACTCAGTGGTTCGCTAGTTCGGTACCATTCAAGACATAGTTTATCGGCCATCACTAGAAGCAATCACGTTTGAATATCAAGACCCAAATCTGCTGGTAGCTGAGAAGTTTGCCAAGCTGGCAGAGGTCAAAGCCCTATGGGAGGCTCGAATCGAGAGCCCTAATGTTGACCTCGAAGAACTGGATGGCAAAGTAGGCAAGCACCGAGCCACCAGAGATTTCGTGATCCACCAGCTATATTAAATAGGGGAAAGGGCAAATCGAGTCCTAGATATCACCTAACCTGAGCTAGATAAGGTAAATCTAGAGCTGAGAACCTATTTGGAGCAAGTCAGGGCTCGGATGGAAGTATACTTCGAAGCTGTAGACCACAAAAAGGATATCTGGAAGGGTCGGTTCAAAGAGTCTGATCAGAGGAACAAGGCCTTGGAAGCTCAGCTGGAGAAGACCCAAGCTAGAGTCAAAGAGTTGGAAGCTATCATTAGCAGAAAACCGATGCCTACGCAGTAGAAGACCAAGAGAACTAGGAAATAGATTACTATTGCACTTTTTCATTTTTTTTCAAGTATCAAACTCCAAGTTTCCAATATTAATAAAAGTAAAGTTTCAGTATTATATCATTAATCGATTGTTGGCCTCCTTTATTTTAGCATCTGTGTGATACATGCATCATATTTACATACCTGTATCATACTGAGAAAAAATGCGCGCTAGGTATCAAAGATAGCGCCCAAACAACCGAACCCTCTACGAAGCCCAATCTGCACCCGCTCAAGGACCAAAATGGCAAACGGTGGCAACAACAGCGACAACCGCAACCACACAAGTGCTGACACTACCTCAGATCCTAGGATCGTATCCTTGGAACAAACGGTCCAACAATTGGCTGCACAAGTTCACCTCCTGACTGAGAGTATTGGCCTCCTTTACACCACCCAACCGACTTAGGAAGAACACTTAGAGGCTAGAAAGGGGTAAGCAGTAAAGGGTCAACCTCTAGAATATGAAGAGATCAATTCCCACCTTAACCCGGCTTTCGAGTATGAACCGAAAGTCAGCTTGGGTCCGACCTCTGACGACATAAAGAGGGAAATGGAGGACAAGCAAAAGCAGATGGAAAGGAGACTTTTCCAACAGCTGGCTGATAAGATGAAGACGATAGAGGGGCCTGACGGTTTTAAATAGGCAGAGATCACTAGCTTACCAATATATGGGGAGGAGGTATACCTAGAGAAGTTCAAGACTCCGAAATTTGAAAAATATGATGGTACTGGATGCCCCAAGATGCATACAAAGCTGTATGTATGGAAGATGAGAAAGTATGCCCAATATGACCAGCTTATGATCCAGACCTTCGTTTTTGTTATTTATTTTGCCAATGTTTATAAATGCTAATATTCAATACAAATTCCGTTGAGTCTTGTTTTCATTTCTTTTACAAGCAAAGTTAGAGTCTCTGAATGATCGATAACTTCAACCAATTCTCATTAAAACAAACACTCCTAAACACATGACCTATCACTTCACTAATGAATGATGAACATTGAAATGATAATGAATCTCAATAAATTTTGTAATATAATCCTACCTACTTTTGAGCATTAAACCTAGTACATTAGTAGGATAACACTACAATCATCAGAGCCATCCTTGCAAGAAGGAAAATAAATCAAGACCCTTAGCCCTGTTTTGAAGCAAGAGCAAGCAAAGGAGAACCGAACCGGTACGAAGGTTTGGTTATTTGGTTGCTGTCCGCGATAGATTGGTAAGCATCTTAGAATCAATAACCATCATTCACATATCATAAAACATCTCTTATCAAATAATTTAACCCATTCGTTAGAAGCAATTTCAAAAGTATAGGTTAGTCAGCCCACAATGTGATACTTTCTTAAACATCCTCCCTTAGGGTCAGCCCGTAGGGGTACCTTTCGAGATGCGTCTTCCTACTATAGGTTAGTCAGCCCACAATGGGGGCACTTTCCTAAATATCCTCTCTCAGGGTCAGCCCATAGGAGCACCTTTCAAGACATTTCTACCCTAGGGTCGTGAGTCTAAGAAGACGCTTCCCACCATAGGTTAGTCAGCCACAATGGAGCACTTTCCTAAACATCTCCTCTCAAGGTCAGCCCATAGGGGCACCTTTTGAGACATTTCTTCCCCAGGGTCGCAAGTCTAAAAAGACACTTTCCACCATAGGTTAGTCAGCCCACAATGGGGCACTTTCCTAAACATCCCTTCTTAAGGTCAGCCCATAGGGGAACCTTTTGAAACACTCCTTCTCGCTGTAGGTTAGTCAGCTCACAAAGGGACACTTTCCTAAACACCCTTTTTCAAGGTTAGCTCATAGGAGCACCTTTTGAGATACCTATGTTTCAGGGTTGCAAGTTTAAGAAGGCGCTTCCCGCTAGCGATTAGTTAGCTTAGAGGAGCTCTTTTCGAATCTATCGATTAGTTAAGCTCAGAGGAGCACTTTTCAAATCTATCAATTAGTTAGCATAGAGGAGCACTTTTTGAATCTATCGATTAGTTAACTCAAAGTAGCACTTTTCGAATTTATCGATCGGTTAGCTCAGAGGAGCACTTTTCGAATCTATCGATTAGTTAGTTCGGAGGAACACTTTTCGAATCATTTGATCAATTAGCTCATAGGAGCACTTTTCAAATCTTGTTGATCAGTCAGCTCATAGGAGCACTTTGCAAATCTGTTGATTAGTCAGCTTATGAGAGCACTTTTAGAATTTGTCGATAACCGATTAGTTAGCTCATAAGAGCACTCTTCGAAGGCATTTCTCCCCAAACAGTAGCTAGTCTAGCCAGACACTTCTGTTGACAGGTTGCCAGCTCATAAGAGTGCTTCTTGAGACAATCTTCTCTTTAAGGTTGCTAGTCCGATAAAACGCTTCCTATCATCAGCTATTCCACTCACAATAACACATTCCTACACAATCCTTGAGATATTTCTTATCACCGATTAGTCAGCCCATAGAGCACTTTTCGGGAGGATACATTACTTCAGATTGTTAGGTTGCTTAAGACCATTTCCTAAGCAATACCAATCATCATAAAGTATTCGTGGGATTATTAGCTCATGGAGAATTTTCCTACTAAAGACCAAATTCTAGATAACCAGCCAAACTAAGGCGTTGTCCATTCAATCAAGAGGCCAAAAATGGCATCTTTCTTGTCTTTGTAGTTAAGTTTTCCAAACTTTACTACAAAGCGGGATAGTTGTAAACACCCCATTTTTGCTCCTAATAATTAATAATAATCAATTTTCAATTTTTTTTTTTTTACAATTTTTCTTCTAATTTAGCAAAAATAGGAAAAATATTCAAAAAATAAAATAAATAGGAAAAATATATCAATTTTGGAAAATAATTGTAGAAATAATAATAAAAGGAGTTAAATAATTTTTACAAATTTTTAGAATTTCAAAATAATATAAAAATAATAAAAAATTGCATTGCATATATGTAAATTGTGTAAATAAAAAAAACTGAGAAGTGGGCTAGCCTAGCTAGTCCGAGCCATGACCTAAAGGCGCATAGGGGTGGGCTCGGTCGAAGGTTCGAAACTCGAAGGAGGGATTTCCGCGTTTTGCCCGATTTTTATTTTTGCCTAAGATACGTGTCAGCTTGTGATTGGATGGAGGGAGCGCATGCGCCGGGCACGTAATCGTCTTCAACCTTCGTCCGAGATCGTTGCCGGTGGGGAAAAATCGAATTTTGACCGTTTTGATTCGATTTTTTACACAAATCCAATAGATTTTTAACTGAAATAGGATAAACATCATCCAATTGGAATCAAATCGCAACAAATTGAAGGATTTACACAAATCGGAGATGGGTTTTTCAACCGAAATCTGATTTGCCTCAATTAGAGGAAATCTGAGCTTATCCAGCTCAATTTCTTGTGTCTATAAATAGGAATTGAGGGGAGGAAGCCAGAGCACAGATCAAAAGTGAGAAAAAGAGAGAAAATAAGAGAAATCGAAGCCTCGCTGGAGTTCCTCAAGCCGCGACCGCCGACCAAGCTTTGAACTACCACTAGGAGGCATTTCTGGAGAAATCCACCACCACCATTAGATTCCATACTCTCGAAAAGCTAGGAAACGACCTCTCAACCTCCTCGAAAGGCCGCCAGAATGCCATTAACGAGCACTCCCAGCCACCGTGATCCGACCCGACCTGCACAACGATCCGGATCTAAGTAAGTCAGATTTTTTGATTTTATTTTTATTTTTATTTTTATTTATTTATTTATTTATCGAACTTTCTTTATTTGTTATTTATTTATTCATTTGTCATTTATAATTCAAAAAAAAATAATACTAGAAAAATATTAGAATTTAGATTAGTTTTTTTTAGGTTTAGTTTAGGATAAATAATAGAAAATTATAAAAATCACAAAAAAAATAATATATAATAAAATAAAAAATAATAAAATCATAAAAAATAATAAAAAATATATTAGGAAAAATGATAGAATTTAGATTTTTAGTTTAGGGTAGATAAAATAATAAAAATAAAAAATTATTAATTAATTAAAAAATAAAAATAAAAAAAATAAAAAACAAATAATAATGTTAGAGGTAGGTTAAAAATAGGGAAATAAATTATTTTTTATCACTTAGAAAAATCTTTTTCTTAAATAAATCCAAAATTGGTTTTTCCTTAAATTATTATTTTTCAAAAAAATAAAACAATCAAGCTTAGGCTTAATTTTTCCCAAAAAAAAAAAAACTAAAATGATAAAAACGTAAACCAGAAGTAATTTCAGAATTAAAATTAACAAACACATTAAAGTTTTTCATGAAAAGCTAACTACGACTTGTTTGATCTTGAATAGCAAGTACGTAGGCACCCGTTTGGGGTAACTCTAAAAAGAATAAAAAAATCATTTTCCATAGCTAGAATTAGTTATCTTTAACTAATAAACAAAAACACAACAAAAAAATAATAATAACAAAAAAAAAAATAACAACAAAAGACATTAGGGTAAGGTTTAGATTTCAAGAGAATAGGGTGGTAACTTTAAGTTTTTAATAGGTTAGCCTCCAAGTCCAGAAGCTCTAGTTTTCCATTTCCTCTTTCACAAAAATGAAAAGAGGAAATCTCGCTGACTAGTTGTTCAAATTAGAATTAATCTGCTCAATTAGTCTTAATTCAATAATCTTTCTCAACTTTAGTTGGGTGGCGACTCCAAAATAAAATGAAATTCTTAGTTCAAGTCGAGGATCTATATTAGATGAGCATAGGGTTTAGTATAAATCGGATTAGGAATGAAAAATAAAAATTAGAATCGACACACTTCAATGCTTAAGTCAGTGTTTATAGTAAGATTATGGTAATAGAATAGTAAGAGTAGGTGTAAAATGGCAAAGTTTTAATCCCTTACCAAAAGGCATGACGTTATACTTATAAGGGGATGGTCGAGCTAGATACGAAAGGTGATAAATGCTCTAAAATCCTTTCTTAGACTCTGGATTTAGTGGAAAATTATGAGGAGAGCTATGGGATATTGACTTGCCTTATTTACTAAGCTCTTTTTGCCTGTCTTTATTTAAACTTTGGGATAGATTGGTTGACTTAGGCATGGAGGCCCATATCTAAGACAGCTTATTAGCACTAAGCTGGTCAACCTATGCTTAAAGGTCTACTCCAAAATAGCATGTCAACAAGTGGCAATTGAATGAGGAATGCCAAGACGTAATTAACAAGTGTTGGAAGTCAGAAGAACAAGTTGATTTAATATATGTTATGGAGTTACTTAGGTGTTGTCAAGTTAACTTGCAAGAATGTAGTGGGACATGCTTTCCACATAAAAGGAAGCAAATTGATGAACTTATGTACTATTTAGCTAACGTGCAAGGGATAGGGGATTTGCAGTAGGAAGAGGGAGTCCTATGATAATTAAATGAAGCATAAGATAGAGAAGAACTCGATTGACATGAAAAATCAACACTCGATTGTGTTAAAGTTTAATTCAAGAGGAAATCGCTACGGCTATTTAGTGGTTTTTCACCTTTGATCAACTTCCTTTATAATTTAATTTGATTGATATTGTACTTATTCCTCCCCTAGGCCTACACCTTAATGAAACACAAAAAGATGTTATGATTTATAAATTGAAAAGAAAATCTTATATGTCTATAACTATAGAACGAAGGTTAAATTCTTAAGTGAATTGGAGGATTGAGCATATAAATAATAGCCACTTGACTTCTTCTTCTCTTTAAATCAATTGACAATCAATAGATGAGATGAGGTCTTCTCAAACCCTCCATAACTCTATGGGCTTTTAAAAGAAAACGGGCTTAGCCAAACCTAATACTTTATATAGCAAGACTAAGCTTTTATAAAAAAGCCTATGAAGGCTTATGAATAGTGCTGTGCAAATGGGTCAAGGCCCATAGGTTGCCTATTTAACTTGTTTGAAAAAGGGGCTAGAGTTGAGTTTTTCAACTCATTTAAAAGAGGGTTACTGTGGCCTAACCTGTTTGATTTGCGAATTAAAGCATGCTAACTGACCACAGGTCATGTTGGCCTGCAAACCTGTAGTAAACCTTAAAAAGCATAAACTAAAGGAAAGCCAACTACACACTTCACTTCTCTCTTCACTCATCTCTCATCTCCTCTCTACTCTACATAAAGTCACAAACAAGTTATTTCTCATCATTAGTCTACTATCTCTCATCTCCTTCCATCTCCTCAATCAACAATTGTCATTAGTGTTTAATCATATCAATGTCTTCATCTTGTTGTCTTTGTTACCTTGTCATCTTGTTGTCTCTCTCTTTCATCTCCGTGTAGTTGCTCTCTCTCTTTAAATAGAAAAAAGATTTGAACTTTAAAATTTTTAAAAGAAAATTAAGTAAAAAATTAGGGGAAAGTGGGTATATTTGCAGTATCCAGAGATATGATAAAAAAAAAAAAAACTTGTTACTAGGTATTGTTATTTTGGTTGATTTGGTGATATGAGCTCGAAGACCTCCTTGTGTGTATGTTTTATAGCTTTTGTATTAGATGAGTTGTTACAAGTCACATAAACTTTGTTGTTGTCAAATGGAAATTTTGAGTTCTTCTTTTTGAAGTTATTTTTTTTTCCCCTTTACTTATCCATTATATTGTTGGTATAACTTCTAATTCCATCACCATGTTTGAGAGGCCATCATGTCTTATGGGTTGTGTTTCTAAAAGATATGTAACAGCTAGTGATTTTTTTTTTGTCAAACTTTATATAGATCTTGTTGGCCATCAATGATTGGAGTAATTAATCTAATGGTTGAGTTCTTGATTTGCTAACTCTCTTGCTGCCCATTGTTCTTAATTCCATTGTTTATTCACTTGGTGGGTGATTTTTTTTTTTTTTAATTTTTCATTCTTCTAATACTAGAGTTTTAGATTGGTGATGTTTGAAAAAGTCTAAGTTATAGAGCCCATCATTAAATTTGTATGGAAATTTGAAATTTTGCCGATTTAATTACTATTTTGAATATTTTAAAATTTGGTTTACTTTTTCAATTATAGCAATTCCTTATAACTATAGCTTTTATTTTCATAGCTACATAATATATCTCTCAAGAATGTTTGTCTGCATAAACATGATAAGAATCTAGAATGTTGGTTTTGCAAGAATCTTGATTTGTGAAATTACCTCAAGAAAACTCAAGTTGGCTTCTTCAAAACACAGGCAAAGCAAGCTTCTAATAATTTGAGCTATGAAAAATTTCGCAATTTTAGGATTTCCATCTCGATAAAATCGATTGGGTATTTTCAACTAATGAATTTGGAAATAAATTATTAATTCTTAGAACGCATTACATGCATGCATTGTAAAGAAATAAAATATTATATCTTTTTTTGTTCTTAAAGAAAAATTTCAAAATACGCTGTCTCTTTCTCAAGACGTGTTTACATTTTGATTGGAAAATCATCTGATCCAATCGTCTTTCCCATTTTTAACTTCTTTAATGCTTATTCTACGACAGATCATGTCTATATCCATCGTAAGACATTAGATTTTAATATTTCTTAAAACTCATTAAACTCTCCAAATTGCCCTTGTTGTCTTTAGCTTCATTAAAAATTTGACAAAAGCACTGTCTTTAATTGCCCCCATCATCCGCTAACACGGTTTCGTCTGTAATGCATGCATTTAGTTAGACTGGATCTCTTAAGAATCATTAAAAACCTCGCTCTTAATCTTTTGTTTTTAACTTACTGTTCTTGGTCGATTTCTTGGCAGGTGAATATCGTTGTACGGTTTTGGAAACATAACATGCCTACAACGAGCTAGGCTAGGCCGCAACAGAAGGATTGGATTACCAACATCACGAGGCAACTAGTGCTCCCGCGCCGCCCCCCATCCCTGGCGGCGTTCCAGAGATAACATCGGATTTCGTTTAACCATGATCATCAAAAGTACAATCAGAGAAGATTCAACACCTAAAGATAATAGCCAGAGGGGAGGGTATGGGGTGTGCAATCACCAATCCAAATGGCACTTCCCATCCTTGTAAACCTAGCTATACAATCTATAACTTTGTTAGTATTATTTGAAATGAATTTGATTCGACTAAATTTATTTAATATATATATTTTTATTTATAATAATATTTATATATATATTTAAATTAAAAAATAATTAATATTTATACTTAATTTGAGCTTAATTAGATATATAAATTAATCAAATCAAATATTGTAAAATTCAAACTTTATTCAATCAAATATACTTGAGTTTTACTGACTATTCTTAAATCATTCTTTAAGTAAATATTGAACCAAACTCGAGTAATTCATAAATAACTTGATTTATTTACATTTGTATTTTTATAAATTTGTGATGAACACCTAAAATGTCAAAAAAAAAAATCATATATTTCATTTGCATTTAGATCCATTTAAAAACATACAAACGGTACGTAAATAAATGAAGCCTACAAAGCAAAAATTATAAACACGTGTCGGAGGACTGACTTTACTTGACCCTTTCTTTCTTGCTTTATATTTTTTCTACAACGCTATGATAAGTTCTTTTAGGCCGGCAAGTCCATTCCCTTGGAGACCGTGTCCAGAATTAGAACCTCGGAATCGGTGCTCCACCACCAACTTGACTGTGCTATGCTGTTGTGTTGGGTCTATGTCTTCACAAGTGTAATTTTTTCCTTTTTAATGCAAAATTTATATCAGATACCCACAATCTATATACCTATTTTATTTTATGATGAGACTACATGATACATTTATTGAAATAGAGCGAGTAATTTATCTTTTTCTTTGTAAAAAGACATTTTATAAGGATTAAAAAACATGTTTTTAAATACAGCTAGTTACTTATTTTTTTTAAACTTAAAAGTGTGAAATTTATAGAATACATCAAAGTTATCAAAAAGATCAACAAAGGTATTGCAAATCTGATATAGATTTCATATATATATATATTACAACTAATGATATATAATTGAATATATCCTTCCTATGATCTCGATTTGACATCCTAAAATTGTAAAGTATGTTTTAATACCTTGTTAACTATTTAAATTTATGAATAATTTTGAAATATTATAAATAATTCTTAAGTTTTGACCACAATACATTTCATTAAATTGAAAAATCACACAATCTCTAATGTTACTAATTTATTAAAATTTAAGTGGTGGTAAAACACACTTTTTAAGTTCAAGGGATATATCTACATTGATAACAAAGTTTATGGGGGCACGGTTTCTCCAACAATTAAACGTATTCTCCCATTTAAGTTCCTACTTGGTCGTTTGTGTATATTGCATTTTAAAGTTATTGTACGTTTTTTAATCGAATAGCTAAAGCTGTACTGATTTGGCAATTCAGATAATCATAAATTGAAAATTTTAATAAAGTAGGAAGATGAGACATACTCCATCAGGATTTTTTTTTTTTTTCTCTCTTTTGGCCAAATACTTCAGGAAAATTTTAATGATTGTGTTTGAGCCTCGTCAAACGATTCCTTATAAACTGAATTGTCATAAAATGAACTCGAAATCGATGAGGAAGAAGAAAGCAAGGTCAATAAGACACGGAAATATGGATAGATGTTAGCATCGTATAATAAGTGATACAAATCCTATAAAGATATACACGGAAAGAGATAGTTTAGAGAGGAGAACATGTGTAATCTTAAAGCCACAAAAATTAGATATCAATCCATATTTCTATATTTCTTGTTTGAAATAGAAGTTCCATGTCTTATATTTACTATTAAGTTTGTGTGTATTTTCAATTACGATAAATCCCAAAATGGGGTTCATTTGTGTGTTGTATATCTTCTGGTACCCCCTTTCTATTCTAATCTCTTTCCCATTTTTCTCTTATTGAATGCTCATTCAATGTTACATCATGTTTAAATCAATTGTAAGATACTAGATTTTAATATTCCCAACTGTCTTGTCGTCTTTAGCTTCATTGAAAATTTGATAAAGGCACTCTCTTTAATTGTCCTCATCATCCACTAACAGGCATTCGTTCATAATCCATGCATTTAGTCAAAGTGTAAAGTAATTCACACGCAATTTTGTAAGGCAAGTGCAATTTTATGATTTTGAGCCGGCTGGTGGACTGACTTATTTGACACTTACTACCTTTCTTTATTACTGTCATTTTGTTATCTTTTTTTCTAAAACGCTATCGTAAATTACTTTCGATGGGCAAGTTCCTTTCCTTGGTGATCTTGTCCAGACTTATCGCCCGGAATCCATGCTCGACCACTATCTTGATTGTACTATGTTGTTGGGTTGGGTCCATATCTTCAAAAATGAATATATCATTTTTGTCTTTTGAATGCAAAAGTTATGTTATATACCCCTTATCCATCTAGAGCATCATTACCTATTTCATTTTATGATGGAGCTATATAATACATTTGTCGGAATAGAGTGAACAATTTATCATTTTCTTTATAAAAGGACATTTTATAAGGACTCAAAAAAATAGGTTTTTAAATAAAATAACTAATTGTTTTTTTTTTTTAACATAGAAGTGTGAGATTTACAAAATACAACAAAATTATCCAAAACATTGACAAGGGTAGTGAGAATTTGATATGAGATTTGTTTATCTCACCTGTTTTTATTTGTTTGGTATCTGTTATGAGTTAGTTGAATATGAATGTGTGTCTTGAAACGGATGAAGAAAAGATTAAATAAATAATTACACATATCAAATATAGAGCGATCAAATATTAATTAAATTTATATCAAATAAAAAAAAAAGATAATCCAAATAGACATTGTTCCATGCATATATTATAATTAATGGGATATAAATAAATATATCCTTTGTATGATTGACACCCTTAACTTGCAAAATGTGCTTTAATACTTTTTTTAATTTTATAAATTAGTAAATAATTTTTAAATATTATAAATAATCTTTAAACTAAATTGAAAAGTCATATATTTTTTAATATTATCAATTTATTAAAGTTTAGATGGTTTTAAAATACATTTTGTAAATTCGAAAGATATATCTGTACAAATAACGAAATTAATGAACGGGCTTGAGCCTCGTTAAACGATCCATTATAAACTGAATATTTATAAAATGAAATTGAATGATCGATGAGGCAGAAACATTAGCCTATCATCTGATCGCAGTAATTAAAGAGTGAGAAAACAGTTAAATTATATGACTCGATTTCCAAAGCTTTGGAGTGGTTTTATTTTTTAATTGTTTTATGTTATTTTTGTCAAATGTCATTTGTCGTGGGACAAAAGCGCTTTCTTCTGTCTCAGCCATCGAGCACCTACCGGCTACCATGCACATGGGAGTAATCATCCACCGCGTTCATTAATTCTAACGTGAAAATGATATAGGAAAAAGGGGTCGATGGTAACCTGCTTATGTGGGGATACAAATATTATATTGAAATTTTATACCCATTTAACCCATTGTAGGTTTTTCTATTTGCTTATCAATTTGGTATGTTTTTACTATTAATCTATAACTGAGTGTTTGGATTATAAAAAGAAAAAAAAAAACCAATAAAAAGGATAAATATGTATAGAAAATATAAAACAATTACATACCTGATATAGATTAGAGATAAAAATAAAAAACATGAAATCTTTTCTATGGATGGGTTGGTCCAATTATTGTTTCTAGACTGTAAATGGAAAAATCATAAAATAAATTAAAGTTTGTTGTTACATCTAGAAGCGTAGAACACCCTTTTCCTCCTTTCAATGAGCCCACTATTTATTTAATGTGCGGACAAGTTGGCATATAAAAAGTTTTACTAATCCTATAAAGAAATATGTGGAAATAGATATTTTAGAGGGGAGGATGTGTAATCCTAAAAATGCTAATGGAGTGAAAATAAAACCTTAAAAATTAGATGCCACTCCATATTTCTATATTTTTTATCTGAAATAAAAGTTCTACTACGCATTATATTTAGTATTATGTTAGTTAGTGTGTATTTCCAATTGCAACCAGTCCCAATACGAAATTTATTGATGCAATTTATATCTTCTTATACTTCATTTTTTAAATGAAAATACTTAAAAATTATTAAGTACAAATCCTACAATACCATCGTCAATACTTCTTTTTTTTTTTGTTCTCATATTCAAAATAATTTAATGCACTTGATAAGTAAAGCTTTCCATCATTTGACATTTATTTTCAGTAAATTAACGCAATAATTAGAATTATTTGCATGGCAAGCAACGAAAGAATCAACATACAAAACCTAACATGATAGAAAAGCAAGCAGGAACCATAAAATAATAAATCAGTGAAAGATTCTTGGGACAGCTCTTCAGTCTTAAATACTGAATTTCCCACCGATATGTAGTGGGGCAATGCAATGGATTCGACTTCCTCCTCTGTGCCCTACCATGTGATAAAACACAAGGAGAGAAACAAAATCCTTCCAACTACACAGTAGAAGGCTTAGTTCTTATTAGGCGTACTGGAGGATTGAGCATCTGAATATCAACCGCTTGACTTCTTCTTCTTCTTCTCCTCTCTACACACCACGAACTTGAGAATGCCCTTGAATATGCCCATTTTGATCGAACCGCGCTTAGGAGGTAAACGCGAAAATCTTGGTTTCACCTCAAACAATTTTACAATTTTTTCTTCCATTTTTCGTTATTTGAATCTAATAATTGAAGACGGGAGCAAGAAGGAAAATTAGGCAGTGAATAGAAAAGGAATTATGTCTTTCGGCAATATGGTTTTTTTTTTTTTTTATCGAAAAGAAAACAAGTATGAGGTATGAGGGCTTTTTTATTTGGTGTTGATTTAATATAAAGATGAAGAAGTAAGAGCTTCTAGGAAAGAGGAGGGGGTTGAGCTAGTGATGAAATTTCGGGGAAATTAATATAAGTGACGTTTTTGGGAGATAAATGATGTAGTATGGGTCCTTTGATGAGTTCCTTTAGGATATTATTTACTGAGTTCCACCCCATACACCCCCCACCCAAACAAAAAAGAAAGAAAGAAAAGAAAATCATTTTCTTAAGGTCAATAAAACAGGAAGAGCTCGAAATTTCAAATGTTCATACGGGAAATGTCGAGGAAATATGTACATGTACACGTTCCTCTGAATTTTGGATAGTTATAATGTCATTTTATTTTTTGTTTGATACAATTTAGAAGAGCATGACTTATGAATATAAGTCACTGTACGGTACAGGCCAAAAGACATTGTTCTCTTTTACTATTGCAGCATTCTATATATGACGATATGGTATACTTTAAATTAAATAAAATACCCTAAAACCAGAGAATAATATCTAGCTATATGCTGGAGTATAGCTTAAATTTTGCTAGCAGATTCAAATAGTATTAAAAAGCCATTGAAAGTGATGTGGACATCGTAGCGCACACAGGTTGACACACGGGTGGATACACGGCCGTGTATTGCGTCAGATCTTCACAGAAACATACACGGTTTCGGGCACGGCCAGGGACATGGCCGTGTACTGCGCTCGTCACATGCCCAGAAACATACACGGCCTAGAGGAACGACCGTGTATACGATAGGGAATAGACGTGCGTATTGTTATTTATTTCTACGTTTACGTTTATATTTTTCCCTTTTAGATATTTTATAGGAAAGTATATATATACCTTTGTCAAAACATTTTAGGGTTACGTTTTATCATATCATTGAAACATATTTCGAGAGACGGTTTTCTCTTAATCTTCAATTGTGCGCAATTGAGTTAATTTCCGAATAGACTCTGATTCGTCTTTGTTTATTCTTGAGTTCCAATCCTAGAATTGGTCTCGGTTTTACGCTTTTCTCGCTGCGTCAGTTGGTATCAGAGTAAGGCAATTTCCTGCGGAGATGTCAGCTAAAGATGGTGTCGATGGCAGTCGCGTTCTCGACCTTGATCGGGATGCGAAAGTCCAAGGAGTCAATCAATGGGCTCCAAGGGCAGTGATTGAAACCATGGAGTAGAGGCTAGGCCATGTAGAACAACGCCTGGAGGATCTGGTGGGCGGTTTGACGCCATGGTGATGGACCACAACGGACACAGGGGCATTGTTGGGAATCGACCGGGGGTAGCAGTTGCTCGCGGCGGCCCTATCAATGAATTTGTTGCCGGAAATCAATGGAACCGGAGAATTGATGAAAGCTCTTCTGAGGAAGAGGAAAGATTTATGCAGAGGAGGGAATAACCACCGAGAAAGGGTGGTGTTGGTGGTGGTAGATACTGTGGAGTGGATGACCGGAATGATCAGGCGTATGGTGGTGGGTATCGACGAAACCACCAGGGGTTCGGCCATGCTGAAGGCGGAGACTTCCGTCTTAAGGTAGATATTCCTTCTTTTAATGGCAATTTCAATATAGAGGAATTTTTGGATTGGCTGGCGGAGGTCGATAGGTTCTTTGATTATATGGAGGTTCCTGAGGATAGAAGGTAAGAATGGTTGCTTGTAGACTAAAAGGCGGGGCGTCTACATGGTGGGATCGGTTACAGAACCGTAGACAAAGGGAAGGGTGGCAAACTATTAGAACATGGTACCGCATGAGAAATCTGTTGTAGAGAGACTACTTGCCACCCGACTACGAGCAAATTCTTTTCCAACAGTACCAACGGTGCTGACAAGGACAGAGGACGATGCATGAGTACACCTCTAAATTCTTTAGATTAGCGGAGAGGAATGATCCGATGGAGACTGAGGGTCAACAGGTGGCACGGTTTGTAGACGGGTTGAAGCCTCGGGTTAGAGATAAGATAGGAGTGACGGTGTTCAGAACCGTGAATGAAGCCAAGAACTTGGCCCTCTGGGCTGAAATGATGATACAAGAGCAGAGCGTAAGGTTGGGAGGAGGTAAAAGAAATTACACTTACGATAATCCCGGTAGTAGTAGTAGGGTGATTGGTGAAAGACCTAGAGGAGCTGTTGAAAAACCAATGGGAAGCATGGAAAGAAAAGAAGACAAGGCTGAAGGAAAGAGACCATTGGAGAGTAAAGAAGTCCCAAGGCAAAAAAATCCATATGCCAAGCCAATATTAGGAAAATGCTATAGATGTAATCAGCTGGGACATCGATCCAATGAATGCCCAAATCGACGAACTGTAAACATTGTCGAAAGGGAAGAGGAGGAAGAAGTGTGTTGTGAGCCCGACGGTGACGAAGATTACTATGAAGAGGTTGATGATGTGGTGGAGCCTAACTATGTAATTAGAAGGATGATGTTAGCACCGAAACAAGAGGGTAGTTCACAGCGACACCAGTTGTTTCGCACTAGGTGCATGATTGGTGGGAGAGTGTTTGACCTAATTGTCGACAGTGGGAGCTGTGAAAACATCATCGGAAAGGAGGTCGTGAAGAAACTCCAACTACCGGTAGAGAAACATCCGAGTCCTTACACCATCGGATGGATTAAAGCGGCAGAGCGAATAGAGGTGAAAGAGAGATGTCGAGTTCCTTTTTCGATAGGCAAATATCGGGATGAGGTATACTGCGACATCGTCGATATGGACGCGTGTCATTTGTTGTTTGGACGGCCTTTGCAATTTAACGTAGATGCCCAACATGCCGGGAAGGAGAACAAATATAGGTTGGAGAAGGAGGGAGACGGATAAGCGACCCAAAACCCAGAAGGTGGAAGGAAAATCTTTTCTGACGATCACTCAGTCGAAAAGGGAAATGACCGAGGACATTAAGGAGTCCCACTTGATGCATGCTCTCATAGTGAAGAATGCGGGAGAGGACATGAGTAACGCAGAGACTCTAGAGGAATTGAAGGGGTTACTAGAAGAATTTAAAGAAGTAGTTCTAGAAGACTTACCAGAGGGACTACCTCCATTACGAGACATCCAGCATTACATCGACTTGGTGCCTGGAGCTAGTCTTCCTAACTTCCCTCACTACCGGATGAGTCCCAAAGAAACGGAGGTCTTACAGGAGAAGGTCCAGGACTTACTCGACAAAGGATTCATTCGAGATAGCATGAGTCCATGTGCCGTACCAGCACTATTAAAGCCTAAGAAGGATAGGAGTTGGAGGATGTGCGTGAACAGCCGGGCGATAAACAAGATCACAATTGGGTATAAATTCCCAATACCTCGCATTGAGGACATGTTGGATCGATTGAGTGGGGCAGTAGTATTATCCAAGGTAGATCTCAGAAGCGGGTATCATTAAATTCGGGTCAGACCTAGGGATGAGTGGAAGACCGCCTTCAAGACGAAAGAGGGGTTGTACGAATGGATGGTTATGCCATTCGGACTCAGCAATGCACCGAGTACATTCATACGCGTGATGAATCAGGTACTTAAATCATTTATAGGTCGGTTCGTTGTTGTATATTTTGATGATATCCTAATATATAGCAAGACTCAGGAAGAATATCTAGTGCACTTGAAGGATGTTTTGATGGTACTGAAAGAGAATAAGCTCTATGCTAATCTCAAGAAATGTGTATTCATGTCACCGAGGCTGCTGTTCTTAGGATTCATAGTGAATGGAGAAGGGATCACGGTGGATGAGGATAAGGTGCGAGCCATCAGGGATTAGCCTACACCCAAGACCATCACCGAGTTGAGAAGCTTCCTGGGGTTAGCGGGATTCTACAGGCGTTTCATCCGGCATTTTAGCACAGTGGCGGCCCCCTTGACTGAGTGCTTAAAGAAAGGAAAGTTTCACTGGGACGGGGAAGCTGAGTCGGGATTCGTAGTGCTCAAAGAGAGACTATGTAGTGTGCTGATGCTGGCCTTACCGAACTTCGACAAACTATTCGAAGTTGACTGTGATGCCAGTGGTGTAGGTATTGGTGCGGTACTCTCTCAGGAGAAGAGACTTGTAGCTTTTCATAGTGAGAAACTCTACGAGGCCAGGAGAAAATGGTCCACGTACGACAAAGAATTTTATTCCGTGGTTAAAGCCTTGAGGATGTGGGAGCACTATTTGGTTGGCAAAGAGTTTATCTTATACTCAGATTGTGTCGCCTTGAAACACCTGAGCAATCAGACCCGCATTTGCAAAGACATGCACGCCAGATGGATACAGTTTTTGCAGAGGTTCCCGTTTCGCCTGATGCATAAATCTGGGGTTCAGAACAAGGTGGCCGACGCATTAAGCCAAAGATCGGATTTGCTAGTGACTATGAGAGCTGAGGTGGTTGGATTTGAGCAGTTGAAGGAACTATATGAGACGGATGAAGATTTCGGAGTTACCTGGAGAAAATGTACCAATAAGGAACCCAATGACAGTTATTACATTCTGGAGGGTTATTTGATGAGGGGAAACCAACTGTGCGTCCCTGAATCCTCCTTAAGAGAGAAGGTGATCAGAGATCTCCATGGAGGGGGATTAGCCGGCCATTTAGGGCGGGATAAAACACTAGCAGCAGTGGCTGCAAGATACTATTGGCCTCAGTTGAGAAGGGACGTAAGTCGGATAGTGCAACAATGCTACATCTGTTAGACATCAAAGGGACACTCTCAGAATACGGGGCTGTACACTCCGTTACCCGTACCTGAGAATATCTGGAAAGATCTATCCATGGATTTTGTGTTAGGTTTGCCTCGTACCCAATGAGGTGCTGACACTGTTTTTGTAGTTGTGGACAGGTTTTCCAAGATGGCTCACTTCATCCCATGTAGGAAGACGGTGGATGCTCAGAACGTGGCCAAGCTATTCTTTAAGGAGGTGATCAGATTACATGGAGTTCCCAAGTCCATCACTTCTGATAGGGACACCCGATTCCTTAGCCATTTCTGGAGGACACTTTGGTACTTGTTCAACTCGTCTCTTAACTTCAGCAGCACAGCCTACCCCCAAATCGATGGACAAACCGAAGTGACGAACAGGACCCTTGGAAATCCGATAAAAAGCATCTGTGGAGAGAAGCCAAAACAATGGGACCTGGCACTGTCTCAAGCAGAGTTCACCTACAATAACTCCATCCACAGAACTACTGGCAGGTCACCCTTTTCAGTGGTCTATACCAAGGCGCCTTCTCACGCTTTGGACTTAGTTTCCTTACCCAAAGGTGTGGAGACCAATGTGGCGGCAAAGCACCTAGCGGAACAGTACCACACAGTGGCTTCGGAAGTAAAGGAACAAATTGAGAAAGTAAATGAGCAGTATAAGAAAGCCGCCGACAAATATAGGAGGAAGAAGTTGTTCGAGGTGGGGGACCCAGTGATGGTGTTCTTAAGGAAGGAACGCTTTCCCGTAGGAACATATAGCAAGTGGCAGCCGAAGAAATATGGGCCCTACAATATTGTCACCAAGATCAATGACAACGCCTATGTGGTTGGACTCCCGGAAAGCATGAAAATCTCCAAGACCTTCAATGTGGCTGATTTGTCCCCATTCTACGTGGATGACGAACTCCTTTATCCAGAAGAGAACTTGGGGTCGAGTTCTTCAATGGTGGGAGAGAATGATGCGGACATCGTGGCGGACATAAGTTGACACACGGGTGGATACACGGTCGTGTGTCGCGTCAGATTTTCACAGAAGCATACATGGGTTTGGGCACGGCCAGGGACACGGCCGTGTACTGCGCTCGTCACATGCCCAGAAACATACACGACCTAGAGGCACGGCCGTGTATACGATAGGGAATAGACGTGCGTATTATTATTTATTTCCACGTGTACGTTTATATTTTCCCCTTTTAGATATTTTACGGGGAAGTATATATATACCTTTGTCAGAACATTTTAGGGTTACGTTTTATCATATCATTGAAACACATTTCGAGAGACGGTTTTCTCTTAATCTTCAATTGTGTGCAATTGAGTTAATCTCCGAATAGACTCTGATTCGTCTTTGTTTATTCTTGAGTTCCAATCCTAGAATTGGTCTCGGTTTTACGCTTTCCTCGCTGCGTCAGAAAGACATGCTATTTTGGCTGTAATTAAATCTTCAAAACAATATGCAAGTTAAAACCTTGGTTGGTTAGTAGATTAATGAATGATTTTTAACTAATGAATTAGGATATATATATATGGATTCGTATTTACTATTAGCATCACATGCATGCTTAAATTTGTGACCTCAAAATGTTCTTTTTCTTTATTGATGAAAGAACTAAAAATTGGCATCTCCTTTGTTCTTAAAGAAAGTTTCCAAAAGTACATTCTAACTTTATTTGGCGAGACATATCTGCAATTTGATTGGAAAATCATCTAATTCCAGTCCACCGGTTTTCTAATTTTTTGTTTTCTTTTAGTGCTTGATTCTAAAACGGGTCATGACCACATCCATAGCACGTAAGATACTTGATTATTTTAATATCTCTTAAACTTAGTGAACTCTCCAAGCTGTGCTTGTTGTCTTTAGCTTCTTCATTAAAAAAATGATAAAAAGCACATAATCTCTTTCTCTCTAATTGTCTTATCATCCGCTAAACGCGTATTTGTACGTAATGCATTTAGTTAAACTAGATCTTTTGTCTCCTTATTTGTCCAGTCGTGTAATCATATCAATATAATATTTGTATTTTGGTGTGAGCTAGCTGGTCGCATGGTTTTTTTCCTAGTTTTATAATGAGCCAGCCCACCACAGAATGATTACCAAGACAACATGGCATCGCTCTGTAATCTGATCCATTCACACAGATTCAGGAACTTGTAAAGCAAGTGCAATTTTATCATCTTGTGCCCGATCGTGGATTGACTTATAACACTTCCTTTCCTTTATTATTATTATTATTATTATTTCTTTTTAACTTTATCATATGCTCCTCTTGAAGATCTTGTCCAAACGTATTCCCCCTGGGGATCGATGCTCGACCACTATTTTAATTGTGTACCTTATTGGATCCATGCAAATATTACTTTATTAATGCAAATTATTCCTTTGTACCTTATCATCCGCATGGTGTCATTCAATAAATTAAACATTTTTTTCATTTTATACTGGGTTTGTAAATTTTACGTGTCAGTAATTTAGTTTTTTTTTTTGCTTAATAAAGATATTTTATAATGATTTGAAGATATATGTTTTATCTAAAACATATACTTGTTACGATCTCAAAAGTAACAAATATAAGAAATATATAAAAAACATCTAAAAATATTAACAATTATAATATTAAGAATCTTATCTGAATTTCATGTAAATATAACGATTTATAAATATTAACACTATATATATACACAAAGACACGATTAATAAAAATGGTCTCTCATTGAATTGAATCTCAGTAACTAAGGCTATAGTAGGACTAGGTACAAAGCTATTAAGGAAAACGCGGAATGCGATGACAGTACACCACTACGCTAGTATGAGCTACGCATGATATACTTAACCTAGTAGGCTATAGTAGTACTAGGTACTTCTAATTCAATGATGAAGTTGACCTGACAGGAACTTAGGACGCATTTTTAAAAGTGAAAAGGCTTGTTAGGTCATTTAGACTTTGCAGCATCGAAGAAATTTCTTACATTTTATGTTTAATTCTTTTTAAAATAAATAATTAATATTAAAAAATATAATGACATTATTTATTTCGATATTTAACAAATAACTCAAGATTAATACAAGCTTTTGGAAATAGTATTTAAGTGGTCCAGAAAATAGAAAATAGAGAGAGAGAGAGCCAGAGAAAGAAAAGTTAAGGAATTGTGCTAATTTTGCAAGGTAATGTTTGTAAAAGGATGATTGTTCCATATTTCTACTATTTTCACCTAACAAATTAGGGAAATCAACATTGATTTATTATTTAATCATGGTTACTTACTTCCTAAATGATATATTATTCATTTCTTGTTTTGATAAAATGACAAAGATAAAGGAATGAACTTCTTTTATCAATATCAATGGGCAAATTTTAATGAATGTTGTAAGTTATTTTTTTTCTTTAATTTTTTTTTTTGGTCAAAGAATGTTGTAAGTTATAGAACATTGCAATAAAGCTAGAATTAGCGCTACTATGCCTTTTTTATATGTACAATTTTTGGGTTCGTCTAGTAGATTTCTTTCTCCCTTGAGGTACCATCCATCCATTAGAAGGAGTTAAGCTTAATCAATGCTTGGGATTTGGTTTACGGTGCTTCTAGCAAGTGATTTTCTTGAAACTCACATACTTAACTTTTGCTTAGGTCATCCCAAGTAAGCCTATCAAGTAAGACAATATTCTTTGTATAATATAAGTATATAAAAAGTAAAAAATGCTTACCTATTTTGTCTCAGAAATTCAAGAGAAAGTTAAATCCAATGCTTAGTTGGATTTTCATGCTTTTGAAACAATATCTCAACCAAATAAATTAATAAACATTAAAATTTGCAAAAGATTCTCTATAGTGCAAATCTTGATAAATTTGAAAAATTAAATATGACTAAACTTAAAAGTAGAACTATTTGTAAATTTAATACTTTTCTTTTTTCGCTTGGCCAAACAAAAATATTAGATTCTATGCTAATTTCATCTTTTATTGGTTAATAGATAGGTGCAACATAATATTGTAAATTATTATTAGATATCTTAGAACTTATAAATCACTAATATGCATTTATTTAGTTTGTATGATCAAATCATCAAGATTTTTTTTTTGGGGAAAAATTGTAAACACATCTCTTTATATTTGTTCCATACACGGTTAGATCCCATTATTTTTGAAATCAAGTTCTTAGATACCAGATCTATAAAAACTATATTTTAGAACCTTTTATATTTTTTTCCTTGGATAAAATAATTAAAAATACTAAATGCACTTTTTATTATTTTTTAAATGATAAAGTGGTCATATAAGGGACCATAAATAATTTTTCTTTTATGATTCATTGCTCTAAATTCTTAATTCCAAAAATAAGGAGAATATGTACATACGAAGGAAATATAGAGGAATGCAATTTTCAATTTGCCACTTCTACTCTAAGTTTATGTATCAATTTATAATAGGTCTAATTACAGAGTTGTCATCATAAACCATGAATAGCTATGTAAAAAGAGCAATAACCAATCCATTCTAATTAGAGATTGATAATTGGACTTGGAACAAATAGCAAATTGGGAAAAATCTAACAATCTTCTATAAGACCCATGGATGTTAATAAACCAATCTAGCATGCAACAATTTTAGGCAAATTAAACTTGAGCTACAATTCTATGAGTTTGTCTATTAAGCTAATATGAGCCTCAAATTTGATTGGGATTAAAAAAGCACGAACTTTAGACTATTAAACTTAAATGAACTCATATGTCTCATTGAATTAAGTTAAGCTAATTGTATATGGATTTGGTTGAGCTTTAGAATGATTTTAAGTCGTTTTCAAATAAATGAGTCAGTTGAGTTTAATCAAGTCAAGTTTGAATTTCTTAAGCTTAAGTTTTCAATTTTTAAGTGACTTCAAACTTTCAATTTCTTGTCCAACTCACTTCACACTATGTTGTTTTGATTTGTCTTGATTACTCTCTTGTAATGTCAAAGTTGTTGATGCATAACAATGCACTAACTAAAGTTTCAAGAGGCTTATTATATAGTAGTATTAACAATTTTCTATTCCCACAAACCGTTAGCATAATTAATTTTTCTTCTTCTTTTTCTTTTTCTTTTCTTTTTTCTTTTTTTCCAAAAGGAGAGCTAATATTAAGTGTTTAATACATAAGCAATCTCCTCACAATCTGAATTACAGTTGCATGACTAGAATCAAATAATAGAAGAGACTCTAAAAAAAAAGATGATGGCTTGAACACCCAATTACAAGGGCAACTCTTTAATTTGACTTCATTCGCAATTAAATTCGCAACTTTGTTTACATGTCTCCTAATTAGGTTGAAGCTAATTGACTTGAAACTTGGCAATAGTGATCTTAAATCCTACATAACTGTGTATAAATTGCATCATGGATCCACAAGAGTAATTAGCATATTAATTATTTATAAGACTCTTTATTGCTTAATCATGATTATGGGTAGTTACCTTAAGAATCATGTAATGTAAAGTAGTTCTAGAGCCAATTGCCTATGGAAAAAGTAAATTAGTTTGATAAATATATATTGAAATATCTCTAATTTGATGAAATTTCAAATAGAAAGTAAATACAAAAGGAAAGAAAAATTAAGCAAGAATTGATTAACTAGTATTGTGACATCTTATATAGCTTGAAAGGCTTCATTAGTAGTATGCTTTGCGATATATTTTAAGTTGCATTGATTTTCTTTTCGATCATCCGATGCACCAGTCATTAACTAATACTACATGGCATTTCTATGTAATTTAGTCCTTCTATAGTGTAAATTAATGTTTGATTTAGGAACTTGTAAAACAAGTGTGGTTTTATCATTTTGTGTTGGTTCATGGATTGACTTTAACACTTCTTTTCCATTTTCATTATTATTATTTCTTTTTAACTCTATCATAAAGTTCCTATTGGAGCTTGCATCCAAACATATCCCCCAAGGATCGATGCTCAACCACTTAATTGTGTATGGAATGTAAGATGCTAGCAAAACGAATTGAAGAAACTAAAAGAATAGAACTTAGTGATTGAACATATCTCTATATCTACTATATAGAGTATCTATAATGGAGAAGACAAAGTATTGTGTTGTGAGAAATGAAAGCTGAGTCTTTTAGTTTATTATGTACAAGTAAAAAGCTATTTATAGCTTTGGAGCACGTGACACAACTATATATGTGAAATAATTATACAATATATAATTTGTCAATACAAACGCCTAACAAATTTGGTCATACAATCTGCAACTTAAAAAGTATATGGAAAATACGAAACATCAAGAAAACCAGAGGTTATGTGATTTTGTGTCAAATGGACATCAATTTCTACATGCTTTATATAACCATAAACACACGAATTTTCTACAATAAGCATGGCTGACCTACTATCAAAAAAGAGAGAAATTGAAAGAGTAATTGGAATTTGTAGATCCATAAGAATGTAAGAAGTCTAAAGCAACTCTTTTGTAGTTAAAGCAATGCTTTGATACTTTGCTTCTACTAATGATGTTAACATAGTTAATTTCTTTTTAGTCTTTCATGAAATGAGACAAGAACCAAGAAATATACCAATCCAGTTAATGCCTTTCGATCGATTTTATAAGCTCCCCAATTAGTATATTATAGCCATAAACTTGAGAAGAAGAACTTGATGAGTAAAACAATCCTTTATTGATAGTTCCTTTAATATGCTTCAACACTTGGAAAGTAGCAAGCAAATGTAGCTTTTGTAGATGAGACATAAATTGACTCAACTATTGTGTAGTAAAGGATAGATCTAGATGTGTTATTGTTAAGTACAATAACCTTCTTACAATGCACCGAAATAGAGAAGGATCTAGTAATGCTTCACCGAAATGTGCATCAAGCTGTAAATGAGAGGGAAATGGAACAACACTTGGTTTGGCATTAGAAAGACGAACATTCTTTAAACTGTCTAATGCAAACTTTCATTGATTTAACATAAAACTAGCTAAAGTATGATAGACAACAATACTTAAGAAATATTTGACCTCACTAAGATCTTTTAGAGTAAAGGCACTGTCAATGGATTGTATAGCCACAAAAATATCAATCAAATCATCACCTATAATGAGAATATCATTAATATAAACTAATACTACAAGAAAATCATTTGAAATTGATTTTGTGAATAATTGATAGGAATCAAAATCCTACAAGACTTATCACTAGGGCAAGAGCTAAAGGATTACAAAATTTGGTGATTAGGGTTCTCTTTGAACAAACCAACCTCGAAAATACTTATATACTAACTTCTTTTCTATTATTTATTTGTTATGCATTCCAACAGGCATACTTATCAGGTTTTACATAGCGATGGACAAACTCACTACAACTCAGTTTGTTGGTTATTTATAGACTGACATAAACCAAAGAAAAACCGGTCCAACAAATTACTCAATTGAATTGAAGAATCGGCCACTTGAAGAACTTTGTACTTGTAATTGTTGTTTTGAGAATCGACCATTTCATTTAGAATTTGTAATTTCTTTTCTTGGAACCAGCCACCTAAGTGGCTTATTTGTAATTTTCTTATAGTTTTTACCCTAATAGGAGCAAGTATAAATACTTGCTAATTAGGGTTTGTAGGGGACTTTTTGACATTTCGAAAATATCAAACACTTTGTTGTGAGGAGACTCGTTGCATGTAAATCTCATCTCTTATCAATTTTATGTGTGGAATTGTGGTGAGATTGGCTTAAGAATTTGTAAGTAATATTAAATTTCTTAAGTTGATTCCAATTATTACTAGTGTGTCATATCTAGTGAGTGACTAGATTTGTTTTTGTTGTGTTCATATTTCACGCCAATTAGGGATCTATATCTAATATAAGGTTCACGCCATTTTAGTTGGAAATTAGACTCTATTGTGTTGTTCATTTGACTTGTTTTGGTAGTACAATTGATTTTCATTGTAAATTGCATGAATATCATTTGAAATTTAGGGTTTAAGTACTTGTTGGTGTCATGCATTTTTGTGGAATTAGTTTAGAGTTCTTGCAATTAAATTTTAGGCACATCATATTTTTGGTATCAGAGCATTATAATTTGCTTGGTTTCACGACAAATTTGGGTTCATAAGGATTAGGGGTTCACGCCATTTATGGACTTGTTTGATTGATTCTTCAATTGACATTGTATAATTACAATCCATCAATTGAAGCACATCAATAATGAATAATCATTCTTTAACTAAAGAAAACCTAAACAAACAAGATGTTTAGTGAATTCCTTGTTAAATTGTCTGGAGGCTTGAGGCTATACAAGGATTGAACCAATTTGCATACTTACCCAAGTGTTGTTGGTGAATACCCTTTAGGAGTCATCATGTAAATCTCCTCATCAATGTATCCATGTAAAAAGGTGCTGTTAAGATTAAGTCGATGAATCATGCCACTCTCTAATTGTAGCAAGAGTAAGCAAAATCCTAATTGTGGTCAATTTAGCTACTGGAGAAAATGTATATGTATAATCCATCTCTTCAACTTGATTATTCCCTTTTGCACCTAAATGAGTTTTGTATCTTTCAATGGAACTATTTGATCTATACTTGATCTTATATACTCATTTGCACCCTATCTCTTTCTTACCTAGTGGCAAATTAGTTAACAACCAATTTTAGTTCAAATATAAGGCTAACAGTTCTTTCTTTATAGCTTCAACCCATTTTGGGTCTTGTTTAGCCTCACGATAGCTATGAGGCTCTTGAAATGTAAAACATTGGCCAAAGATACTATATACTTCCTAGGGTAAGAATTGAAAGAATCTATGGTGAATAAAGGATATAATGAACTATTAGTTGTTGTGTAACTACTATGGATACAATGAGAAAAGTCATTTAGCCAAGTTGATGGTCTTTTTTAACTTTGTTAGATGTTCTCATAGAAGAAGGGTCAATAGAAGGTTAAATAACTACAATAGAAGGTTGATGAACATTCTCACTATTCTATGCTAAAGTGCTACTTGTAAGACATGAAGAGAAATGATTAGGACTAAAGACACATTCTTTTGACTCATGAGGGATTGAAGAAAATAATGATTGATCAAATGATGATGTAGATTGTGATGAATATTTGAAAGGGATGTCTTCATAAAAAAAAAAAAAAAAAATTCTTGACTCACAAAAATTTGATGGTAGTCTAAATCAAACAATTTATATCCTTATTACCTATATGGTTATCTTAGGAATACACATCTTCTACTTCTTAGGTCAAATTTATCCCTATTAATTCCAACAATGGCTACATAACATAAGCAACCAAAGACCCTAAGTTCTTGGTAAGAAGGTGGTTTATGATACAACAACTAATAAGGGGACTTCTAATTGAGTAATTTTGATGGCATTGTATTTATGAGTATAGTAGTAGTGAAGAGGCATTCTTTGAAAAAATGTTTAGGTAAATGGGCATGAAATCTTAGTTCTCATGTCGTGTCTAATAAATGCCTATATTTTCATTTTACAACTCCATTTTGTTGAGAAGTGTACATGACACTCCTTTGATGAAAAATGTGAAGTTTGTTAAATAGACTTTGACAATCATGTGAATGGAACTTAGCCCCATCATTTATGCTGAATAAACTTTGGGTTGTAATAAATATGGTTATTAACATAGGCAAGAAACTTAGCTAATATGGAATAGATTTGAGATTTGTGTTTCATCAAAAAGGTCTAAGTACACTTAGTGAAGTCATCTACTATTATAAGAAAAACTTTTTCTCTAGAAATAGGTGTACTAAAGGGATCCTAAGTATCCATATGTAGAAATTCAAAAGGATGTGATAAACAAGAACTAGAAGTAAATGGTAGTTTATGAAATTTAGCAAGCATATAAGTATCACAAAGAAGTTTTGTATCTTTATAATTTTTGTAATTATCCAAATGTAACAAGGATGATAAAGAAATGTCTTACCATTTTATGGAAAAGTTCTAAAGGCACTTTATTGTTAACTAAAAAACACTATCAAATGAATTGAAAACATCAACTCATTGATTAACAAAGTCTTTACTTGAAATTCTAGTAGCTTGACTAGACTTCAGAACATATAATCTTGAAGCAGCACTAGCAAATGCAATGGTTTGATTGGAGCTTTGATCCCAAAATGAATAGTTTTTTTGAATTAAAATTGCAATCAAATCATGTTGTTCTAGAAACCAATTGATGGAAAAAATGTTGAAGTGGAAATATGGTACTAAGAAAACATTTTTTAGTATAATTTGGTCATCAATTGGAACATTTCCAACAATGTTAACCACTTTGACATGACCATTAGGTAATTTTATTCGGATTGGCTTATTTAGAGTATGTTTATCAAGTAACAAATGAGAAAAATGAATAATAAGATTTGAAGTACCTAAATCTACAATCCACTTGCTCGAATTACTATCAAAATGTGAGGTTAAAGAAAGGGTGTTACCTGCAAAGTTTACAATGCATTAATCTTGTTGATTATCTTGAATTTAAGTGTCCTTTAAAATTTGAACAAGTTAACAAATCCTTGAGACAAGATCAAAACCATTATTACTAGAAACAAGTCTATTAGCACAAAAATCAATTGGTGTTTCCATGTTTCCACAATTAGCTTCAACCTGAGTAGTAGTGACAACTCACACATTATTTTTATTTGCTTTAGATCCTTTATACCAATTAGAGAATCCTATCATCTCAAAAACTTATCAATAGCATGTCCTTGTTTCTTGTAATATCCACAAAAGTCTACCAGTAGATGCTACTTGTTGTCTTCTCTCCTTATTTGTAGGAACTTGTTTATATGTGTTTTTTAATCAGGCAAGTAGTAGCAACATCATCATTTCCTCCTTAAAATTCACGAACTTGCTTTTGCTTTTCAATTTGACAAATTAAGTAATAAGCTTTATTGATAAATGGTAATGGATCCATTGAAAGAATCCGATTCTATACACATTCATAGACATCATTTAATCCCATAAAAAATTGAATCATTTTATTCCTGTTTTCAATTTCTTGCAACTTAGATTGTAAATCACAAGTATAGTTATCAAAAGCTTCACAAGAGTAGATTGGATATTCACAAAGACTACTCATTGCATCCATTAGCTTCTTGAGCTTGTTAAAATAAGCAGTAACACTAGAATCCCCTTATTTCATGCTAGAAATCTATAACTATAACTGATATACTAAAGGACCACTTGTCACACCAAACCTTTTACAAACATCATCCCATAGTTTTTTTAGTAGATCTAACATACATAAAAGCTTCTAAAGGATCCTTAGTCATGGAATTTAATAACTAAAATTTGATCATGTAATCATTTATAATCCATTTTTGAGATTCGATTATATTATCATCTAATTTCACAAGAGTTTTGTCAATAAAACCTAATTTTGCTTTGGCTTCGAATGGTAATTTGATTGATTGACTCTATTTACGAAAATTTGCTCCATTGAGAATCAAATTCATAATCATAACATTAAGATTATCATATTCGAAAAGATAATATGAATCATTATATGAATTATTGACTAATGTAAAAGTAGCATATGACATTTTGTTTTATCGAATAAGAACAAATTGAGAAGAAAAAAAAAAATAATCTTCAAACTCGTAATACCACTTTGATACCATGTATGATGCTAGAAAAAAAAATGAAAGAAATTAAAAGAGTAAAAGATACTAATTGAACATGTCTCTTTGTCTACTATATACAGTGGAGAAGATGAAGTATTGTATTGTGAGAATGAAAACTAAGTTTGTTAGTTCACTATGTATAGATGAAAAGCTATTTATAGCTTTGGTACACATGACACAACTACGCATGTGAAATAATTAACTATATTCAATATCTAATTTTTTTATACACTATTGGGTCCATATATTCAACAATGCAAATATTACTTTAATAATGCAACTTATATTATCGCATTATTCATGTGGTATATTGTTCAGATAGTAAGATTTACTTTTTCCTATTGTAAAGGCCTTTATAGTTTAGTGGCACGAACGTTGATTTGTTTTTATTGAATGGACCAAATTCGAATTCTCTTTTTCTATTGTAATCACCAAAAAAAAAAAAAAGACTTTCTTTCCATTTTATAATGGATTTATAAGATACAAGAATTGAAATAGAACAAGTAATTTGTTTTTTTTTTTCTTTATAAAGACATTTTACAATGTTTTGAAGATATATTTTTGAAAAAAACATACACTTGTTATGAACTTAGAAGTGGGAGATGTGTTAGAGCCGGTGCACAAGAGGAAGTTGATGTTAGGGCCAGCGTACAAGAGAAAGTTAAAAAAGAGGAAGAAAAATAAAGACACAAGATTTTATCCCAGTCCACCAGTTAACTAGGGCTACGTCTAGCAGAGGATTCCACTATAATTAGCATCTCACTCTTTCATTTTTTATCATGCAATTACAAGTAAAAAAAAAAAAAGAATATATAGTAACAGCTATTCATGGGCTTAAGCTCAAACTTTTAATAAACAAATATAGGCTTAATTGCTAAAAACCCTCTAGTGTCCAAGGAACGGGGCCTACGTACTTTCCTGTCATAGGGGAGTATGAGCTACAACCCAACAAGATGTAGAGAATACATGAGAAATATACAAGATATTGATAATTATGGTGATGAGAATCTCATCTGTATTTCAATAATTTAAGATCTACTTCTGATCTATTTCATTCCTCTTGGAAATTGAATAGAATCTCATTCATGAATTTGAGTGTAACTAAATAGACTAATAAGACTAAAGGTAAAGATGTTAACAAAACCGCGTGATGTGACATAATTGTACTCTACACTACAGCAGTACTAGATGTACATGCTTTTAGTTTAAAGTAGATTGAAAGAGAAAAAGGCATGTTGTAATCAAATATGCATGTCCTAAATAATTTTGTGTTGCCAATTTCTTTGAATTTGGGAAAAATAGAAAATTAAAAATTTTCCATGACAATGATCCCAACTTGGAGGCATTAGAATTTATAAACCCAAGAGAAAATTAACATCTCCATGTTACTTCACCATTTCTTTCCTTCACTTCTCTAAATAAGGGAATAGGCATTTTAACTTGACTTTCTCCCTCTATTTTCAATCCCATGGTAATTAGGTTGCATTAATTATGTGGAAGTGCATATTAATCTTGTAAGGTCAAGTATGTAAAAGGAGGATTGTTCCATATTTTCTACTACTTTCAACTAAAAAATTAGTGAAATCGTATTAATTTAGTATGTAATCATGGTTGCTTACTTCTTAATTGATGTAGTATTTGTTTCTTTATTTTGGTAAAATGACAAAGACAAAGACAAAGAAATGAACTTCTTTCATCAATATGATTGGGTAATTTTCATTGAATGTTTCAATTTGAGTTATAGAAAGTTGCAATAAAATTAGAACTAGCATTGTTGTGCCCTTTTTCTATTTACAAGTTTTAGGTTGGTTTAGTAGATTTCTTTTTCCCCTAAGGTACCATCCACCCATTAGAAGGAGAAGGAGAAGTAGGTAAGCCTAATCAAGGCTTAAGATTTAGGTTTGATCATCTATCCATATTATGTATACCTATCAAGTTGGACAATACTGTTTGTGTAATATAAGTAGATAAAAAGCAAAAAAACCTTACCTACTTTGTCTTAGAAATCCAAAAGAAAGGTATGTCCATTCTTTGGTTGAATTTTCATACTCTTGCAACTATGAGCAATATGATTTATTACTACACGGACTATATATCTAAACCAAATAAATTAATCAAGATTAAAATTATGAGAAGATTTTCAATAGCATAACACCTAATAAAATTGAGAAATTAAATATGAGCAGACTTAAAAGTAGAACTAATTGTAAAATTAATACTATTTTTTGTGCCTAGCTAAACAAAAATATTAGATTCAATGTTGATTTCATCTTTTATTGATTAGTAGATATGTGCAACATAATATTTGTAAATTATTATTAGATATCTAAGTTCTCACTAGTATGTATTTATTTAATTTGTATCATCATATCATTCAGATTATTTTAGGGTAAATTGCAAACACACCTCTTTATATTTGCTCTATGCATGTTTAGATCCCATTATTTTCTGAAATCAATTGCTTAGATCCCAAATCTTCAAAAAATGTATTTTAGACCCTTTTTTACTCTTTTTTTCCTTGGATAAAATAATTAAGAATATTAAAATAACTTTTTAAATTATTTTTAGAGGGGGGGTGATATTCATGTAAGGGACCGCAAATCATTTTTATTTTATGATTCATTGATCTAAATGCTTAATTTTAAACATAAGGAGAATAAGTACATATAAAGGAATTATAGAGGAATGCAATTTGCAATTTACCACTTTTATTCTAAGTGTATGTATTGATTATAATAGGTCTAATTATAGAGTCATAAAAAACCATGCTATATAAAAAGAGTAATAGCCAATATATTCTAATTAGAGACTAATAATTGGATTTGGAGCAAATAGTGAATTGAGAAAGCTTTAACATCCTAGTGTAAGACCCAAGGTAGTAAATAAATCAATCTAGCTTGCAACTATTTTAGGTGAATTGAACTTAAGCTACAATTCTATGAGTTTGTTTATTGAGCTAATATGAGCCTCAAATACTATTGGGCTAAAAAAAAAATTGAAAAAAAATGCTCATATGTCTGATTGAATTAAGTTAAACTAAATGAAAGTTGATTTGGTAGAGCTTTAGAATGATTTTAAGTAGAAAGAGTATAACTTTTATAATTATATATATATATATTGTCGAGTCTAATTTTTGAATTCCCATTCCTAATCCGATCTAAACTAAACACTATGCTCATTTAATCTAGATCCTCGACTTGAGTTAGGAATTTCGTTTGATTTTTGGAGTCGCCACCCAACTGTTGTTGGGAAGTATTGAATTAAGACTAAAGGAGCGGATTAGTCTTAATTTAGACCACTAGTCGTCATTATTTCTTATTTTCGTTTTTGTGAAAAGAGGAAAAGGGAAAACCAGAGTTTCTCAATCCGGAGGCTAACCTATTAAAACCTATACGGTTACCACCTGATCTCCTAAAATTGTTCATCTTTAGAAATTTGTTTCATTGTGTTTCTATTATGTCTTTGAATTTATTTCAGAAAAAGGATTTTTCATTTATTTTATGGGTTGACCCGAATGGGTGCCTACGTACCTGCTACTCAGGATCAAACAAGCCGTAGTTCGTTTTTCTGAAAATCTTTAGTGTATTGGTGAATTTTAATTTTTGAAATTTCTTTCGATTTATGTTCTTACCATTTTTGGGATTTTTCCTAAAACTCTAAACCTAAGCTTGATTTCATTTTGAAAATGATTTTTGTAGAAAAAACATCAATTTTGATTTATTTGACGAAAATAATTTTTCTAAGTGCTAAAACTTATTTATTTATCTTTTTATGATTTTTTATGACTTTTTTGTTATTTTTGTGATTTCTGAGAATTTGTGGGGATTTTTGTTGATTTTCGTGATTTTTGGGAATTTTTGTGATTTTTGGGAATTTTTTTGGTTTATTATTTATCCTATTTGACATCTAAAATTTTATGATTTATTTTCCTAAATTTTTATTTTTCTATATCTTTTATTTTTTTTATTTTTTATTTATCTATTTATTATTATTTTTTTATTATTTTTCTACATTATTAAATTCTAGAAAAATCTAATTTCTACATTTTTTCTATTTATTAAAAATAGAAGTAAATAAATACCTAATAACTAAACAAATAACAAAAACCAAAAAATAATAAATTTAGAATAAATAAACAAACAAAATAAATAAAATAAATAAAAAAATCTGGAAAATCCGACTTACCTAGATCCGGGTCGGTGCGCGGGTCGGGTCGAATCGGGTCGGGTCGGATCGGTCGGACACGGCGGTGGGGTTGGCTCGTTCACGGCGTTCCGGTGGTCCTTCGCGGCGGGTGAAGTGTCGAATCCTAGCTTCTTGAGGGTGCTGAATCCGATGGTGGTGGCGGTTTACTCCCAGAACGTCTCCTTGCGGTGGCTCAACTCCGATCGGCGGTCGCAACTTTGGGTTTCCTCCGATCTACACTCTTTTCTCTCTCTCTCACGATTTTGATCTGTGTTCTTGCTTCCTCATCTCCTCCTCTATTTATAGGCGCTTGAAATCGAGCTGGATAAGCTCGGATTTCCTCCGATTGAAGCTGATCGGATTTTCGGTTGAAAAACCAACTCCGATTCGTGCCCATCCAACGATTTGTTACGATTTGATTTTAATTAGATAATGTTTATCTTATCTTTGTTAAAGATCTGTTGGATTTGTGCAAAAAAAATTGAATCAAAACGGCCGAAATACGAATTTTTTCCTCGCCGGCGATCTTGGGCTCGAGGTAGGAGACGATCACGCGCCCGGCGCGTGCGTTTCTTCCAGCCAATCAAATGTCGCCACGTATCCTGGGCAAATGAGAAAAATCGCAAAACACGGAAACTACTTCCCCCGTGTTTCGAACCCGCGACCTCGCACCCCGCACCGCGCCTTAGCCCATGGTCCGGACCAGCTGAGCTAGCCCACTTTCGCGATTTTATTTATTTCGCAAATTGCATATATGCAATGCAATTTTTCTATTTTTTTGTATTTTTTGAAATTTCAAAAATTTGTAAAAATTGTTTATTATCCATTATTGCTATTTCCGAAATCATTTTTCAAAATTGAAGTGTTTTCCTATTTATTTTTATTTTTTGAACATTTTTATTATTTTATGCTAAATTAGGGAAAAATTGTAAAAATTGAAAATTGATTATTATTGAAAATTATTGATTCCTAGGGCAAAAATAGGGTGTTTACATATATAATTGGGTTTAATTAATTTTAATTGAGTTAAGCTTAAACTTCTCAAACTTGAATTTTGTAGATATAAGGGGTTTATTATATGTGTCATGTGTATACAATATGTGTTTACGCACACCATGTAAATAGAAAGAAATTAGGGTTACGATAAAACAAAGAAAAGAATGATATAAAGAGATAGAGAGGTAAGATAAGAAATCTCATCAAGTATGAGGTCCCAAAGTCCTCTCCATAAGCAATACACATACATACACACAAACGCATACACACACATAATGAATAATAAGCGATTATTATTGTTAGATCTTAAAGAAAACTAGTGGACATGATTAATTAGGATTTAGTAACCCTAATGGGCTATAAAGAAGAGTGAAGCCCAATTATACATAGTGAAACCAAGATGACACCTAAGCTTATTAAGAAAGGTTAAAAAAGTGCAAGACAATTTTAACAAACACAATCACGAGCCCACTAATAAAAAACTCTCTAAATCATCACAAATTAAGTCTAAATATTTGGATCCTATCATTAGTCCAAATAATTAGCCTATGTATACTATTTTTAATTATGAATTTGGTCTATGAAATTATATCATAAAAATTTCCTCATCTGCATTTTTCTCCCTACCCAAGAATTCTTTTAGAGATGAAAGAGTTCTTAGGCATTCATCAAGTACCTTTAGTGAGTCAGCATTTTGTGCACATGTTATTGAAAATTGAGTATAATAAAAAATTCTTATGTCATTTATATCCTCTTTAGTTATGCCATTTAAATTCTTATGCATTATTTAGCATCTACGTTGCAATGTACTACATAAGTCATTTACATATAAAATAGTAATTTGTGCATGTCACATAATAATAATGAAATAAATTAAATGATCTCTTATGTAGTGTTACATTTCTATAGTAAAAATGTATATTCACTTTACTAACTTTTCATAGAGAGAGATATGATGATTGAGAGGTTTTTTGTTTGTCATTGGAAAATATTATCTTTTCTTTAGATAAATGAGCAACAATTTTATTTTTAAGGATAGTAATGTACTGTGACTAGGGATCGATACTTGCTCCTACTTAATGGCATTTTTGTATGGAGATATGATACTAAATATTTAAACATATTATTGTTAAGAATAAGTAATGTTGCAAAAAAATATAAATCATAGCAAGTGGGTTTTATTTAAGCTCGTGTCTCATGTAACAAGCATCACACATTGTGTATGCCATGAAGAGAATTATTGAGTGACTAAATGTGCACATTATGGTTTATATAGGATGAGTCATATTAATAAAAAGCACACCAAATATGGGATTATGAAGAGTAAGCAATATATTGTTACTCAAGCATTGAATATGATAAACATAATCTTGAGCATATATCACATCAATTAAGAGAAATACTTGCCATTTTTCTTTCATGTCATATTATACGCATATTATGTGCCTTTAGTATATCGTCCATAAATATTTACTTGATATAAAGCTAGAAGGATTGCTCACTTTTTTATGGCAAAAGAAGAAGAAGAAGAAGATAATAATAATAATAATAATTGCAATTAGCTACAATGGACATTCTATCCTTAATACCATGCACCAATATAATTGTTACTATTTAGTAGCTAAGAAAAAATTATTAATAAGTTGTCATAAACTTTTTAGAATTAGATTGATGAGATGCAAAAGATTATTTGGACTTAGAAGAGCATATCAAGTAGATCGCGCCATTGCTTTATAGCTAAAATCATACAGTTCCAATTACTTCATGAGCTCATTATTATGTTCCCAAGAATATAATATAGACAAAGGACATTACTCCACTATTTGGTAATGAAAGCAATAAAAAATATTAGGAGCTTATTTGAGATAAGCATCCATGCCATCACTCACTGAGGAGATAGTTACATTCCTAATCGAGCCTAGTTTCTTAAACTTTGTCACTAATTCATGAAATTAATCTATTGGCATTATATTAGGTTAAAAGTCTAATTACCTAAATAACCTTCTGCATAAGAAAAAATAAAATAAAATAAAACCAACTAAATGTTCATTTAGCAACATTGATAATAATCATACTATTGAAAACTTTTGTAAATTAGAAAAGTAAAACATACATTAGAAAGGTTTTAGTGAATGTGCAGAGAGCCCCGTTAAGCCTATTCATTATAAACTGAATTGTCATAAAATGAACCTGAATCGACATGTATTCAAAGTCAAGAAGAAAGAGATGTCAATAAGACAAAACCATACATTCAACTCGATTGAATGCTCCAACTTCGAAGAGCTTTCTTTGTCAAAGTCGGAAAGTCCAATGATATAACACCAATTTGTAAAGCTTTGAATTGTTAGCTTTTTTTTTTTTTTTTTAACAAAAAGAAAAAAGGTATACTGAAGACTTTTTTCTGTCCAATAAAAACATAGGGAGAAAAAAAAATAACATTATTAACCTATTTATGCGAAGAAATTGTTGGAAATTGAAAGAAAGAACAAAGTTCTTCTCCTTTTCCCAGTCTTTTTAATTACCAACTGGTTCAATTGTTGGAAAGAAATGAAGCAAAAAGCTAAAATGTCTGTACCAATGGATAGCTAATAACAAATATGGATATACAAAACAGGGAAAGAAATATCATGGGTATATAAATCAAAAGATATATAAACATTCAAATTATATAATTGAAAAAGAAGTAAAATAGATATACGAAAAAAAAAAAAAAAAAGGAAGCGCGAAAAAACGGAGGAGAGTTTTTCTGATTAATCTTAAAGAAATAGTTAGTGTGTCCTCCCATTGCAACAACACCAAAAATGGCAAGGTCCAGTGATACGAGTTTCATATTTTGTCGTTTTCTTCCTGGAGAAGTAAATACTAAAAAAACAATAGAACTGGGTATAAGTACTAAACCTGGACTAACATCACTATCTTTTCTATTTTTACATCTTCAAAACAATCTAACCAACGGTAAAGCTTCCATTTAATACTTAGGGTATCGATAAATGGTAATCTTGTACATGTGTGTTAAAGTTTTAAAAAAGAAGAAATTATACACTGCTCAAGAGACAAAAGGATTATAACCAGGTGAAACTGGCATTTATCAAACAGAAGCACACTCAAGTGCGTATATCCGACAAAATATTACCAGTACACTAATATTTCAACTGTGAACATGATAAAAGAGCAAAAAGACAAAAATATAGTAAATGGATTAAAGCAACATCATACATCTGATTTACCAACTATACAAAACTACGAAGATTCCATTCGTAGGCTTATTTTGAGGATTGAGCAGTGTCTGAATCATAGTTGCTTCACTTCTTCTTCTTCTCCGTGCATACCTCAAACTTGAAAATGCTCTTGATTATGTTGATTTTGACCTGACCACGCTTAGGAGGTAAGCGTGACACGCTTGGTTTCACTTCAAATTTCACTATTTTCTCTTTCATTTTTTTTTTTATTTGGGTGTGTATGAAGATGAAACGAGAAGGTTTTTTTTTTTTTTTTTAATTATTAGAAAAAGGAGAAAAACAAAAGTGTGGGGGGGGGGGGGGGGGGGGGGGGGGTGGTGGTGGGGGGGGGTGGCGGGGTTTATTTGTTTGGTGTATGATGTGCTGGAAAGAGGAAGAAGTGAGAGTTTGGAGAGAAAAGGAGGGTTTTATAAAAAGGGTTCACTTGATTTTCTTGTATAGACCTTTTCCTACGCCCAAAAATTCTTCTGGATGGATTATAGGCATTCAATGATGAATTTTCCAAGAAAGTGTCCGGATTTTGGAGCAACAATAGCGTGCGTATCAGCGTGTTAGCATTATTGGAACCAAGCAAGTGTTGAAAAGAGAAAGTGATGTGAACGGACAAACTCATAAGAAAGTGGCAGGTAACTAGTTGCATGAAACAAAGTGACAAAGGGGACGTGGAAGTAAAATAATTTTGTGTTTTATTGGAATGTAAATGAGTTAAACTATTTATCACTTATTTTAGTTCAATTTAATATTTACTCCAGCTCAACTAAAAAATAATCAAACTAGAGTTTGAGTTACCAACGTAACTAATTAAGTTGAGCTTAAATTTTATAATGTTTAACTTAGTTAGTTTACGAGCCTAATCAAGCTTAAATAGAGTACAAATATTAAATAAATTTGAGTCAATTTATTAACATTATTATAATTAAATATATATATATTAAATAAATCTAGCTTAATCTAATCTAGCTCAAATTTATTAAGTGCTTCTTTGAGTTAAACTCATGCTTAAAATTTTAAGCCTAATCAAGCTAAAATCATGCTTAAGTTTTCAAATTTTGAGTTGAGATCAAGTCTGAGTTTAATATTATATCATCTTTACTCAACTTATTTATAGCTTACTCCTTTTATGTTGGTATTTTGATTGTTTAGCTTTTCGGGAAATATTGAAATAGTAAGAGAGTAAGTTTTTCATTTTTTTTATTGTAGACTTTTGTCTTATTCATTATAAGGTGGTAGTGGTTTTAACTTGTATTTATGCAATAAGATAGAGAAAATGCTTATGTCACACACTTGATATGTAAGAATAATATGAAATGAAATGGAATTGGATTAGACTAGAATTGAATGGATTGAAATAATCACTAGAATGATAAATTAATTTCTGTATTTGGAAACACACATGGAATGGAATGTGTGCAAAGTAGTATTTGTCAAAATTACCCTAAATTATTAAATGTTATAATGAGATTGAATGTTAAATAAATAATTTTAATTAATGATTATTAAAGAAAATGGAATGAAACCGTGATTCCGCCATTTGCAAAGAAAAATCGAACTCCTTCTTACAAGTGAAATTGATGATTCTAATGACACGTGCCAATGTTTCACTGATCTGTAAATAATTAATTATTTATTGATATTACTTTATTATTAGTATTAATTGATTATTTACTAATATTATTTAATTTAATTAATTATCTACTAACTAATATAATATTGTACTTGTTTTTATTTATTATTGACAAAAATTAAAAAGAAAAAAACATAGATCACCTCTTTATTAAAAAAAATATATAAATAATTTATTTTTTTTATAGATGACTTAAAATATAGGTAACATTTTTTTTTAGAAACAATATAAATAATTTTGTTTTTTTACACTGTTTACACATCCATGATAATATGAGACAACTACAACAGCCAAAACCCATATATTACCCTTGATTTGCATGCGTCCACATTAATTAACCAACAGCTCTTTAGATGGGATAAAAGGGTGAAGTTAGCCATGATTTACGTCTCGTGGATTGACTTTAAGAGACAGCTGACTCACTTTATTTTTTGTTTTCTATCACTTTATTCCTTCGAAGGGCAACTTCCTTTCTTTAGAGACCGTGTTCAAATTATCCTGCTTGTGCATGTTGTTGTAAGACCATAGCTTATCGGACAATGTTAACGTGTGCCTTTTCTTTGTGAGGACTTTGTAGAAGGGTTTTTCCTTGAGAAAAACCATTAGAAAAGCGTTATTACATTCAAAAAATCATATATTTCCAAACAAATACCTCTTATATACACAGTAATATATATGATTACAACCAACAACTGACACAGCTCTGTAATTTCAACCATTTTCATTATAAATTAATATTTGATTCGAGAAAATTGTGTTCACACAAGCAATTTTGTAAGTAGGTGCATCTTTATCATTTTGCGCTGTCTCGTGGATGGACGTCAAGGGAGAGCTTTCTCATTTTCTTTTCCTTTTTTTTTTTTTTTGAATAAAACTCTTATCGTAAATTCCTTTAGATGTCTTCGAATGTAACTTCCTTTCTTTGGATATTGTGTTCTAATGTATCCTCACAATGGATACTTGAGGACTATTTTATTTGTGTACGTTTTTGGGTTAATATCTTCAACAATCCAAATTTTTTTTTTTTTCAATGCAAATTGTGAGTGTTGAGATCCCATCTCAGTGATTGTATACATGTATTATGTCTTACACTACATATAATCTTAGAAGATTAACATACAATGATACATAGGGAATGATTAAGAAAGAAAGAGAGGGAGGAGAAGAAGGTAATCCCAAAGAAATTTAAATACACGTATGAATTTAACAATTAACAAATATTGATATAAGGAATATATAAATTATTGATATCCTTCTTCTGTGTAAGATTAATAAAATAAAGGAAATGGCCTATCATAGATTTTCACGTCCTAATCATCCATGAAAAAAAGAAAAGAAAAATCAAGGATCTCGTTTTTAACCATTTCAATCCTCCCAAAAATGAATCGAATCTCATTGATCTATTTGAACGTGACCTAGTAAGCTATAGTAAGACTAGGGGCAAAGATACTAACGAGAAAGCGCGTACTGGGATATCGAACGCCACCGAACCAGCAAGAGATATGCGTGCTTTACCTAAACGACACGATTCCAAAATTTTCTATTTGGTCAAACCTTAAATATTGTCGAACTCAGTGCGCGATGTTGATCTAACATGGATTCTTCTTGTTGGGAATGCATTCGAAAATGGAAAGCTTCATAGGTGATTCGAAGTATCATACGAAGATGTTACATAAAAAAAGAAGAAGTAAATATTATGTAATTTTATATTTAATTTTTCTGAGTGTATAATTAATATTAAAAAATATATATAAAATAATTTATATTTTGAATCATAATAAATAGCTCAAGAACATCCTATTCATAAAACCTTTTGAAAATAGTATTTGATCGGTATATATAAACATAAAAAAAAAAAGAAAAAAAGGAAGTTTAAGGAATGGAGGGGAAGGATGGAAAATTGTAATATCTTTATTATGTTTAAAAAAAAATGGGTATACTATTGTTTCTAAACATCAAATATGTGCTTCCTAAATAATTTTGTGTTGCTAATTTCTTTCAACTTGGGCAAAATGTGAAAATGTTTCAGTTTTTCCATGATAATGACTATAATGTCAAGTTAGAATTTATAAACCCACGAGTAAATTTTCGTTTCTTTACTTCTCCAAAAAAGGCAAAAAGGGGGCATTTTGACTTGACTTTGCTCTACACTATTTTCAATCCCATGGTAATTGGGTTACATAATCATGTGGCTGATGTGCTATCGATTATGTGCTGAACCTAATATTGATTTTACACTTGCCTTCTTGGATTAATAACAGGGCTATAGTTCAATCTATATCTCATGATAATTTAGAAGATTTGACTTAATAGTTTCAAAATAAAAATTGTTAAAATGATCTATTTAGTTTTAACTTATCTCAAACAGGTTTATATACTCAATAAGTTAGTAGATTTAAACATATAATAAATTCATCAAAATAACTCTTAATTGAGTAAACTTCAATTGATTCATCAATCATTAAAGCAATCAAATAGACATTACGAGCTAAGAGTTTATAGATATTAGATAATTCTTTCTCGTTTGATACTTTTGAAAGAGATTAAGAAAACAATATTTTATCGTAAGAACTTTGCTATCAAAGATAAAAGTACCATTCAAATGATAAAAAAGTATTTAATTATTTAAAAACTATAAAATTGAAATCTTACAATCTTTCATTTATTAATTATACATTTGAGATTCTAATGCTGTGTTTTCCTCCTCCCGATCACTCTACCGATTCATTACTTCTCATGCCTACTCTAATTCACTATTCTAAGGTGCAAAACACACATGAAACACAAATAACCACATCGGTGAAATTTTTCATCTACAACATGCTTATTTTTTGCCTTTTTCTTTTTGGTTTAATCAAAATTTTAAGAGTAAGGAAGGTTATCCATTAGTGGATCGAAGGAGCTAATGACTATAATGTTGAGTTAGAATTTATAAACCCAAGAGTAAATTAACATTCCCAATTAACTTCCATTTTCGTTCCTTTACTTCTCCAAATAAGGCAAAAAGGGGGCATTATAACTTGACTTTGCTCCCCACTATTTTCAATCCCATGGTAACTGGGTTACATAATCATGTGGATGATGTGTTATCGATTATGTAGTGACAATGGGTCAAAAAATTGTACTAATCTTGCAAGTTTGGATTGGTGAAAGCAGCATTGTTCCATATTTCCTCTATTTCCACTAAAAAAATGAGTGCAAATCCAAGTTGATTTCATATACAATCATGGTTACTACTATTCGTTTTTTTTTTCTTTTTTCTTTTTCCCATATTAATCTTAAGAATGGCAAAGGAATGAACTTCTTTAATCACTAATGATTAAGTAATTTTTTATGGGTGTTTTCAATCTTTTAGTAATAAAAACTAGTGCTCCTGAATGGACTTGAATGCACAATGATTACATTGGTCTACAAGTAGATTTTCTTTTTCCCACGATGTACCTGCACATCATTAGGAGTCAAACGAAATCATTGCTCTAGCTTAGATTGATGTTAGAGCTAGAAATGCGGGCTTACTGGCAAGTCGCCTAAGTTCATTATATTTGTACCAAACTTCTTTTTTTTTTTCATTTATTTATATGTTGATAGTAGCTACTTGCTTCGTTATTGATGTTTCTAAAAGAAAAAAAATGTTTTCAAAGTTTGATATAAGAAGAGGAGTCAATGGCAAAGGAGAGGAGGATTTTCTTTTTTTTTTTTTATGTGTTTTGTAACTTTTGTAGTTTTGTGCAGAAGATCCAAAAGAACCAACCAAAGATGGAATGAATGGAATCTCTCTCATTTTTTTTTTTTAAATAATTGTGTGGACCAATGTGGGTCCATCCGCCCTGCATTGGGTTGATCCGCAAGTTAGGTGGGGCAAGTTAAAAAGCCTGTAACTTATATAAGCTTAATTTTTCTAGCTTAATTCACAAAAAAATTGCTTATTAAATGGGTTGGCCCATTTGGCCTGCCCCACATTTTTAGCTCTAACTATGGGATTTCTCTCCTTTAGGAAGTGAATCTTTAAATTTAAACCTCTAATTTCAAGTTAAATCACTCATCTACATTGAGCTTAATGGCCAACTAAGGCAATTAATACTTATATACTCACTTTTAGGGGGTTACACATAAAATTATCTTAAAAGTATTATTTATTTAGCTATTTATTTTTTCATCTTTTTTTGAGATAATGAATAGGTACAACATTGTAGCCATAAATTATTAATGCTACCATCTCTCTCATCGAACCAACCCCCACCTCCACTTCTACTAAACATCTTTGCCATGGTCATTTGCTTTAAAGTTGGAATCCTTCTTCCAACATGAACAATTACTCAATTTCCAAACCTAGTCATACCCCCTCTAAGTTGCTCGTGGACATGCTTCGATGCTTGTGACCCAAATCCTTACTATCACTTTTATTTTAGCCAAATAATGTACTAATACTGAAAAACAAATCAATTGAGGAGAAAGAAAGACGAAAAAGAAGAAATTAATCTATAAATAGTAACTAATCAATGAGCAAACTATACTTAGCAAAATGTAGATAGTAAATCATAAATAAGTATATGCGTCTAACTTGATAAATAAAAGTATAGTATAGTAATATAAGCCAAAATAGTGGGAAATGGTTCTATTAAAAAAAAAAAAAGGGAATATTGCTTCACATTTGTCCTTACCATGAGATTATAGTTTACCGCCGATTGCTCACATATATGTTTAACTAAGGAAATCATTTTGGTTTGAGAATGAATTGTTGAATGTATGTGGTATTAAACTCAATATGAGATAATGTGATGATTTTGATAGACTCTTATTACATATTAATATTGAAGTATTTACTAGACATATTTTGTTTGTAATTCTATAATTGGATTAATTAATAATTCGAGTCTTAAATAAAATTTAGTATGCATTACATGTTTCTCTTTGTAATACAAAAGGCCATTACTATTACATGGTAGTTAGAAAAGACGATGGGTCATGATGCTGTTTTGGTATCTACAAACTAAGTGATGCATGGAATTGTCATGCTTTTTAAAGGGATATATAGTCTATCCTACCATTTTGGTAAACTTGTCCTTATATTCAAAATTCAAAATCTATGGAGTCGAGTGAATGTAAAATTTCACTCTTGACCTAATGGTGGATTCTTTCCCTCAATATGTAATCTAGACATTTTTTTCGAAGAAAATTAGAAATGACACTATACAAGGATCTTTTGAAAACAACAAAATCTACTAAAAAAACTCTATTGTAAAGATGAAGCAAATAAACACAATTGATATAATCCATTTTTCATATAGCTAAAACTTGTAAATTTAGAATTCAAATATAACTAAATGATTTTATTCTAGGTATAGAAGGGAAGAACTACAACCATCCATAGCAAGGGAGTACTCTTCCTTAACAGTATAGATTTGCTTTTCATTACTATTTTCTCAAAAGTTAAAGTTGATTTTTTAATTTTTTATGAATATAAATTTGGATTTTTTTTTATTTGTGACTTTTCATTAGCAATTTTTTTAACCATTTACAACATTTTGTCACTTGATCCTTTGTCTCAACTAAAATTATTTATTATAATACATAATTTCTCTCCTCATTAGTAACCTTTTTGATGGTTTATTATTTATAATTTTTATCACTTGCACCTTTTCATTATGGGTCTTCTTTGTTCAGCAACTAATCTTTTTTCTTTTTCTTTTTCTTTTTCTTTTTCCACTAATGTAATCAAGAGACATGTTTTTGTGTAAAAATTATCAAGACTTGCAACCCTCATATGACTTGATATAAAATAACATAACTCTAGATATTTTTAAGGAGTTATAACTCTTCTTATAGACATAACACTTATAAACTAATGTTGAAAGACTATGAATAATGGTCATATAAAACTAATGGGTTAAATTAAATGATAGAAATTATATTACACTAAAAACATTTTATAAACATACATTAGGCAATTCTATTTTTTCATAAATATGTATATACTTTAAATTAAAATTCATACATGACTCGAAGTCATAAGCTCAAATTCTAACTCTAAAATTAAATAGATAGCTACTTGATAAGTATTAAACTTTATATATTTTTATCCAATTTTTTGTTATACGGACATGTATATTTATTATATATATATATATATATTCATAGGAAATTACATGAATTGTAAAATATGCACACAAAGTATCAATGCACAGGAAATTGACTAAAAAGGATCACGAGTTCAATTGGAATCAGCCTGTGAAACTGAGCAACACGTCATCAGTAAATGGTCCATGAGACGAACCGTAATTCAATAAAGAGTTCAATGAAACAGCTCATCTCCACATTGAAGCCCATGAGTCCAACGTTCAAGGCACTTCCAAGATCCCTCCAAATCCATAGTCTAATTGATTAAATTTCAATGGGCGATCACGTGCTGGCCCAAGTCTTATGTCCGGATGTGCCAACAGGAATATATATATATATATATATATCTAAAGAGGAACAGGGGGAACGAAAGGAGAACTCCACGCGAACCAGAACGGGAACCAAGAGATTTCAATTATATATATATATTATTTCTTCCGCACTACATTTAAAAACTTTAATTCTTTAATAGTTTTTTTAATGAATTATTCCATCGATTATTTCTATTTATTAATGTGTTCCATCAATTTAATTATGTGTTAAATGTTTTGTATAAAAGATTAATGAAATCTAAGTATTAATTTATTTTTGTTGCTTTAATATAATATATTTAAATCATTAGATTATTCTTGTTATAAACCTTAATACTATAGCTATGTGTTTAGGGCCTAAAACATATAATTATGGAATGTCATATTGTGTTGAAAAAAAATTTAAGACTAGTTAAGATTTTTATTTAATTAATTAGTAAGGTCAAAAGATTGTAAGTATTGTTAATTAAATTGAATTTGCACCTAGTGATTACTGCGATGTTTTTATTAATTTCTAACTAAAGGAATTTAGGAGTGTTTAATTTAAAATACTACTTAGTTATGATTTACAAGAGGAATAATTGTAAAATTGAATTCATGTTAATTTAATTAGAGGAATATAGGAAGTTAATTTGGTTAATTGATAATTTAATAATTTGGGAGATGATTTTGATTATTGTATCATAAAAGGACTAACAAATCCGTAAGTGTCACTTTAAATGAGCTGGCCGAACACCCACTCCAATTGTGGAATATTTCAACTTGAATACTCATGCCTACGAGGTACCCCAAGTGTTAATTCCTTATTTGTAGTGAAATCAGAGGACAGGGGTCCATTCCTATTGACTCATACTGTTGAGAGTTTTGACCATGTGAGCAATTGAGCGAGAAACATCTAACTTAGCCTGTTTCTTGTGCACATTAATCCAAGTTTTTTGAAATGAACTAGGGAATAATTGGTCAAAGCAATTACTTAAAGCTAGTTGGAGATCATGGTTTCTGGATTTAATAGAAAAATTTAAATTTTGCTTCTTGATTTTGGTATTATTAAGAAAGTATACGTATTACTCGTGTGTTATTGCCGATTTATATTCTTAAAGAGTAAGATACTATTTGATATATTATATCTTTATAAAAATTTTGTTTTACTTTTACCAAACAAGCCTTATTAGAGTTATTATTGCTTTTGGTATACATCATTTGCTTGTGAATATTGGTAGATGGTGCATTATCATGTTGATCAACATTTTTGTCTGATATACGGACGAGGGTGTACTACTGTTTTCGTTTGAGGAATGTTACTTTCATTCCTTCTGTCCCATGAGCAGTGGATTGAAGGCTAGAATATTACTTTGGGAAAATTCTAATGGAAACGGAAATAAATATTAGTATTTTTGAAGATATTTCTGCAAATGTATCAATTGAAAAAATAATATTAAAAATATATCAGTTAAAATCTATACTGAAAGTAATGATTTAAGTTGACATTAAATACGACACTTCAAATTTCAATTTTAGCCAAAGTCCAGTTGAGTTATATTTTTGATTTAGGTAATGAATTTGATTAAAATTTATTTAATTTTTTGTAATGAGTTAATCGTTCTTTTTCTAACAAATAACTTTTGTTTAATTTTGGATTTTGATTTATACGTCGATAAGTAATTCGATTTTGCCATTTTAGTAATACTAATCAATACCATCTAATAGAAAATAAATCATACTTATAAGGACTCTGTAACCAATTTTTTCATTGATCTAATTTCGAATTCTTTTGCTTTAGTTTAGAATGAAATAGTCCTTATATTTTAAAATAATTCTTTATTCATTTTCCCCATTCCAAGTATCGCATCTAGTTGAAGTTCAAATAAAATTAGCACTTGAAGTGCCCATATTTTCTTGATATATATACACAACAATAATAAGTATCGATTTTAATTCAAGATCCAGTAAAATTGGCACTTGAAGTGCCAACTTTTTCTTACTATTTACACATAGCAATGCCTTTGCAATCTATAGGGATAAAAAAATTACATAACCTATAGCAACACTTTAGAAATGCTATAGAAACATCCAATACACCAACCTTATGATCCATCCATGCATCAAAAATCACATTAGGGCAAAAATTCTTGAAGACAACAACAAGAATACATCATTCAATGGATTTTCATAACTTTTGAATCCTTAAACCATATAAGATAATGGATAATACAACTAAATGGAGAAATAAAAAGTTTTAATTACGTGTGCAATGATGTATATATAAGTATAGACTAAGCATCCACAAAGTAATGACTAAAAACATATAATATAACACGGAGCTAAGGCTGTCTCCTCTTCCATTGCTTGGACATAAGTGCACTCTAATCATTTGGCATACGGTCAAGCTGAGGCTACACTATCTGATCCATATCTATCTATGTAATCTAAGTTCCATCTAAACCTAAATGAGGTGAACTATGTAGAGGAGGAATATGAAAAGGAGCAAGAGTGGACTTGACTTGAGTAAGACTTTTACCCATATCACCGTTGCTATGACTTGGTCATCTCTTACATAGAGCTAGAGGAGTAGTGGCATAAGAGTTAGAACCCTCCCCAAAGGAGTGAAAATGGGCATAGAAGTTGTTGTAGAAGGGTTTGGCTTGTTAGGATACATCATAGTTTAAGTAGGGGATGTAGAAGGTAAGTCCTTAAGGTTGTCTATGACCTCTAGCCAAGCAAATCTACAACCTCATCCTCTACCCTAACCTCAAACTTGAGCACATCATCTTGAGGGAGCTGCAGTGGTTGTGAGTCCTCCTGTTCACTAGTTTATGGGTGTGTAATTAGATATATATATATTAAGTAAGATTTAAAGTATTTTTTCCTTATTTTGGTGTATTTTTAAAGAATGTGAATTTTAATTGAGTAATATTTTGATTTTAGGGTTTTGATGAATAGTTGAATTAAAAAGGAAGAAAAGGGATCTAACTTTACCTAATTTGGAGCTAAATAGAAGAAGTTATAAAGTTTTGAAGATAGATATGGCCCAAACATTACCATCTCCAAAACGTATTAAATTTGAAACATAAAATAGAGAGTTACATAAGGGTTAGACATGACTGTGTTTGTTCTTCGTGTATCACTCGAGGATTATTAATTTTAAAGCACGACTTAGACACAGCTTAGACATGACTACATCTAGGTTATATCTGCTACAACATCTAATTTTCCAAGTTTCTAACCAATGAATTTGACACAACCCAAAGCACGACCATGTTAGATAGAGCGTTGGCCTAAAAAATAGAGTTTTTGATGTTCACTATATAAAGGAAAAGTGGGACTCCACTAGAAAGAGAAGATAAGTTATATTTTATTTGTTCTAAGATTTTTAGAGAGACTAGAAGGCTACTCTTTATACTTCAAGCATTTATGGTTTTTCTTAGTTTTCTTGGATTTCCTTGATAATACATGTTGATACATCATTGAAGATTTCTATTTTCAACATGATTAGAGCTTAAATTTTTTTAATATTTAGACTTGTGGATCTTAGGATTATTATGTAACCAGAAGTATTGCTATTTAATGAATTCTTAGATTTCTTAATTCATGCATGTGTTCTTGATTTTGTTAAATTGATATTTTTAGGGTATTATTCTATTTATTTAATATTATACATTATGACTGAGAAATTGAATGTGTAATTAGATCTAGTATGTTTGAAGAGAATTAATATAATCTTAGAGATAAGTTATATAATTCTTCCGAAATTAATTAATTTGTTTAAGGGAATTTATTGTTTTTAATTTAGTCTTTGAAATTTGCTATTATGAAGAGACTTAAATAGATATTTTTAAGATTAAGGATAATATGCTTGAGAAAGTTATGACACTAAATTAGAAATTCCTCCAGATAATGAAATTTAAAAAGAATGTGGGCATTTTTTGTTAATATCACATAATAATTCCAAGGGAAAATAGAGTCTAGATAGTAGTTGTGCTAGCTTGAAGTTAATTATAATCTATTATGCTTTTCTGTCTTTTAATAAAATCTTAGTTCATTAGTTGATATTTGGTTATAGGTTTTATATTAATCAATCTCTATAATTTATGGGTTAGATAATAGAGTGTAAGTTAGTATTAGTATTTGTAATCCCTATAGGATGATATCTGTATTTAATACACTATATTATTACATTTGATAGGTATACTTATCTTTCATCAAGTTTTTGGTGCCATTATCGGGCATTTCGATATTAAGAATATTGATCACTTTATTAATTTAATAATTTCTTTTCTATTTCTTGTTTTTAGTTTCTTCTCTTTTTCAATATTGCATGATTAGAAATACTCCATTAGACATGCTAATTTTTTATTCGGAAATTGAAAGAATAGCAAAGTGTTTACAAAGAATTGTTTCAACAAGTAGTAGAGGAATTAAATCAAGGGTCTCCTTTATAAATTAAGGTAGAAGAGGCAGAGGTCAAGTTAGAAATAATGGGTAATGAAAACTATAACCAACAATAGATTATGTTTGATTACTCTAAATCCACTTTAGTTTAAGCCAATTCGAGTATCGTCAAGCTAGTTGCTACTACTAATGACTTTCAAATTCAATCTCTTATGATATAAATGATGTAGCCGTTCATCTAATTTGATGGATTATAAGATGAGGGCCTTAATGCTCATAAATCTAATTTTCTAGAGATTTGCGATACCTTTAAGATCAATGGGGCTTTGGACGATGTAGTTAAATTGAGACTCTTCCCCTTCTTGCTAAGGGATTGAGCAAAATAGTGACTGAATTTGCTTTTAAGGGGATCTATCACTACCCAGGATGATATAGGTTAAAAGTTCCTTAGAAAATACTTTTCACCTACTAAAATGGCCAAACTTTGAAAGGTTATATCATACTATGCTCAATTGGAGGCCAAGACCTTATACAACACTAGGGAGAAATATAAGGAGCTGTTGAGGAGATGCTTACATCATAGCCAACCCTTATGGATGCAAACTTAAACTTTCTACAATGGTTTGAATTTATCAACTGAGCAAATGATAGATGGCACTATTGGAGGAACATTGAATACTAAAACACTTGAAGAGGTTGAATCCTTGATTGAGAACATGGCTATGAATAGCTCTCAATGGGAAGGTGTTAGGGTGAGGAATAAAGTAGCGAACATCTCGAATTAGATGCCATGATAACATCAGCCAATAAGGTTGATCCCATTAGTAAGAAGTTGAATGCACTTTCCATCAATCCCCAATGTAACTTGAGAGAGGTTGTTGTAGAGGAAATTAGAACTCATCACCATTGGGAACAAGTAGACTATTTAAGAAACCCTTATACTACAAAACAACCCATATAGTAACACCTATAATCTAAGATGGAGAAATCAACTAAATTTCTCTTGGAGCAATCAGAATCAAAATTAATATAGGATGAATTTGCCTCCACTAGGATTTTAGAGATTGCCACCATAAGAGAAGAAATCGGGTTTGGAATAACTTTTAACTATATTTAAACTAATGAGGAAATATTTCAGAATACTGAAATTTCTCTAAGAAATCAAAAAGCCTCCATTGTTAACCTAGAAAATCATGTGGGTTAACTTATAAAGATGATAGTTAAAAGACAACAAAGGACATTGCCATGAAACACCAAGACTAATCTTATAAAGCATGTGAGAGCAGTAACCCTTAGAAGTGAAAAGGAATTGCAAGTTGAAAAGAAAACTAATGGGGAGTCAAAAAAGAAAGATAAGGAAGCTAAGTATAGAGTCACTAAAAGTGAAGGAATATAGACCACCCATATCTTATCCACAATGCTTGAAGAAAGATTGCTTTAATGAACAATTCGGTAAGTTTCTTGAAATTTTTACACAATTACATATTAACTTACCCTTTGTTGATGCCCTATCATAGATGCCTAAGCACACCAAGTACTTAAAGGAACTACTCTTGAACAAGAGGAAGCTGGAAGAGATATCAACTGCAACATTAAATAAGGAATGCTCCGAGTTAATGTAAAATAGAATGCCGTGAAAATTGAAGGATCCAAGGAGTTTTCTTCTACTTTGTCTTATTAGAAATTTATCAATAAATGAAGTTTTAGCAAATCTAGGTGTCAGTATAAATGCCACATTATATGTTTAAAAAGTTAGGATTAAGAAACCCTAAGCCAACATATGTGAGTGTTCAATTAGCTAATAAGTCTATTAAGTACCCTATTGGCATTATTAAAGATGTCTGGGTTAAGATAGGTACATTCATTTTTCTAGTAGATTTTGTAATCCTAGATACAGATGAGGACATTGAAGCACCATTGATTTTAGGTTACCCTTTCTTAACTACTACTAGAGCAACTATAGATGTAGGAAATCAAATGTTAACTCTAAAAATAGGGGATGATGAAAGAATCTTCAAGACGTATGATACTATTCAACAACCCCCTAAGAGTAATGATACCTGTTATTTCTTAAATACATCAACTTGGTTGGTTCCACTTATGTGCAAGCTGATGTCTATATAAACCTAGTTCAACAATGTCTTATTCATGGCAAGCAAAAGGGTCTAGATAAATTTAAGCAATTTGAACACCAAAATTTTCATAGTTGTCCACTTGACTAGCAAAAGAGAAGTGTGTCGAGCTAATGATGTTAAACAAAAGCACTTCTTGGGAGGTAACCAAGTTTAGTTTTTTTTTTTTTTTTTTAAATTAGCTTTCCTTAGTTTAGTTTAGTTTAATTAAATTCATTTTCATTTTTGTTATGATAGAAAAAAAAAAGAAAGCCAATTTTTTTGCGAGTTTGACATAATCAGCAAACATGGTTAGGTTAAGAACATGTTGAATACAAAGATGTTCTTTAGATGTGACTTGACCATCAGACATGAGCATACTGAAGTTGTGTCAAGACTGTTTATAAATTTTTTTTTTTTGAGAGTTACACAATTTTTTGATAGTCATGTTTAGGTCGTGTCTGATGAGGTTTTGAAATTAATTTTTTTTTTTTTAGAGAGAAACACGACCCATAGACACGATCATGTTAAGGTCATGTCACAACATCTGAAGAATTTTAATTATTTCCGAGAGTTACATGAACTTTAGACATGACCGTATTTAAGGTCGTGTTGGATATGTCCTATTTGAATTATTTACGAGAGATATACACAATCTTTAGACAATTGTGTCTTAACTATGTTAACCTTGAAACCCCTATTTTATTTTCTAGGCATGGACACATGGAAATGGGGAGATTTTAATCATGATTATGGTGGCTAATTTCTTTGTTTTCTTTGATGAACTGACGAGACTAATGTAGCTTGCTAAACTAGATTGCAATTTTTTTTTCTTTTAATTGCTGTTTTAGTTTCTATTCCTTTTTTTTTTCTTTTCATAGTTTTTACATGTTTAGAGCATTTAGGATCAATTAATTTACACATTGAGCATGTTTTGCAAGGGAACAAATGCCATATTTAGGGGAGTACTAGTTCTTTTCCCCACTACCTTCCTCAAACTTCGATTTTCTTCGATTTTTATTTTTCTTTCCATTTTGTACATTGAGTAAATGTATGGTTCTAAGTGTAGGGAAGAGGGTTATAAAATTTGTGGTTATTTAAGAAATCAAATTTGTTTATTTAATCTCGAAATCATTAAGTTAACTTGTAATTTGGTATATGATAAATCTTTGGATAGTATAGAACACTTAATCAATAAGCGCTTTAATGATGCTTTACTTAAATTGAATAACAAAATCTTTGTAAAGTAAAGTTACTTATTATTTAGTTTTGAATTTTAAGATTTAGAAATTTGAATAACATCACTAGTTAAGAACTAATCATGGATTTCTTTGAAACTTACTTTGATGTATATTTTTCCCTTTTGATATTTTTAGAGCATTATAATCCTTGATAAGTAAATAGTTGATACTTATCCTTTCAAAATTTCTTACAAAGTTAATATAGTTAGAGTTGGAACAGATAAAGATGAAATAAATAAATTGAATTGAAGTTTAGCAATGGGCCTCATTGACTTGAGTAACTAAACTTGCGAGGTGTCTCCTTTATGTGGAGAAACACTTGTTAACTTAAGCGACAAACTTGAGGTTATCGGTTGAAAGCTCATTATTAAGATTTAGAGAAAAATCCATGAAGCTAAACGTAAGTAAATAAGCTCTATTAAATAAAAGTAATAGATGATTCGAAGAGGTATCTTAAAACCTAGTTGCCTAAGATCATTTAGTTTGAGACTTACTAACCGATGAAACTACCTAATTATTAAAAAAAAAAAAAAAACTAGAGGAATGATTGAGGGATAATTTGATGCATTTTTCTTGAATTATATTGTTTAACAAAATTGAAGAAGGGGGGAGTATACATTTTAGTTAAGTTAGTAAAGTGTTTATGACTTTTTCTTAATTGAGGAGATGGTAATTTAAGTTTCAAATCTTTCATATGTTTAAGACAGTTAGTAAAGTGAAAAGTATAAAAGTTGTAGTTAATCTTCTTTTGAAATTGCAACCTAATTAAAAGTTTGTTTCTTAAGCTATTATAGGGCTAAAGAAGAATTATTTGATTGATTTCTTAAATAGTAGTAAGATAAATAAGTATTTCTTATCTTACTATTTGATTTCGTAAATTTTCTTAAGGATAAGCAAATGCTTAAGTTTTGGGAAGTTTAATAGGTGCTTAATTAATATATATATATATATATATATTATATATTAAGTGAGATTTAAAGTATTTTTTACCTTATTTTGGTGTATTTTTTAAGAATATGAATTTTAATTAAGTAATATTTTGATTTTAGGGCTTTTATGGTTATTTAAATTAAAAAGGAAGAAAATGAATCCAATTTTACTCAATTTGGAGCTAAATAGAAGAATTAATGAAGTTTTGAAGATAGATACGATCCAAATATGATCATATCCAAAACATGTTAAATTTGAAGCATAAAACAAAGAGTTACATGGGGTCTAGACACAACCGTATTTGTTGGTCATGTATCTCTCAAAGATAATGAATTTTAAAGAACAATTTAGACACAACCTAGACATGATCGTATCTAGGTTATGTTTGTTGCAATGTCTAATTTTCCAAGTTTTTGACCCATGAATTTGACACAACCTGAAACACGACCATGTTAGACAATGTGTTGGCTTAGAAAATAGATTTTTTTATGCTCACCATATAAAGGAAAAGGGGGGAATAGACTAGAAAGAGAAAAGAAGTTATATTTTATTTATTCTAGGGTTTTTAAAGAGACTAAAAGGCTACTCTTTATACTTCAAGAGTTTAGGGTTTTCCTTTGCTTTCTTTGATTTCATTGATGATGCATGTTTATACATCATTGAAGATTTCTATTTTCAACATGATTAGAGCTTAAATTTTCTTAGTATCTAGACTTATGGATCTTAGGATTATTGTGTGACGAGAATTAGTGCTATTCAATAAGTGCTTAGATTTCTTGATTCATGCATGTGTTCTTGATTTTGTTAGATTAATATTTCTAGAGTATTATTCTATTTATTTGATATTATATATTGGGATTGAGAAATCTAATGTATAATTAGATCTAGCATATTTGAAGAGAATTAATGTAATCTTAGAGATAAGTTACATAATTCTTTCGGAATTGGTTAATTTGTTGTTTCTAATGTGGTCTTTAAAATATGCTATTATGAAGAGATTTAAATAGGTATTTTTAAGATTAAGGTTAATAAGCTTGAGAAAGTTATTAAACTAAATTAGGAATTCCCTCGATAAATGGAATTTAAGAAATATTTGAACAACTTTTGTTAATGTCATTTAATGATTCCTAGGGGAAACATAGTTTAGATACTATTTTTACCATGTTGAAGTTAATTATAATCTATTATGCTTTTTTTGTTTTTCAATAAAATTTTAGTTCATTAGTTAATATTTAGGTATAGTTTTTAGATCAATCAATCTCTATAATTTATGTGTTAGGTAATAGTGTATCATTAATATTAGTATTTGTAATCTTTATAGGATGATATCCATATTTAATATACTATATTACTAACTTTGATAGGTATACTTTCCTTTTATCACTAGTGTCATCTGCAATTAGTGGTGCATCGTCTAAAGTGACACCTCTGAATTGATAGGATTACCATAGCTACCTTTGTGCATTGGATAGAATGTCACTATAGGGCATCTGAGGTAGATGATCAATGAAATCAACTTACAGAAAAAGAACATGGCAATATAATTAATTTGCTCAACATAAAACATAAGAAATAATAGAATAAGAATATTAGATACATACTATGCAACTTAAGATGGCGTTGGTTTAACCTATATATCATCAAGTGATCTCCCAATACTAGGTAGCCTACTTTGGGACCATACTGTATAGGAAGCCATAGGCTGGAGCTAAATGGATGATCTAATATCAATGGTTTGCTTGGTACTCTAACCAAGCTAGGTAGGTGGTGATATAATTTGTTTCAGTCTTACCTCATAGGTTATGTTCATGGAGCTATGTAGATGTATTGGTATACTGAGGTATCATTTGAATGCCTCTAAATTAGTGAACTTGATATGAATCAAAATCTGACGAGACCTATCAGTAGGGTAAGAGCCAAAGGATTTCAAATCTTGGAGATGAAGGCCCATTTTGAGCAAATCGACCCCGAAATTATTTGTTTAGTAACCTATTTTCTATTACTCATGTATTATATATTTCAATAGGCACACTTATTAGGCTTTACACGGTGATGGACAAACTCACTAAGAATCAACTTGTGGGTTATCCATGGATCGACCTGAACTAGCGATGAGCTGGGCTGACGAATCCTATTGAAGAACTAGCATGCTGAAGACTATTTGTAATTTATTTATTTGAATCATTTATGTTGTAAGTTTTTGGGACACTTTTATTTGGTTGTAATAGGTGCTTTTAGGACCGCTACCCCAAAGTGGCATAGTTGTAATATGTGGACTTTTTAACCTTAAAGGGAGACAAGTATAAATACTTACTTAAGTAGGGTTTTGGGGGAGCTTTTGAAATTTGCAGCAAAACACATTTTCATGTGAGGGTTATGGTTTATCCTAAATCCATTAACTCTTATCAATTTCAATCTAAAAATTGGAATTGTGGCGAGTTGCAACAAAGGGGAGAATTGTGAGTAATATCAATTCCCCTTTGTTGTGTTTTTCCCTTTTATCATTAGTGAGTCATATATAGGGTTGATTAGATTAGTTCTTTGATCTGAATTTGGTGTCAATTGTATCCTCTTTGCAATGATATAAGATTGATTGGTTTTAGCACTTGTTATTACCATCAATTTTGCTTTATATTTTATGGCATGGATTGGTCTTGTTGTGAGGAGGATCACAGTTTTATCTTTATGTGTTGTTGATTGAAATTCTCTTAGAACTTAAGTTGATTAAGTGATTCAATTGAGGATTATTATCTTTGTGGTTTTCATCTCCTTGATTTTATTATTCGGATCATATTACATCAACTAGAGTTCATGCAATTTGTTGTCCTTTGGGACCGAAATTTGATCTTATCATTTAGGGATTGTAATTTGGTTCAATTACATGTGCTTAAACCCCTTTTTTAGGCACATAAGAACTATTCGATTAGGAAAGTATAGCTTGATGACATGAAAGAAAATAAGTGGCACTTAAGCAAGCCAAATGTCGCTACGCCTCTATTGGTCCCAATTAGATTAATCAAGAGGGGCGGTGAATTGATTAATTACTTAAAATTTCAATTTTTGCAAATTATCCAAAATCTCTTGACTAACAAAATGACGTGAGCAATAAAAATGAAAAATAATAATGTGAAATAAATAAAATGAATAGAGAAGAATAAAATGCTTAAAGATTTATAGAGGTTCTACCTCGAGCGTTAGTCCTCTCTTCCAGCTCTACACCGGGGTCTCGATTGTCTTTATCGGTTGTGTTTCACTATATCAATAAAATCGAGAGTATGCAAAATAAGCCTCTTCAAGGCGAAGTCTCACTGCTGAGTCTCTTTAGCTTCTTCACTAAGCTAATCACTCAAACTACAGTGATGAAACAACTCTCAATTCCTCATACAAGAAAGGAATCACAATAACAATGAAGAATATCAAATTTCCTCTACAAATCGGATCACACGTGTATAAAAAATTTTTTGCGCCTGAAGATGTATGAGCTTTTTAACTTTTCCGTGTGCTTGATTTAAAAAAGAACGTTCTATCTCTTTTTCAATTGAACATCCCTTTTTATATATATGACATAACGGTTACTTTGTTGGAGAATATCTTGTAACGTTCATGGAGTTCCACGTGATAAGCTTGAATTTATTTTTGAAAATTTGTATTTAAAAAATAAGTTGAATTTGTTGGAGAAAATCTGCATTCCCATGACATTTTGATGAGGATAAGCTTGGATAAATTAGTTTGACTGAGATCTTCTTTGAAGATATTCTTTGGATCAAGTTTGTTGAAGATATCCCTCACATTATGGAACCTTGTCTTGATATCCCATATATTGTAGAACCATATCTTCCTATAACAACCATATTTCTTATCCTTATCTTTTTAACTGCTGGATCTCCCAAAATATAACACAAATATCTATATTTAAATCTTGATAAAACCTGTAAACCTTATACAATCTCACTTTATCATAAAATAAAATCTTTGAATAAAATCTTGTAAAAACTTTATGTAAATTAAAAATCCATGATATAAAATCTAACTTTAGTAAAACACATTAAGTATATTACCCAAATATACTTGACACTTGGAGTTAGGCCTTGAAATTTATTAAAAACCATTGATATAAAAATTAGAACGAAATCTAGAAAAAATTCGTGACAAGCATGGAAGGTTCTGAAAGAGCTTCTGAAGCAAACCTGTCAACTGTTCTCTTGTTGTAAAGGTTCTGAAAGAGCTTTTGAAAGGTTAACACGAGAACTACGGATTCATTACACAACTTCTAAAATACCTTATGACAGAACAAAAATAGTCTATATAACACCATTAAAGGTTCTGAACAAGCTTCTGTCTCTTTGTTCAATTTAGAAAAATTCACTTACTATCTTTTGAAACAACTTCTGACAAGCTTAAACATATGTTACACATTATTCCTCTTTTGTTAACATCAAAACCAAATTAGAGAACTTAACAACCTCTAATAGTAAGCCAGTAGCATCACTATGTTGGCATATGTGTATGGGACCCAAATCACTTGGAAGCTAACATGTTAGAATAAACTCGAATCATAAAGTTCTTAGAAGGAAGTAGAAAAAAAAGGTAAAGGAGGTTAAGAATACCTACTTGGGGATCTAGTGGTCAAAGGTATTATTGTATTATCTCACTATATGGGTTGGTAGCTGTGTGACATCGAAATCGGCACCCCATTTGCACATAAGTGGTCGATCCTTAATCGATGTTGTTACCAATGGATTACTAATCTCAAATGCTTCCATGTGCAAGTGGGGTGCCAATTACTAATCTCAGATGCCAAATGAGGGGAGTGCTCTAATGCCAAAAACCTATAGTACAACCAATGGATTACTAATCTCAGATACCTCTATGTGCGATGCAATATTGAGGTGATGGCACAATCAAGCTAAGCATGCCGCCTCCTACGCATAATGCCTGGCTACTTGAAAGTTAGATAGGAGAGGGAGGAACATCAAATGCACCATGTTCTATGCTTTGTTGACAAAGCTCATGACCCCTATTAGCGATATAATATGTTCTCTCGTAAACCACTAGATAGTGATGTCATCTAAATGTGGCTTTAAATCGCTATAATTATCCCTCAATCACATCAATATCAGCCAATTTCCTTGAACAACTGCTACCAACTGGTAAGCCTATTAATATGAAAATGTCCTACAACATTACAATCATCTTACTAGAAGGCATATAGAAGGTATGTTTCTTTGGTTGCCAACACTCGAGCAATGTCATAGCAAGTGCTAGTTTAGTTGAATGAATGACAACTAGGATACCCCAATGAAGCTCAACATGTGAAGATATGGCACAATCCATAGGTTTACCTCAATTAGTCCTCCTTTATGTCATTTAAGGTTATCTTGTGTTAACGATACCTAAGTAGTTATTTTCCTACACATTTGAAATAATTCATGTTATTTTTAACCTAAACACCGATAGGAGCATTATGTAATGAAGTTGTTACCTAACTACTCTAAACAAGCTCTGACCTATAGACCACCTAACCCTATAGCAAAGATCTACCGTATGGTCTTGAATCCATTTGCAAAATTGAAACGAAGATATACAAATGTCAGATCAAAGATGTCATTGTTAATGCACATGTAAGAACAAATATAAGAATAGTGGCACACATAAATTACAACTACATGTGATAAACTAAACAGTAAGGTGACTTAGGTCCTTCCTATTGTGCTTACCTATTATGTTTAGTGCATGTTCTTCTATTATAGCCTTCCCCTTTACATTGATTGCATGTTATAGGTAGTGGCGGCTCATGCATGTCCATCTTGTTTTGAAATAATTTTTGTTGAAGCCTCCCATGTTTTCTCCTTTGATAAGGCATTGTGTGCCAACATAAGGAACTAAGGATTTGGCCAATCTTTCTCATCAGTATAAGGCCTAAATGAACATCTATAAACTCATTGTTGATGTTCCTAAGTATACTAATGACTAATGAAGGTAAAGAAATTCATATACAGTGTACTCATCATGGCCATGACATGTGAGCATAGATTTTTTTAAGTTTTCCACTTCATGCACATGCATGTACACCGCCCTATGGTGGCTACCCCCTTTCTAGCCATATATCGAGGGGTGTGCTATAGTTATAACATCAAATATCTATGCTTGATAATCGAACAAGACAACACAATGGCCACTGAAAGCTTTCAATCACCTTTTAAACTTTTTGGTAGCCACCTTTGTTAATATCTAGCCAGTTGCCAATTCTCTAAATGCATCCACCATTCGCTTGTTGAAAGAGTTGTTGCAATTGTAAAATGTCTTCTTTACTAATGCAGCAATGAGTAAGTTCCTTGTCACTTTCAACACAAAATTGTAGCTCTTTGAGACCCTAATCCTAAACCTGACTCCTCCATCATTATTGTCACTAGATGAGTTAAGAGTCAAATTATTATTAGAAGTATGACAAGTTCCATCATTCTCAACTTTCATCTCCCTCATTGGTTCATCTATATCGATGTTATGAATTTCAGGTTAACTACCATCGCAACCTACTACTTTAATAGTTTCAAAGTACTAAGATATAAGTACTTGAGTTGGAAGTGGATCATCAATTATATCATCATGTATGAAACTCGTATCCATCGGAGTATGAAACTCAATTTTACTTATCTGTACTTACAACTTAACAATACCACAAATCCCAAGTTACACCAATGAACTTGTCAACATTTGTTGTACATCAAAATTATCGGTAATAGGCATTACATAGTAATGATAGACGTTACCATATATTATTGGGCACCTATGGATTAACTCAATCCCATTGGTCACACTATCAATCTGAAGATGAGTACAAATAATACTTAACACTTGTTCATAAGTTGAATCAAGAGGAACTTCAATCACTACTATCGGGTGTTTATCATAGCAGACCCCATCAGCTCTATCCAAAATATTCCCATAAGCATAGTAAATGACTCTAACCTTAGACATTTTTCTTATTGTTGGATAATTACATAATGATTTGGACTTACACAAAAGCATATGACTTAATTGACTACATTAAAACTAAAGCTGGAGAGTATAATCCAAAAAATTAAAGTATATAAGATATATTTGGGTGTTACATATATTAGAAATTAACTTTTTACTTTTTCATACATTATATTCATTACCCTAAGTAAGGAGACTATATCAATTTGAGCAAATAGGTTAAGATGTAAAAATTAAAAAGATATAACATTAATAAGATACAAATAGAATAGTTTGTTCAACAATTAAGGTAATATAATTGAAATATCCATAACATATTGACAACAAACGTAAGGAACAACTATATTACTTTGCATCTTCACTTAAACTAAATCAACAATAATGCAAACAATAAAATTTTCATTCCCAATTGTGGCTTCTATTATAAGAATAACACTCGAGTTTATATAAGGTCGATGAAAGTAAAGATGCACTAATCAACTAAAAATAAAAACAGCCAAACCTAACTAAATCTCTTCCAAAAAGAAAAAAAATAAAAAAGAAAAACAAGAAAAAGGAAAAAAAAACAAACTAAAATTAGATCCTATGAAATTTTAAAATCAATTGGAATATGAATAAGTTAAAGGTCTTTCTTCATAGGATTATTCTAGATCAGATAGGAACATATATTACCCTTTCTTTCAAAAAATTCCCTCATTTATATCAATAGACAAAGCAATTTTAATAATATACCACTTAAAATCGTTACTTTTATTGCCGATTTTAACTTAATAGGACCAAAAAAAAAAATCTAAATCAAGAAAATAAAAAACTATTCAAACATCATAGCATAAATAATGCAACACCATAATATTATATTATCCTACAACTATATATCTATAATATCATAAAAACCTCAAAATATGATAAAAGTAATTACCTTATAGTTTGTTGTAGCTTCTAGAGAGAGGGGCTTCAAAACACCATGAAAACATGCCTTTTCCACGCAAAGCCCTAAAATATCAAATGCAATCTATCTTTACCGATCAATTAGTTGGATTGTTTTGAAAATGTGAAAATTGAAAAGATATTAATGGTGGTCTAGGGTTAGTACTTACAACAGTTTTCTCGAGGAAGAAAACGGAAAAACACGAAGCTTGCATTTAGTTACTTGTTAAAATATTAAATGAAAAAATTCTTATCTTTCTATATATTGTTTTTCCTAAAATGTGTATAGACATTTAACAAATATAGCGGATGCAAGCTCAAAATGGTCGGTTCGTTAGATTGTCTTGAAAATATGAAGAAAGAAATGATATATTCATGGTGGTACACTGTTAGTACTTAGACTAGTTCTTTTATTTTTTTAGTACTTCCTTGTCAAAGAAGAAACATAATATGAAATGCGTATCCTCGGACCTTGCCGTACGTTATTTCTTTTACAGTCACATAAATTGAGTTTTTAGGTTTTTTTTTTCTTTAATTTACTTAACCGTGATATTATTATTATTAATATTTTTTAATATTGTATACCTATAGTTGTTATTATAATTCATAGAGCCATTTAGCTTCTTTTTTTTCCAACAATTTGACCGGTTGGTAAAATTGGTTGCAACACAATTTAGAATGATGAGCAAGACAAAACTAATAGAAAATCTTTGTTTTTTCTATCTTAGAAACTGTGTTTAAAGAATTTATAAAATATAAGATGCTGGGTAAACATTATAAATTTTTTCTATTATTCTATGTACAAAGACTTATAAAACCTATAATAAAAGAACTAGAATAGGGATGCCTTAAATAAACAGTATACAATTGGAAAGAGTAGTGGGTGGTCTAAGAATCATCATTTGTATGTAATAAAAGACCTCCATTAATTTTATTTTTTTATTACATAGCGTTGAAAGGTTAACTCATTTAATACCGAGATTCCCGTGTTATGGTGATTAAACATGGACTATTAACAATAGCTTTCGTGTAATTGTAACATAGATGTATGTAATAAAATAATAATGAGTGATGGTACTAGTAAATGCCGACTATAAATATTTAAGGAAATTAGTCATATATGGAATTGATTTTCAAAATACAATTTTTTTCTCAAGGAAGAATGGATATGCACCCTTTTGTAACACCTTCATAACCTCTCCCTGCACTGCTTTTTTATTTTTTTATTTTTATATATAACTGCCCTTAATAAATAATTAGCCTACTCGAAATAAAACAAATGTGAGACATCAAACTTCTTCTAAGTGCATTAATATAATAGATAGTTACACAGTTCAAATAAAAATAATGATAACTTTATAAGTTTCCTAACCCATCTTGGATTCTGGGAAAGAGATCCTCCTGAGAATACGGGATTCTTGTCAATTATTTGGGTCCCACGTGCGTACGTATCTATTTTGGCGTGGGCCGTTCAGAAGATCTTCGGACACAGAAATTTTTACGTTCCAATATTATATATACATTTCATAAAAACTAGACTGTTTTTCATGTATGATTTTCTTATACTACATTCTATAATTTAATGCAAATAAATAAAAAACACTACAGGAAAAATATGAATCGTATTTAAATATGTGTACATTAATACAATATGAATGGTAATGATAACAAGGCTTGGATACCATCTTGTTTTGCATAATCTACCCTAAACTATAGTAAGTATTAATTATAAAACCTAATTACCGGCAAGCATTGCTCAAAGAATATGTGTCATCTGCACACACATATACATGTTATAAATGCAATATATATACCTTAGGTTTTCAATTTTTCTTCTTTTTGGTCCTGTTTTTCTCAAGTAAACTAAACTTGTTTTATTGCCTACTTCTTTTTTAGATAAGAGCATAAAAATAGATAACTATGATTTTGTTTTAAGCAATAAAAAATATAAATAATTAGAATTTGATATCCCATCAATATGTCTCTTAAGAAATTTTATTTATTACATTGATGTCTTCATAGAGTAATTTATAAATACATAGCAATTTCTCATGATCTAATTAATCTATAACTCTTAATTTACAATTCTCAAAGAAAATATGTGTAGTGACCCACTTTTTAGGTTTTTATATAACCCATCTATTAACCTATATAACTAGTTCTTGATACATGAAAAATGAATCATTATGCCATCCTTAAGATAAGGATTACGCTAAGCAAGACCTCCAATTTAAGCCTATCTTTCACATTTTTTAAATCTAACCTGGTTTTCAAAAATTGACAATATCACATTCCCCTTAGAAGTATTAGAAATAAGTTGCTACCATATACATTTATCCTATATTATGGGCTCTAAATATCCACGCTCATCAAGCAGTTTATCACATGCTATACTTGATCTCAATCAAGAATTAGCCTATAAAACAAGACTAGTAGGTTATTGAGCTTACCTAATATCACAAATCACTCAAGCCACCTGAGGCACCTATATTAAGTTTTACAAAACCATAGTTGAAATACATGATTGACTTTCACTTATACATTTGAACAACTCATTTACAAGAAAACTAGGTGGTAGATTGAACAAAAAGGGTAATTGAAAAGCTAGAGCAACCTTCATGTTGAACTAGCACTCTTAGAATTCACCAAAAGCTAAACTGTTATTTTATCCATCTACACCTACTCTTGAAGCCAACAAAATACTAACTCCTCACTTTCTTAGAAAGCAAAGTAAGTATAGCTAAAAAAAGGAATAGTAACAACACAATCAAGAAACCAATTACTAAGTATATAGCCACCAAGCAAATGCATACTCATCCGTTATATGACATCCAAATGTCATGCCAATACACTTGCTATAGACTAGCCAGAGTGGCATTAATCAGCTTAAACAAAGCATTAAACCGAGTAATTAAGGAGTGGTATGAGGCAACTTTAATTGAACATTTAACTGAGAAAATGCAATATATATCCTAGAAATTGAGGTTTTAAACCAGGTACTTTTATTGCTCAAGAACCAAGTTTCTAAAATCATGACTTATAGGTCTTCTATGCTATGCCATGGATGAAATAATGTTGAGCATACACCCAAGCAAATATCATTCAATTCTTGAGCACATATCTTTAACTACTTAAAATAGCTCTAATCCAGAACATTAAAATGGTGATAAAACGTTAACTAAGTAAAGACTTGTATAACCAATGAATACCTATAGAAAATCTCATATAAGCTTTCACTTAAGTGAAATCCAATGAGAATAAACACTAAGTGAGCAAAACATACACGTTACCTTACACTTCATCAACACCTAAACCATTAGTATGAACCATTCACCAATCCTCTCCTCAACTTTCATTTAACATAACACTAATCTCGAGAAATTGAGCTTCAATAGACAATCAACTATATATGTAACCAACTACATGTGGAGCATGAGCATATGTTATTTAGAGTTTCAAGAAAGAAGAGGGCCTTAGATACTTACCTAGCTTGAGCTTATTCTTTATCCGCTATTTAATGGACAAAGTATTCTTTATTTACATATCATAACCACATGCACAACTCATTAAGATTTGATTCAATTTACTTACAGTTTCACTTGCATACCATATAAGGTTGCAAGATAATATTATTTGCAACTCATTCATTGCTTGCCCATTTTAATAAATCATATATTGCTATGCTTGGTATTTTAAGAACTATATGTTGATATTAAAATGGAAACCTAACTAGAATTGAACAAATTACTATATTACCTTTTAGATCATTTTATTTTACTACTAGATGGTAGTACTGTAATGTTCCAAAACCTGAAGCATCATAGCTCGCCACATGTCACTACTACCAAGCGACACGCTGCTCTAAAACTCCATTATGCATCTAAAACTTGATCATTTACATTATTCATCATACTATTACAACTTTAATCAAATAAATGACTCTTGGATGAGTCATTCCAAATTCTCATTATTTAATAACAACTAAATCTCAAAATAACAATTATCTCGATCACTTCAATTTGGCTAATAAAACTTCAAATTACAATGACTCTTCTTCTACATAATGGCAATGTTTTCTTCCCATTTCATTCATATAGTACCCCACTAAGTCTCCGTTCTCATCATATTCCACTTGCTCATCATTCTGCCTACAATTAAAAAATATAAATATATAAGAAAGGTAGGGTGGGGGAGGGAACAGTGGGCCTAAGCTCAGTACGTGAGTACTACACTCATATGTGCATGACATACCACAGTAATATCACATGCATATGTGTAACATTTAGTCTTAGCACAATCATAAGTCAGTTGACACATTAACATCAAAATGAATTATAACATATAGGGGTACTCATGACCTGGTACACACAAGATTTATCCTAGTGGGAATTACCTTTGTGAGCCTCATGTAAACCTAATGGGAACTGCTACTACGGGTCCTATTTAACCCTAATTTACCTTAGATCATTTCGATACACGACTTCACTAGGCATAACACGATATACCGATTATCGAGGTACCTTCTAGGGATCTGCCACTGTGGGCCCCTAGGTTAAGCCAAACATAAGCAACATCTCATTCAATTCATATATTCACTATAATACTTCATTATTCCAAGTAATTCACATAATGCCTTAACGTTTCATTATTTTACATACAATTTAGTAAATAGCTACCTAGCAATCATATACAATAAACAAAGTAAATATGTACCTCGTATCCTAGCCTTAAGCACTTCTTGTCCCAAACTTAAGTTAAGTTGATATCTGTCTAATCATCAAGACACCATCCTTAATACTAATCCTAACATATTATAACTCTCCTAATTCCTCTTAATTTATTAGGTTATTTAAGGTTTTACTAATTGTTTTGGTTGTGTGGAACTTAGTTAAATAAAAAGGTGATTGGATATATATTAATAATGTCTTTCACTTAACATGGCGATGTTAGAGGCTGTGTTACCTAAAACGGGTTAGTACCTGACCGTATTAAGGGTCGTGTATCTCTCGGTGAGATTTGGATTGGAATACGGCCATGTTGAAAGGCTGTGAATTTTTTGATTCAACACGGTCGAAACATAATCATATTAGCAAGCCGTGTATCTCTCAATATTACTTTTGAATTCAACACGGTCGAAACACGATTATGTTGGGAGGTTGTGTTCTCATTTTAACACAGGGGCAACATGATTGTGTTAAATGGTCGTGTATCTTTTGGTTCATTTTTTGAACCCTAATTTTTCTACACTAATTCATCTAATCTCCTCATTTTCGAATCTAACAAAAAAATATGACTTAAAATTCCTTACTTGGTTTAAATTATGCTTGAAACTTTAAATATAACAACTTCCATGCTTGTTCAATCCATCCTTAAACTCATTCTTCAATTAATTCCCTGTATACAAACAAAATTGTTCCATGATTAGGTCTTCACTACTAGAATAGGTCTTGCAATAACTCCAAACCATTACCTTTTTGTTACACTGTGATATCTCCTTAATTGCCTCAAGTTTGACTAGAATGAGTTCTTTCTCCCTATCTCACTTTAGGCTACTATTGTAAAAGAGTGCAAAAAGGAGAACCCTAGGTTAGTTCATTTATATATAGTCTTGTCAGGAAGGACAAAACTGTGCTCGTCTTTTACCCTTATTTGTATGATTGCCCTTGCTCTTATATTATTTATTTATTTGTTTATTTAATGATTACGGTTATTTAAATTTGTATATGAATTATTTAGAACCATGAATTACATTCCCCCCCCTCTCCCCTTATTAAAACTTTTGTCCTTGAAAGTTACTTAGAATTAGGAAAAGTTCTAGATACTTTCTCTTTATTTCTTCTTCTAATTCCCATATCGCGTCTCGTTCTATTCAATTTATCCATTGCACTTTGACATAAGGAATACTTCTTCTTCTTAAAACTTGTTCCTTAGTATCCACTATCCTCACAGGTCTCTTTACAGAAGACAAATTTAACTGTAACTTCAAAGGTTCCAAGGTCATCACTTGATCTGGGTTTGGTACAAATTTTTCTTGATATCAATACATGAAACACATCATGTACTTCAGCCAGACTTAGCAGTAGGGCTAACTTGTATGCAAATGTCCTAACTCTTTCTAGAATTTTGAATGGACCCATATATCTCGGATTTAACTTACCCTACAGTTTAAACCTAATTACCCTTTCAGTTGGAGATATCTTCAGTAAGACTTTATCTCCCACTTGAAACTCTAAAGGGTATAGACGTTTGGCTGCTTAACTTTTCTAGCGACTTTAGGCTGATGGGCTCTGTCAACTTATGACTCTAACTTTGTCTACTGTTTCCTATACTATCTTTAGCCCTAATACCTGTCTTTCTCCCAATTCATCCTAGTGTAAGGGAGATCTACACTTCCTGCCATATAATGCTTTATAGGGAGCCATTTGTATAGTCGCCTAGTAATTGTTGTTATAAGCAAATTCTACTAGAGGTAAATGATGACTCCAGTTACCCCCTTAATCCAAGGTACAAGCTCTTAGTAAATCTTCTAAATTTTGAATAGTTCTTTCACATTGTCCATTTGTCTAAGGATGAAGTACTAAACTGAAGTTTGGTTCCCAAAGCTTGATGCAGACTTTTCCACAATCTACTCACAAACCGAGTATCTCTAGTAGATGTAATTGTAGCCGGTACCCCATTTAATATGATAATCTCTCTAATATACATTTGAGTAAGTGTTTTTAGTCTATAGTCCACCTTAATTGGTAGGAAATGTGCAGCCTTGGTCAATCTATCTACTATTACCCAAATTGCATCATATTTTTCCTTTGTTCTTAGGAGTGCTGTGATAAAATTCATAGTTACATGTTCCCACTTCCATTCAGGCATAGGAAGAGATCATAACTCATCAGCTAGTCTTCGATGTTCAATCTTTATTTGTTGATAGGTAAGACACCTGGACACATATTTTGCTATCTCCCATTTCATATTTTTCCACTAATAAGTATTCTCGAGATCCTTGTATATCTTGGTGCTTCCTAGGTATACTGTATACCTTGAGTAATGGCCTTCCTTCATAATCTTCTTCTTTAATTCTATGTTATTTGGAACATACCATCCATTACCATACTTAACTACTCTTTTGGTGTTCAACACAAATTTCGTGGCTTCACTTTATTCTAATTCGTTCCTTATCTTTTAAATCTCGAGATCTTTCATTTGTGAAATTTTAATCCGATACATAAGATTAGGTTGGATGCTAAGTGTAGCCAACCTACCACCTACTTCTTGTGTCACCACTTCTAATCTTAGCTTATCCATATCTTCTAGTATTTTCCTCCTAGATGTGACTAATCCTGCAATATTTATATGTTTTTTCCTACTTAAAGCATTTGTAACCACATTTTCTTTTCTAGGGTGATAATGAATTTCCAAATCATAATTATTTATCGGTTCTAGCCACCTCTTTTGCCTCATATTCAATTCCTTTTAGGTAAACAGATACTTCAAACTTTTATGATCTGTGAATATTTTACACTTCTCTCTATAAAGATAGTGTCTCCACAATTTCAGTGCCAAAACCACAACAGCTAATCCAAAAAAACTCCTTACTTCTATTGCAGTTCTTGGTCTTGGCCAGTCACTTATTGCCTTCACCTTCTCAGGGTCTACTGATATTCCATTCTTATTCACCATATGTCCTAAAAATGATACTTATTCCAACCAAAATTTGTACTTATTGAATTTTACATAAAGTTTTTCTTCCCTAAGTCTTTCCAATACGATTATGAGACGTGCTTTATGTTCTTCTCTAGTTTTAGAATAGATGAGGATATCATATATGAAAACTACTACAAACTGATCTAGCTAGTCTCTGAGCACTTTGTTCACGAGGTCTGCGAAGGCTGCTGGAGTGTTTGTTAAACCAAAAGGCATCACTTGAAACTCGTAGTGCCCATACTAAGTCCTAAAAGTAGTTTTCTATGTCTTCCTCCTTGATTTTTAATTGATGGTACCTAGACCTCAAGTTAATTTTGGAGAAGACTTGAGCTTCTTGTAATTGATCAAATAAATCGTCAATCATAAGGAGAGGGTATTTATTCTTGATTGTGACTCGATTTAGCTCCTATAATCTTATATATAGCCTCATGCTCTTATCCTTCTTCCTGACAAATAGCACTAGAGTACCCCATGGTGAGATACTTGGTCTAATAAACCCACTATCTTAAAGCTCTTGAAGTTGAGGCTTCGGTTTAGGTAGTTCAGTAGGCACCATTTTGTGTGGTGCTTTAGATATGGGTGTCACTCTTGGTATAAGATCAATATAGAAATTTATCTCTCTAGATGGTGGTAAACCCGAAAAAATTGTTAAGAAAAACATCTGTATACTCATTCACTACATGCACAGTTCTCAATCCCTTAATCTATCTTGTCTCTATTGATGAGGCTAACAATTTTCCTTTATTTCATAACTTGTATGTTAAAAGAGTCATAGGCCTCTATGGATCTAACTTATATACAATTTGCTCCTCATTAGGAAAATCAAATTTAATCACTAGATTGTGACAATCTATAGTGATATGATACTTATATAACTAGTTCACCCCTAAAATTAGATCAAACTCTATCATCTCTAATACAAAAAATTCAATTGGCATTTTCTTGCCATGTATTACAATTTCTATATCTTTGCACATTTGATCTAATTTCCCCCTCACTCTAAATGGAGTATTTACAATCATAGCACTCTCCAATACAATAGATTTTAATCCACATATATTCATAAATACAGGTGATATACAAGAATGCATTGCACTCGTGTCAAACAGTACATAGGAAATATTTGAGTTTATAAGCAGTGTACCTACTATGGTATCTTGATCATGGGCATCTTATTATTGCTACTGTTGTAATGCAAACATCCTATTAGGTGCCCTTCGTCATGGTCCCACATTATGATTTCTGCTTAGTGGTCCTTTGGGTGTAGGTTTTATAGGTTGTTGGGCTTGTGGGGGTGTAGACACCTGAGTATGTTAAGTACTGCACTCAAATGATTTGTGCCCTCTTTACTTACGAGTGTAGTAGAAAGTTTGAGGGAGAGTCCTTTCAGTATATCTCCTGTTGGTATGTCTTGTTTTAATACAAGAGAAGCATGCCCCTTCTAGCCATTTACACTATTGCAGATCATGCGGTCCTAAACATTTAGGACACCTCACACCTTAACCTGTTTGTATTGGAGAAGGTAATGTTAGAGTTGTAGGCCTAGTTTGAAGAGGTTTAAGAATATAAGACATAGGTCTAGCTGGATATACAACTGGCCTCTTCCCTTTGTCTACATAAGGTATGTTAGAAACAGGCCTTTTTCCCAGAACTAATCCTGATCTACAGGATAGTTGCTCCTCTGTTCTCTTTTTGCTTTACTCTAAGTATTTTGCTTTGTCAATAACTTCTGCATAAGTAGTCAATTGGAAAGACCCCACTTCATGTTGTAGGGTAGGCTCTAATCCCCTCAAGAATTTTCTAGCTCGAGAGGCATCATCTCCTCTCATCATCTTTGGTAAGAATTTGCTCAAGTGGTTCAACTCCGCTTCATATGCCTCAACAGATCTATTGCCTTGCTGGCAATTATAATAATCTACCTCAATTTTGTCCCTAATGCTACCGGGGAAGTACTTTTCATAAGAGAGTTCCTTAAACCTTTGCCATTGGTTAAGAGCTCCTAGTAATCTGGATATATGAATCCACCAATTTGCAGTTGCTCCCTTTAGCATATAAGTAGCATATCTCACTTTTGTATCTTCTAGGACCATGAAGGCTTCAAAGGTCCTTTCAATCTCAATGATCTAATATTCAACCTCTATTAGATTATCAACCTTTGGGTATAACTCCTTAGCTAGTCTTATAAATTTATCTAGCCCACAAGGTTCCTCGATAGGCCTGACAGGTCTCACAGCCTGTTGTTGTTGTTGTGCCAACATTCCCACTAGAGCATTTACAGTCTCTAGTAGCTGAGCAGCTGTAAAATTAGTTTTCTTTGGGGTTTCCTACTAAGGTGGTCTTTGAAGGTTCCTATCCTCTAGGACATCTCCACCTTGTCTAGCACTAGATGAACCCCATATGATATTTCTTCTTAAAGGCATTCTATGTAGATTGAGACAGGAGAATGATTTCGAAGTTAGAATTTATAAGGGGAGTTAACGATAGTACACATCTATGTATACTTAAGCTCAAACATATACATACATACATATGTAATTAAATAGGAATATTCAATAGAATATTATTGCAAAAGATATTTAGATTAATATTGCATAATAGTTATCCCCTAATTTACCCACTCTCTTCATCCTTATAAATCTATAGATCATTGACTTAGCCTTCTAATGATTCCAACTTACTTCTATTGATAGCTCCTACACCTTTGTAATCATTACTTAATTTTAGAAGTTATCAACCTAATCTTTATTTGATCACATCTTAAATTCTGAAGATCATTAAAACCTAGTCTTCTGATACTACTTACTTATTTTCTTTTGATCAAAACCTAAGTTTAAGCTCTGATACCACATAAGTTGTAACGCCTTAAAACCTAGAGCATCATATCTCGTCTCGTGTCATTACTTCCAAGAGACACGCTAAGGCTCTAAAACTCCATCATGCTTCTAAAACCTAATCATTTACATTATACATCATACTATTATAACTTTAATCAAATAAATTACTCTCAGATGAGTTATTCCAAATTCTCATTATTTAATAACAACTAAATCTCAAAATAACAATTATCTCTATCACTTCAATTCGGTAGTTCATTAATGAAATGTGGTATTACCTAGATGACATATCAAAATATGTAAGTAGTAAAATAATCAAAGTCTCGTCACATATCTTGCCATGAGATTGCACCTGCTTCATCTACTAGTTTCTTTAGAGTCGCATTTGAATAGAAAATGTGCATTAAATTAGCATACATTTCATTGGCCAAATTAACCAATATTCAAAAATTGCTTTCTTCTAATGCTATATGAAAATAGTAAATCAGGCTAAGCTTAGTCCAATCGTATGTACACCCTACCAATACTGGTTTTGTATGATATTCTTGCATGTAACATGAGCACATAAACAACATAGGGAGGTGGTCTAGCAACTCATTGGTGGGGTGACTATTGAGTGGTGTTAGTGTAGAACTAAGGAAATGCTCCCTATGATGTTTAGATTGGTTATGAGAAGTTTTGCATTGGTTGGATGAACTCATGGTGAAAACTGTATTACACAACAGTTTGAGAGTTGTTTGAAATGCTTGTGATAAAGAATATTTATAAAGGGGAAGGCCATTTAATTTGGGTGGCTATTGAGGCTCAATGTGGGCACATTGTGACCCCTATTGTTTGAAAAAAAAAAAAAAGAATGTTGGTGCTTAGCATGTTGCCTAGCAACATGCCAACATTTTTCCATACATAACAATAGCATGGTGGGGTCAACATGCCTACATTGATCCCATTTTTCTTTTTCTTTTCTTTGTTGTTTTTTTTTTTTTTAAATTAGTTAGCAACATGCTTATGTTTTTCCTACAAATTCCATCTCCTATAAGTGGAGCCTCAGCCTCAATTTCCTCCTTTCACACATTTTCGTAGCATTTACTTACAATATACTTTATTTATGCTCTTTTATGTTCTCTACACTTATTTTGCATCCTAACTTCACTGGCATAATGGTTAGCTATGGTAATCTACAAAAGTCTTACTTCCATATGAGTATGATAAATCCTAGTTAATTTTTGGCAATCTATACAAGGAGCAACTTAGTCAATCTAAAGCTTCAACATCCACTACACATGGTATCATCGTTGACACTTTTATACTTGATAATACATTTGCACATAAGGAGTTTGTGTACATGATCGCCACAATTGGTATTTTTTTTTCCACGTTGCAGGTCATTAGGATTTTGAAAGGTAGGTAATGGGGCAATGCAACTAAGGTTTTAGCATATCAAGCATTAAACCCTTAGAAAGGAAATAAGGGATGTTTTTAATAAGAAACAAGATGCCCTAAAGAGCATTTGTCCAATCTACGATGCAAGTGCATTATCTTTTCATCTTTTTTTTCCCCTTTACTAATATCATGGTGATACTATAACTTTTTTTTTTTCTTCATGCAACATTTCTTTATTATTCAACATATGAAAGCCTCAACTGAATGATATTAACAACAGCTACATGTGCATTATAACACACTGGATCGATGATAAATAGATGTTGCAAAGAGGATCTTCACATTTATATTGTTAATAGAAGCTTATATGGGTGTAAGTATCGCTTCTAACATCCTCGATACCCTACATTCCTATGAGATAAAAAGTGTGATCGGTATTTGTCATAACAATGCTATTGACAATACTACTTCCATTCGGCTATTGAAATGTACCCTCAATCCTATCTATGATGGCATTAAACCCTCAGAAAGGAAATAAGGGATGTTTTTAATAAGAAACAAGATGCCCTCAAAGAGCATTTGTCCAATCTACAATGTAAGTGCATTATCTTTTCATCTTTTTTTCCCCTTTACTAATATCATGGTGATACTATAACTTTTTTTTTCTTCATGCAACATTTCTTTATTATTCAACATATGAAAGCCTCAACTAGAATGATATTAACAACAGCTACATGTGCATTATAACACACTGGATCGATGATAAATAGATGTTGCAAAGAGGATCTTCACATTTATATTGTTAATAGAAGCTTATATGGGTGTAAGTATCGCTTCTAACATCCTCGATACCCTACATTCCTATGAGATAAAAAGTGTGATCGGTATTTGTCATAACAACGCTATTGACAATACTACTTCCATTCGGCTATTGAAATGTACCCTCAATCTATCTATGATGGCATTAAACCCTTAGAAAGGAAATAAGGGATGTTTTTAATAAGAAACAAGATGCCCTCAAAGAGCATTTGTCCAATCTACAATGCAAGTGCATTATCTTTTCATCTTTTTCCCCTTTACTAATATCATGGTGATACTATAACTTTTTTTTTTCTTCATGCAACATTTCTTTATTATTCAACATATGAAAGCCTCAACTGAATGATATTAACAACAGCTACATGTGCATTATAAAACACTGGATCGATGATAAATAGATGTTGCAAAGAGGATCTTCACATTTATATTGTTAATAAAAGCTTATATGGGTGTAAGTATCGCTTCTAACATCCTTGATACCCTACATTCCTATGAGATAAAAAATGTGATCGGTATTTGTCATAACAATGCTATTGACAATACTACTTCCATTCGGCTATTGAAATGTACCCTCAATCCTATCTATGATGGGAAAAGTTTCCATGTGTGATGTATTTGACACATATTAACCTTGGCAGTTAATGTTTGTATTAGTTCTTATGGCCTCAATGATCAATTAGCAAAAATTCAACTCACAATCAACTAATGTTGTTCCTTTAAAATAAAACTTCTTCATTTCAAAGATCATAGGTTAGAAAAGGTTTGACCCCATTTTACAACATATATGCCATCTTAACTATATTCAACATTGAAAATATAACCATTGAGGGTTAGAAGATATGCAAAAAGATGAGATAGATTTTAAAGGCTTTCCTAGGACTCATGAATCACTTATCTGAGTCCTATTATCCTACCAGCAATGCCGTCCTTCCCCACTTAAAGGACATAACATATGTGTTGATGATACAATTAGTGATTTGGTACTTCACTAGATCGTTGGTGCAATAAAATCCAAATTACGAGATCATTTCTACACCTTCCCCCATCTATTCTATGATGTGATAATTTTAGATCTGTGGTACAAGTTTTATGGTACTAAAGATCTCTTTAAGGAGTTTTATTGCCATTGAGAATGCTAAAGCAGAAGTAAATGCGCTTATTTTTGAGGTGCTTAGTTTTCTTAAAGAAATATATTGCTTTCACATGTGCAAACTTTAGTAAATAGCTTAAGTGCATTGACCCAGATCTAGTAGTCATTCATACAACTCATCTTCAAAAAAAGTAAGCAAATTGCACATGATGCTAAGTCCACTATCAATTTTGGACTAAAAACCTATGGTGACTTGACTATATACAATGTGTAATGGATCTTGAAAGGTGAGGACATAGAAAACTTGGATGTCTCCAATTGGTGAATAGTTAGGGAATACATGATGACAACCCTTTTCCTCATGGCATGGAATGTTTTAGCTTTGCTAGCTTTGACAGTATCATCTAAGTTAGCCCTTAGCTTTGGTAGGCATGTCTTAAAACCCCACTACTTATCATTTAACTAAGAGGTTGTCAAAGCATGTGTCTACATGAAAGATTAGGTCTATGTTAAGGATAGAGTGTAGGGTGATTTGCATATTTGGTTTCCTAGCGATAGCAAATCCGAAAGCATCAAATCAACGCCTAATAATTAGATAAAGGAGGAGTAGAGGAAGGGTAGGAAGATGACAAGGATGAGAACAATGATTATTAATTCATTTTTTAGGCTTCTTTTTCTATCTAATTTTGTAACATTATTAGGTCAAAATTATTAAATCTTTCCCTCTCAATTTTCATTTCTTATTATCGCACTTTCAATACTCTTGCACAATTGCCCCCACAAACTCCCCTTAAAATATTCAATGCAAAGTAAATATACAAATTGCTTAGTGTGACTTACTTAATTGTCCAACCCCAATGTTGACACATAAATTTTACTAATAATTTTACATTGAAACTAAAATATAAATGTGCTTAACTAATATTATAATTTCCATTAAAGTTTAGCTTAATTTCCCTTTTTCATCATAATATAACAACTAAAAAGTAAATTCATACTATTTAAATAATACAGTAACTCTTGTGGTCTCATTTACCTTAACCCTTAAACCTTTGCTAAACCCTACTATTTAAACTCATTTTAGATAGAAAATAGCAGCCCCCCTCCCTTTGATTTGGCACGAAGCATAAGGGTAAGAAAACCCAAAATTTCCAAGCTTAAACCCTAAACCATTTACTTAGCTTAAAACCCATCTTTCTAGCTACTGATTTTAGTCTATATCTTATAAGTTTTAGGTCAAGAATCAAGTGAGATTCCAAGCTAATAGAAGACTATACTACCCATGGTTTGGGTGTTAAGGTAAGTAAATAAAAATGAATTTATTTAAGTGAATTTTAGTTTGTAGATTATAGATCCAAGTAAAGAATGATGTTTATTGTGAAGGAAAATCAATTAGGAGTTTGGAAAACATCATCTTGGTGTTGGCTAGGCACGTTTGGAGAAGATTTGGGTATTTCTTGTATCTCCAACAAGGTAAGTTTAAAATCTTATTTGAGTTGATGATTTAGGATAGATATAAGTGATTGAACTTGATGAATACATGATTTCTTGAATGTTGAGAATGTATTATAGTGTACTCTTAATGTTGCCACCCATTTTAGAGATTCTTGTGTGTCATTTGATGATTTAGGAGTTAATCCATGATTTATTATGGTCTATGTGTTGTTGGGTATTGGATTTAGTAGTAGAAATGAAGGTTAATGCATAATAATTGAAGATAAGCTTGAGTCTCGATGTTGTCACCATTAAGGAAGATGAAATGAGAATTTGATTTTCTTGATAATTCTATTTTGGATGAAGAATAATGATACATTGATGATTGGAGTATGAACATGTGATGTATGGGGTGATTTTGATGATTAATTAGTAGGTATAACATGTGGACGGTTGGAATTTGGTGGTAAGATTAAATTAGTGGTTGCATAAATTAACTTCATTGTTAAAGCATTAATTTCCAATATGTAATTATGTTAATAAGGTGATAAAATTTGATGAAAATTGAGGTTACATAATAAATTTTGAGTTGGGCAAAATTTATGGACGAATTGGATTGAATTGGAAGAATGTAAGAACTCAAAATGTTGATTTTCTTGCATGATTTTTGGAAAATGTTCAATTCTGGAAAAATATGATGTATTATGTTTATTTTAAGTAAATTTGATGGAATCATCATTTAATTATAAATGGAAGTTAGATTGGAGGTAAAATGAGACCAACAAGTGATGATGTGTAGAAATTGGACTAGTTGAATGGATATAAACAAATTGAAGTATGCTTTATTTTGATTGCCCTATTTTTGTGATATTTTAGATTGGAAAATGAAAAAGAAATGGTGTTGTAGACCTTAGGAAGGAGTAGGAACAAGTGGGCTTTGGTTTAGAGTGATTTAGATCTAAATTGAATATGTTATAGACTCTTAAAATAGGAAATTTGTAATTATTATATTTAGTTTAGTAGTCCAAGGGCTCTAAATTGAACAAAATCATGCTTTTTATATTAAAATGGGCAGTAGAAGTGATAAGAAAACGAATGACTTTTGTTTTACTTAATTTGAACTTAAATTGAGTAAGTTGTGGTCCTTTAATATTAAGGCATTAAATTATGATGAATCAAAGTTAAGTTAATAATTGGTCTAGCTAAATTGGGTCAAGACCAACTCAATCCCAAGTTAGCTCAACCAAATGGGCTCATGAACCACCCTCTTACCCTCCCATTAGGTAGCCCATGTAATTAAATGTAATTTTATTAATTAGGCTTAATTAATTAAACTATCCTAAGTGGACTAAAATAAAATATGACATGATAATATGATCCCAATAACTTATGGGCTTGAGATTGAAAATCAAAACATAATTGAGCCTATTTCTTCTTAAGACTCATACCTTAAATGAGGCTTATCATGATAAATATCTCATTTGGATCTTAAATCAAATCAGGTACAAATCGAATTAACTAGTTAAAATAAATTAGACATAGACCTAATAAAATATACAAGACTTACATAGCTATAATAAAATCCAATTGAGCTTAAGATCTAAAACATATTTGAACCCGTTAATCTTTAGGGCTTATATCCTAAAAGGGACTGAGCAAATAAATTAAACTTAAATGGGCCTTAAATCCATAAAGGCATTAAATTAAGTTTGGACCTATAATGAAGTTGAAATTGGACCTAATAATCAATTTGGCCTAAAACATAACAAATAGAATTAATTAAATATAGTGGTCTTATGGTAATTAAAGTACATTGAAGTGACCTAATTAGAATTAAAATGGACTTATTAACAATAATTGGACTTAACTAACCAGTGCTAGTGGGTTTAATTCTAAATACAATTGAGCTTACTATTTTTAATGGTATCAAACACCCTATTTAGGCTTTAAAAATAACTAAACTTAAAATTTAAATAGCATATTTAGTTTAATTAATTAAATGCTAAATGGTTTAGGCTAACTAAAAGCTAATCAGGTATAAGTAATCTTAATTGATATAAGCCTTAAGTAACTTAAAATAACATTGGAATAGAATTCAATCATTTAGAATAACCAAATGACTTATAATTTTCTCTTTAATACATAGGACCAACTCAATTAGATTGTGATTTGGGAATTGTCAACCTTTTAGGTACATAGTAACTTACATGTTGTGTGTTAGGATAGAAAACTTAATTAAACTAATAATTAACTCAACTATGTAACTACTTGCTACTTGTGCATGATTACTTAAGCTAGCAAGTGACAAATGTTATATTAGGATTATGGCTATGGTCGTATATCCCAAAATGACATGATAATTAGGTGCTTAAACTATCAATGGTGGCTCAACGGGTATCTAATAAGTGAGATTAGATTAGATAACAAGCACTGGGAGCAGATAGAAGGTATATTGAGAGTTGTTCGAGGTTATGGTGCCTGATAGGTGATATGTTATAGCTAGATTGTGATAAGTAAGTTTGCATAATGGTGAGATCACTTTGATGAGACTACTTAGGTACACTATTTTTGGCAATGTGAAGTTTAGCCACTCCCATCAACTCCTAATGTCCATTGTGGTGGAATATGACCCCATGTCCGTCGTCATGGTGTCCAAAGTCATGAGGACTCCCATGTTGGATGTTTAAATAAGATAATTAAATAATTGTCTATTATAGTTGTGAACCTACTTGATATGCAGGAATTTTGTTGTGTTATTGTATACTTAGCTCTTGTAGCTCACTCCTCTTTTTCTTTTTTTAGGTGAGGCTTTTACTGATCCACTTTATGATTTGATGGGTTATGGTTTTGAAGAGGAGTGTTAGGATGAGACCATGGACATAAACTACATTATCTATGATTACGACTAAGTGATTTTTTTTTTCTACAATCTATTTTATTTTATTTTGTTCTAGTTGTACTTAGACATATTAAAAGCCGCTTGTGCCTTTATAACCTATTTTTGTTTTTAGATGTATTTAGTAGGTCTAATCGGCCTTAGAACTTTAACCTTTGATTCCCATTTTACCACTTGTTTTCATGATAAACAACCATAAAATGATTTCAAAAATCTAACATTCCATTAAAATGTTTTGAAAAACTAATCAATCATTTCAAGATCTTAAAATTGGTTTAAAAACTCATCTAATAACTATAACCTAATGTATTTTACTTGAGTAGGTTATGTGGCAAACTGTCGTTGCTATAGTGAATTAAGAGTGTAACATTTAACACATGATTATATCCTAAGAACACATATTTCCATCCGTAAATGTAAACCTTATATTTCAATTAGATTATTATTTTTTTTAATATCTCATTTTGTATATATATACTAGAAAATACGTACTTACAATGTATGTGCAAAAATTAAATACAGTTGTATAATCAAATTTTAAAATATAATATGACTATTAAATTAAACTGTATTCATAGTTGATCATTAAAGAAAAAAAATATATAAATGGCCTTATGAATTCGGTAGAAAAAAAAAAGAAATGTAGATATATTATAAATATATTTGTTAAAATAAATATATAGGGTTAAGCCATCCATAGTGAGTATAGATTTCATAAACAAGTCATTTGGTTTGACTCAAATCCATCTAATGTTAATAGTATGTACATTTTTAAAGTTTATTTATTACTCTAGGCATCACTTATAAACTTACTAGTTACTAATTTAGACTCAAGTTTCTTAAGGCTCACTTATAGACTACTTAATAGCATAAATAGATAAAAAATTGTACTTGCTTTACAAAACTGTATGTGAACACTTTTTCTTCTTTCTTTCTTTCTCTCCTTCTTCTTCTTTTTCTTTTTCTTTTTCTTTTTTTTTTTCCAGTTTTCAAGATAAGGATGTGTTGGTTAACTAATGTGGAGACAAATAAATTATGAGTTCGATATATTGTCCTTGAGGGCCTAAACGCTTGAATTAGGCCTTAGACACATCTTGACTTAAATCTAAACACCATAATAGGCTTAAGTGGATAAAACCTAAATGATTCAAAACAAATTAGCTAAAGGCTAATCGAATTTTTGTAACCCTTGATGGACACTCGTATTAATATAGGCCTTAAATTGACTAAACCCAATTCTTAAATAGTATTTGAATGCTTAGAATAATTATCTAACTAAAGTTATCTCTTTTAATGCATGAAATTAGCTCAATGTACTCAAGTTAGAAATTTGGACCTCAACTTGGGAACCTTTGACCTTTTAAGCTCTATAGTAACATGTATGTTGCTTAGTAGGCTAGAAAAATATAAATTGCACTTATAATCAACTCAACTAAGTATTTATTTGCTGCTTGTGCATGGTTACTTGAGTCAGCATGTAACACCATTCGATTAGGAATTGTATACCTAAAAATGACATGGTAGATGAAGTGTTTAGGCCATTGAGGAATAATTCAATGGGTAGTTGATAAGTGAAATCACGTCGAATAATGAGCATTGTAAATAGATAGAAGGTATGTCGAAAGTCTCTAGGTTATGGGTCTTAACAGATTATATGATATAGTTAAACTGTGATCAGTGAGGACCACATAATGGTGATGTTACTTAGACAAGGCTACTAGGTTTCAATTTTCACAACGTGGAGTCTAATTGCTCTCATCAATCCTTAATTGCTGCTACGATGGAATTGAACCTTAGGTCCTCTATTGTGTTTTCTGGAGTCATGAGTGCTCCCATACTAGTTGTTTACTTTAAATAAAATAATAAATAACTAGATGATTTTTTGTTGCATTAGTTTGTAGGCATGTTTGACATTTGTGTGCATTTGTGTTACCATGTACTAGGTCTTTAAGCTCACCTTTTTCTTTTTTCTTTTTTTTTTCAAGTGAGGACTTTTTGACTGATTCATTATACAATTCGATGGATTTTGGCACCGAGTAGTATGAGAATGATTTTGAGGATTTAGATTATGTAAACTATGACTTTTATTGACTTTCTTGTTTTTAGATTTAGCATCTATATTTTGGTTCTATATTTGCATTTATTATAGGAGTTGCTTGTGGCTCCATAGTCTGTTACTTATGTTTACATTTTGTTAGCCCCTTAAGCCCTGGACTTAGACACTTGTCATGTACTATTTGCAAGTTTTTCTTAAATTGACAATCATTCAAACATTTTCAAAAACAATGAGTCGTCAAATATGTTTTTAAATTTTAATTAATGATTTTAAGATTCTAAAACTGGTTTAGAAACTCACTTACTAATTGTAGTTTTACGTATTCTATTTAAATAAGTTATTTGGCAAAATATCATCATTATAGCAAATTAGGAGCATGACACATAGCCTTTTGCTTCATTTTTTTCCAACAATTTGACCGGTTGGTATTGGATAAGTGTAAGATTGATAGAAGAGGTTTTTTTTTTTTTTTCTTTTAATGTTATGTCACTTGTTCTTCTCCTCTTTTTCTTTTTTCTTTTTTTTTTATTCTAGATAAGGACATAATTAATTTAATTACATACTAGCAAATGGAAAACTTGTGATGCATATGTTAATAATAACAATTAAAAGAAAAAAAAGCTATGATTAATTATTCACATATTTCACTTTTCTTTACCTTGGTTACTTGAATTATATTAAATATGCAATAACGTTTTATACCCCCTCTTACATAAAAAAAAAAAAAAAACCTACTAACTGTTACAATAAATCTATTTTTTTAGTTTATTATCAAATTTATTCTCAAACAAAACAATTGAACCAAATGTCGAACTAAAAATCTAAATTTGGATACCTTGAATTTCACCTTATAATCTAAATTTGCTAAAAATAATATCTAATTAAATTTTTACTTATCATAATTATATTTTTTTCTTTTTTTTTTTCTTTCTTTCACTCTTTGTTTGGATGAGTTAATGATCAATGCATTAGATGACTAAAAAGAAGAAAAATCAGTGCAATCTATTGCATTTAAGCTGTTGTAAAGTGAAAACACGAGACGATGATCATGCAGAGGTATTTCACTTTTCTATTAGGGCTTCTTTAATGGGGATTCATTAAAGTTTTAATTTTTTTTATTCTTTTTTTCTTATATTTTCATCGTTGATTATACAGATACATACTAGAGTTTGTTTGTATAACTTTTTAGACTGCATTCTAATTAATGTACTGCAAATAAAGAAATAACGGTACAACAAGAGCATGAACATTACTGTATTCGCATATCTGGACATGAAAACATAAAATAAAATTTGGATACTATCTTGTTTTGCATGATCTAACCTGGACCTATCGTAAGAAGTACTCAAACCTAAATTAATATCAAGCATTGCTCAAATCAGTATGTGCCATCTGCACATATAAATACATTATAAATACCTTAGGTTTTTGTTTTTGTTTTTTTTTTTTGTCCCGTTCCTCTCAGGATTCCTCTTTGAAAGCAATAACTAAAACTTGCTTTCTTTTCTATTGCCTGCTTCTTTTCTTGATATGAACAGAAAAATAGATAACTTTGAATTAGTTTGAAACAAGAACTAATATATAAATAATTCGGATTTGATATCTAATTACATGACAGTTGTATTTTCACCAACTACTTGGTACATTGATTGGTTGGTTAGTTCCACGTGACATGAACAAGCGAGTTACGCCTAGGTTTCAAAACAGTGTCTCTCGTGTTTGGTCTCAACTTGAACCAAGCTTCGTGGCTGGGTCTGTATGTCCAGCGCACCACAAGTCCACACTGGACTCACCACACAATTTATTTATTTAAAATCGCTTAAATATTTTACGGTCCATCTTGGATAAAATGGTTAGAATATTATGGTCCGAAATATGTAACTTTTTGCCTTGAAGAGCTGTGATTTTTAACTAAATATTATGACTTCCATAGTAAGATGTATTTTATTGGAAGACAACTTTCATAGTTAGTAAAATGAAAAGGTTCGGTCTCTCGTATCCATATCATGAGCTTTCAAATGTTTCAAACAACCACCTTAAACTTATAAATATCTCAAGCATCTAAAATATTGCAATTTTTGAATTTTTTTTTTGCAAATATTGTACTCAAAATAATTATTTATAAAATAAGTTTGGAAGGCATAAATGTAGTTTCCAACTTTAGTATTAAAAAAAATTAAAATTAAAGGCGTAGATCCGATTTGCACTTTCAGTGCAATAATATTGAGGAATTTTTTTTTTTTACCATGATAGAATCCTACAAACTTATACTACAAACTTATAAAAGTTATTACAAAATAATACTGCAAACCTATAAAAATTATGATAAAGTGATACAATAAATTTACATAATATAACAACATGTGATTTCCAATGCACAAAAAAAAAATTTATACCAATAGTTTGTAATATAAATAAGAATCCTTAGTTCATTTTTACATTTTTGAATTTCCTCTGCTAGTTTCGTTCTATCTCACAATTTGAAAATTTTTGTTTTCTTAATTTCTGTTTTATGCAAATTTTAACTTGTTAAAATAAAAATCTAGAAGACATTTTTCAACTTCTTCGACAAAGTAAGATTTCGAAATGTTTTTTTAAGAAAAAATTAATGTTTTTTACTATTATACTACATGCGAATGCATGAAAAAGTAAGTGCAATTATTTATATTATACTATTTTTATTGAAGTAATAGTAGTTGTTAATTAATTAGTTATTAATATATCATTAATTAATATTAGCAAATGAATTAGTAAAAAAATTTAGTATTTTTTGTAAATGAAATGTCTTAATTTTTAGTTGTGAAAATCATTATAAATGTAATCGTTAATGATGAAGTAATTAGTCGTTAATTACTCTTATTTAATCACTAGAATGATTGGGCATTGGTATCCATCATTTATCATTATCGCATTGACATGAGCACATTTTTCTACTATGCCTGCCCGCTCAACAAAGTCCACGTGTGATTTGATCTAGATGTTTCCTAATGTTCATCTCCATGTGGTATCTTTTCTGCCTCATTCTTCTCTTCTTCTGTGCGAGGTCTCTCCTTAAGCGGAGTGACCGGAAATGTATCGGCTCCCAATCCATCTTGTTGCCTATAAGCATGAAGTATGTCCTATATGTGAGCTTCTAATGTATCAATTTGTACCAATCAGGTATAAAGTGTATCATATCAAGCCTCAGTTAGGCAGCTATTGTATAAGAATTATGTAAATTTGCTACTTTTGACAACTACATGTGTTGTAGGCAAAGTTAACAATGTGCGTTCGGCCCCCTCCCCTTAGCCCGCTCATGATGCGTTGACTATTGGTGAGCAATTCGAAAAGTCTATTTTGCTTGCTATGTTATAGTTGATGACCTTATGGTTGCTAGCTTGTGAACTCCATCTATCAATTCTTGGGTTGTATATTTGGTGAAAATTTTATCCTTTGCCATATTCTTCAAAGCCTTCAAATGCTTCTTGACGAAGTACCCTATGTAGTTGTAGAAAGTTTTCTTCACCAAAGCAATCACAAGTAATCCCTAAGCCCCCTTCAATATGGAATTGTAGTTTTCAACAATGTTAGAGGTCATATACACAAATTGATAGCAATTGTCATGAGCTAGCGTCTACATATCTAATGACACATCGTTAAACCAGTCCAATGCATTAGGCTTAATAATCCTCACCTACTTTATCATATAGTTCAACTTGCGAGATTATACTTGCAACCCAGTGTATGTAACCAACCTCTTGCATTGCATGTTTTTTTGTATCGAGTTGAAGTTGTTTGCAAGGTGTCGTAGATAAAACTGCCACACCACAAATGGAGGGCACCATCCATTGGCTTCTTCTTCAACTGCCGACTTGATGCTCGTATGTCTTGACGCAGCGAGTTAGCGTAAAGAAGCAAAAGAATCACTCAACGAATGAATCTCGCACACACACACAAAACTAGGGTTGCGCACAACCCGCAAATAGAGAAAATCCTCTCTCGAAGTGTATTTCAAAATATGAATAAAGCGTAACCCTAACATGTTTGACAAAAGAGTATTTATACTTCCCCGTAAAATACCTAAAAGGGGAAAATCTAAGCGTACACGTGAAAATAAATAATAATATACGCGTTTGGAATCTATCGCATACACGGCCATACCTCTAGCCGTGTATGTCTCTGGGCATGTGACGAGCGCAGTACACGACCGTGTCCCAAGCCGTGTATTAGCCCGTGTAAGCTTTTGTGAAAGTTCTGCAAGCTGTGTCCCAAGCCGTGCCCGGAACCGTGTCAGCGTCTGTGACAGTCCTGCAGGCCGTGTCTCAAGCCGTGCCCGGAATCGTGTCAGCTTCTGTGTCCTCTACTATGTCCAGGTCGTGTCTCAAGCCATGCCCGGAACCGTGTCAGCCTCTGTCCTCCACTATGTCCACCCGTGTCTCAAGCCGTGCCTGAACCCGTGTCAGCCTCTGTCCTCTACTATGCTCGCTCGTGTCTCAAGCCGTGCCTGAACCCGTGTCAGCCTCTGTCCTCTACTATGTCCGCATCATTCTCTCTCACCTGCAAAGAACTCGACCCCAAGTTCTCCATCATGTCTATTTGATATGAGGCAAATGGTTTCACGATCTACAGTCGCTGACAACATATTCCTTCAATTTTCTCAAAAACTAACCCCATGTCTTTCCATTTCCTAATCAACCAGAGTGAATGCCAGTGCAAGTACATGGTTGTTGCCACCAACACTACAAGAAATTAGCAACTTGTGAGTATACTTTCCATATAGAAAAGTTACGCCAATGGTAACAATTGGTCTAAGGAATCTCTATGCTGAAATGCATGACCAAAATGCTTAGAATACCCACTTCATAGTAGACACCTTAAGGTAGTTGATCTACTCTACCCCCAATCAATTCGTGTTCCGGGATTTGTATTTTCTATTACATTGAGAGGTTTAGGGAGTTCATTATAAGACTTCTCTCAATTCCTATAAACATACTTGATAGCTTGTTTCTTTCCCTCCCAAACCCGTCTCTTGCTGATCCTATTGGTAAATTCCTATTCGACAACAGAAGTCAGCTCCATTACCTTCATATCAGAATTTTCCTTAACAAGATTTATAAATCGGTTAGCAAGAAGATTGTAATTAAGCTGTGGGTGATCCTGACTAATTAGCGGGTAATTGCATATGTGTAAACCCTCAAATCTCGCCACTATGAACATGCCCTCTAACTTCTTCTTTTGGGCTTGAAGCCTCCATTTATAATCTTCATCACTTTTTAAATAACAAACATACCACAACAATTGATTAGACTCTACAATAGTGAAACTACAATGGTTCTTCACATGGTAAGCTTTTACTGCCTGAATCACATCAGCGTTCATTCTAAATCTCATGCCTCTGTAAAAATCGTCACTGTTACTTAAACTACTACAAATATTAGTTTGCTCTTGCTCAAAATAAAGATAACCATCATTACTGCCAACATTGTAGTATGAAATAGGATCTCTAACTGCTATGTTTAGTGGTTTAGCTTGCTCTAATTGATATATTACTTGTCTCGAGTACATATGTATGGTTAGAGAGACTTCTTAAGGTACTTCATCTCCATCATTTTCACTTTCCTCATTTTCCTCATCGGAACTCTCCTCGTTATCGATACTCTCCTCTTTAATACCCCTTTCTACATCAGTGTCAGTTACAGTTTCCGCTTCCAAACAAATCATGTACGGATCACGTGTGTCTAGTCGTTGTAATATTGGAGTAACCGCTCTATTTATTTCATCTTCATCAATGATTTCCATCGAGGTTGGAATTGAGGGTTCAAATGTTAACTGCTTGGATTGCATTTTTGCAATGTCATGTGACAAATATAACTGATTACTTGTATTGAATGTTTGCCTTACAAAGGGGCCCTCCAAATTATTAGAAATTTTATGTATAATTGTTGTATGGTATGATCTCCATATGATTTGACCATTTCAAGGAAATTTTCAATGTTTTCATCATCTCTAATTGTCATCAATGCATAATATGTACTGCCCTCATGGAACACAAGATGATTGTAAATTATCTTAACCCCTACTTCGATTGGATTGACTCCAATGCTTGGGCATATTCTATGTGAGAATTCGTTATAGTTGATATTTTTCTTTATTTTTAACTTCTTCACTAGATTCCTATTATATTCTGGCTCCCAGTTACTAGCCACAATATTTCCAAATGTATAGATTATCAATTTTACATAGTTAATCATTATTTTCCTATCCATAGTATATATAAATTGTGAGTTTTTTTTTTTAAATGACAATTTTCAATAACAGTATTGTAAAAATTAGCCCAAAAAAAATTCTATATCATTTTTAATTTTAATTTTGTTCCCATTATTTCTTAACTAAAATTTGAAAATTTAATTAATAACATTATAAAAATTATTTTGCATATTAGATTTCACAAATTTCTATCACAATATTTTTTTTATAACAACATAGATAATATTTTCAATTTAATATTTACAAATATTATTAAAATTTTCATCATAACAAAGTATTATCATACTAACACAAAAATTAATATCCCATGTTATGTATTACAAGATCTACATATATCATATCTAACACACTATAAAATAATAATAAGTAGTAATATTTTTTATAAAATATAACATTACTGCAACATTTTCCTTAAATAATAATATCAAACACAGTAAAAGAAAAAACTTTAGCTTTTTCTAAAAAAATTACCAAAATTGATTAATCGTTGAGGAAATGCTTAGATCTCAGTGTATTTGTTTAAATCCCTTCTTTTCGCTTTGCATAAACACTTCTTCTTGCTCTTGCGAATGAGAAAAAAAAAATAGATCGAGTTTGTAGATGGAAAATTAAAGTAAATGTCTTCTATTCGGTATTCATATTTTTATTTTTCTATATTGTTGTCTCGTGAGTTGCTTTTTTACATTGATAGTGGATGTTAAAGTAAAAGAAAAAAAAATGGATTGTGGGATTACTTGAGGTAGTATAACTAAAGGCGTAGATTAGGTTTGCGCCTACAGTACAATTACACTAAAGTTACAAACTATATTTGCACCTTTGAAACCTATTTCTGGAATAAATGTTTTGAGTACAATATTTGCAAAAAAAATTTTAAAGTGTTATGTTTAAAAGTGTTGCCTAAATAATCTCAACACTTATAAATGACCTCATAAACTTTGACTTCAATACAAAAACACTCCTTGAACTTATTAAAATATACCTTAACACATTCTAAACTTTGAATTCAGTATACCTTTTTTTTTTAACGAAAAGAAAAAGGTAAGTGTTTTGTTATGTTACTAATTTATTAAAGTTTAGAAAGGTAATTTGCAACATTTTAAAGTTTAAAAGATATATTCACTATTAGGTCACAAGTTTAGATGAGTTATGTTTATCTAAAAATAATAATGTTCTATGATTCATAATTTAATTTGTATGAAAATTTATATCATATAATCATAAAATTTACTTACATGCAATATGAAATTTTCTTTTACTATTTCTATGATTTTCCAATTACCATAATCAAACACCAAAAAATATTTCTTATAATATACTTTGAATAGATAATTATAATGAATACAAAGAATTTCCCTGCAAAGATCCCATAACATCAGATTATTCTCTAAAGCTTTCTTTTCTATATTGGGCATTGGCAATATGAACTTTTACAGAAGTGATGTTATCATGTTTGTTAACTATTGATCCTTTTCTCAAATCCACAAATATGATCCATAAAAAAAAAAAAATCAATTATTAGAAAATTGAAATAAATAAACTAAAAAAGGAATTGCAATGACTAACCTACTAGGTCTTCACTTAACTTTTCTACTCAACTCATACTTAGAAAGTGAATTGTTATACCATCCCTAAAGTAAAGATAAGGTCGATTACTAATATTAAACCCAATTAAGCAAACCTTTCTCTTGTCATTCACATGTCAATGACATTTTCTTAAAGTAACTTGATCAAAATGTTGAAAAGTACGAAATTGTTCAACACATTCTAGCAAAACTCTTAAACTTGAGCCCACATACCATGACTCAACCAAATGCCAAAACTTTCTAACAAAAACATGTATCAATTTCATGTTTGAGTACTTAACATGTATTAAAGGCAACAACCATAATCGCCTATAGGTGTTCTACTACCTATCATAATCTAAATTCAATCATAACACCTAAATGTGAACTAAGGGTTGATTGATTGTGCTGTCAACTTAGTTTTAGCCATCTATTCAAATTATTTTGAATAACCATTTTGTAACACACTAACTAGAACAATTCAAAAGACTTTGCTATCCACAACTAATTCAAACTTTATTATAATGTAGCATAGAGATTTAATATTCAAAGGAAAATCTAAAACTTAAGTCTTCATAGTTTGATCTGGCACACTTAAATCCCTTCCTAAAAGCCCATGAAATTGCATTAGCTGTCCGACCATACATCTAAGGTTAGCAAACACTAACCCCTTAGCCTTCTATAGTATCACTAAAGATAAAGCATTAATAAAATAATTCAAAAACCAAACACAATCATACATTGTAAGCTAAGCTCAAGCTCCTCAAAAGCTAAGCACAACTTATGATTTATGTAACACATAAATGTTGTGCTAGTGCACTTGCTATGAACTAGCTAATATCCTAGATGAGTAGCATTAAGCAGCTCAAGCTGAACATTAACTAAGAAATTAAGAGTGGCATTAGGTAGCTCTAACCGAGCATTAAACAAAGCAAACACAATCTATATGATTATCAAAACAAGTTTAGTAAACCGAGCACTTTTTGAAATCAATAATCAAGCTTTGAAAAACTAATCAATAAATCCTTTATGCCATGCTATGAATGGCCAATGCAATCATACTAAATTCAAGCATATACTCTGAGCAATTTAGATAACTAAAAATTTATATTGAAATTACAATTGAATAACCATATAATTGCAACCAAGCCAACTTCTAATCATTCGAACATGCAACTTTTAAGTCTATTAACAATATAAGAATAATCAAGAATTTCTTTTTCATTGGAATAAGAGTATCAAACAAGCTTGTAAACCAATTGCAAGATACCAACCCTAAGTAACCGTAAAGGAGTTCACTTAAGTAAAGTCTTATATGAGGTAGAACACATCAGAAGTTTTAATCATGGTATCAAACACATAGTTTCACTAGATCCTATCAAAGCTTCTTTCATCCTTCACCAATATCAAACTAATCACTAGCATCATCGCATAATCACATCTCAAGTACGAGTAACAACAATTCATACTCAACCAAGCAGAAGGTCTAGAGACTACTTGGACTCAGGCTTATTCCTTTTTTACTAGTTAATGAACAAAGTATCATTTATTCTCCTATCATAACCATATGTATGACTCATTAAAATTTATTTCAATTGATATGCAGTTTCACTCATGTACTCGATAAAGTTACAAACTATATTATCAATTTTCACATTGCTACGACTCACTCACTTCTTATCCATTTTGAATAATACCTTACATCATTACACTCCATGCATCAAGAGCTATATGATTGTATTAAAATCAAATCTTGATTAGATTATTATATTCCCTTTCTAAACACTTTAGTTTACTTCCAAATGGTAATATTCTTATAATTAGTCCTCATGGGGCTTAAATCTCATTTAAAACCAGTCCAAGATTTCTTTCCCACATGCATATCACAATTATACAATTATTCAACATACATAATTCATTAATTTGTCAAGCTAAAACCATATTTTCGATCTAAATTGTTTTGGGATAGCTATAGTTTCCAATATTGCTAATATATATATATATATATAGTTAGTAGATGTTGACTAAATTGTACAATAATTAGCATAGTGGTCCAAACAACTCCGTGAAAAAATTAGTAAGCCTAGGATAGTACATACTTTTAATCTTACCCACCACAAATATTAATCCCATTCGTCATGCATATTTTCTGAAATTTCCAATCTAACCCCCAATTTACTCAAAAGAAACTCAATTTTCTCAATTATTCCAATTTAAATGGAAACATTCTTCTTGTTGTAGCTAAGCCTTAGTAATTGTTATGAATTAGATTCTATAGCCACTATATAAAAGAAAAAAAAAACTCCTATTATTTCTTAGTTTACTAAAACAGGATAGCTTATTATATAATAAATATAATAATTACTTAGCAAGCTTTTCAATCAAAATTATTTTCATTTAAATTAATTATAGCATCTTAGGGGTTTATACACAAAAAAATTTAGATAGAAACAACATCATTAGCCCCATGAGAAATCAATTTTAATCTTCACTATAGCATAATAGTGTCTTAAGCATGCCATATTTGGATCCATAATTTCATCAAAATAAAAGGGCAAATTACAAAAAGATGACACATGTTTTGGGTTATTTGTAAAGAGATTACCTGTGTTTTATTTTTAATAAAGAGGTGACATATGTTTTTTAATGCTTTTTAATTTTATGTCAATAATAAATAATGACACTTATCGGTTTTCTACCATTCAATAATTGATTAATTAAATTAAGTTATATTAGTAAATTGTATAATTTAATAAAAAATAAAAAATTGCATAAAATAAAAAAGGGAAAAAATGGAAAAAAGAAAAAAGGTTGACATCAAGTTGCTAACTTATAGAACACGGGCATGTGTCATTATTTATTATTGACACCAAAATAAAGAACACAAGTTACCCCTTTATCAAAAACAACATACAAATAACTTCTTTACAAATAACCCAAAATACAGGTTGCATTTTTGTGATTTGTCCTAAAATAAAAATATCACAATAACAACGTATATATCAAACAACTCACAAATAAATTTCTTAGAATTAGTTTTGATCATTACTTGACCTTTTATGGTCTCATTTAACATTTTAATGAGATTAGTTTAGTTTTTAATCTCATTATTAATTTATGTACATTAAATTTTCATAGTTAATTATTGTTAAAATTTTCATCATTAATACTAAACTAATCGTGAGATTGGAGGTTGAATCCTAAAAAAATGGACGTGACCATAAAAAATTATGACGATTACATTTTTTAAATAATTTTTTCAAGGACCAGGCAGCTGTTGATTGGCCACCAGACTCCACTTGATAGTGCATGATAAGTCTTAATTATATATATATATTATCCAATTTTTTATTACACATCCATATATATTTTTATATTTTAACAGAAAAATATATGAATTCAGAAAATACATACCGAATTTATATCAAGTGCATAAATTACATTAAAAGAAAAAAAAACGGGACAAAAGCAAATAAATTTAGCTGTGCTTGTTACAGGGGATCAAAGTCTGCCATGTTATTCGTATGCCATGATTTGATTCAACCAATTCCGCTACTGTGTAGAAAAGAAAACAAAGTCTTAGGTTTGCCATGAAAGGCCACGTCCCAATTGCAATTTACGAAGCCCATTAATTGCAATCCAAGTCCACGATCACATATCCAAGAAGTAATGGCCCGAGTTCGGTCCGTGGAGAAGGAACCGACTTGAAAAAGAATACAGAGTGGACACACACAAATAATTAAATAAATAAATAAATAAAAATAAAATAAAAAACACGGTCACTGGAAGTGGGACATTCAAGCCGCCCGCTCCCCTGAGAACGAGCACGAACCTGGAGCACTCAGGCACGAACTTCGAAGCCGCGATTCAACTCTTCGAAGAAACAGACACGCGCGAACATAGCCGCGTGCACGAACAGAGAAACTAGTGGCCGCAGATAATAATTCACATCAGCATTTCAGTTTTTCATCGTATTTTTAATGATTCTTTTTGTAAGCTACAAACTAAAAATTTAATTCCTTAATAGATTCTTTAATAAATCATTTTATTTTATGAGTTGTTTTCATACATTAGTATGTCTTTTTGATTTAATCATGTTTTAAAATATTTTATATAGAAAATTGATAAAACCTAATTATTAATTTATTCTTATTACTCTATTATAATATATTTAATATTTAAATTATTCTTATTATAAATCTTAATGTTATAATTGTACTTTTAGAGCCCAAAACATATGATTATGAAACATTTTCTTAAAATGGATGGGTATTTAGAATTAATTAAGATTATTATTTAATTAATTTAGTAAAGTCAAAAAATTATAACTTTTGTTAATTAAATTGAATTTGTTTATAGAGTTTACTGTGGTGGCTTTGTTCATTTCTGGTTAAAGGAATTTATGAGAGATTAATTATATGATTGTTAAGATGATTGATTGTACATTTGAATTCATATTAATTTAATTAGAGAAATTTAAGAAATTAATTTAGTTGATAAATAATTCGATGATTTAAATTATTATATCACAAAAGGACTTTAAAATTTAGAAGGGAAATAAAGGATTTTAGAAAATTCATTGGAATAGCCAAGTAACTAAATATAATTATAATTTAGTTGTAATATGATAAGTATATTAGATGAATTCAATTTTTCCATGTCATTATTGATTGGATCAAGAAAAGTTTCTTTTGGTGATCATTTTAATTTTTTAGTTGGTTTTATTTAGCATTAGTGTGTATGTGTATATATATATATTATTTTAGTAATTTTTTGTGTTTTTAGATAATAATAGAATTAATATTATTTGATAATTAATTTAATCCATATGGAAACAATAAGCTTTCCCCTTCTATATTACTTGATTGACCTAATATATTAGTTAGTGTTTGCATTTATAAAATTTTCACATATTAGTGCACCCATGCTAGCCTGCCTCTCTAGGTACCACTCCTTTTTGAATCCCAAGAGGGTTTTGAAGCAGGTCAAGCCTAGCCTTACAAACTAATATTGACTAAGAGCTTTTACTATATATAGATATGCATATATATTTCCTTTTTCTTATATAATCACCTTCAAATTCACTCAATTCCTTTATACTCTTACTGCCGGTGCTTTATTAAGCATGATTTATGTTAGATTCTTATTTAAAAAAATGAAAATAAAAAATAAAAATTGGAAGATGAGGTTAGTGATGGAGAAGCCAAAGTGAATGGAATTTGGATTTTTTCTCTCTTTTCATTCATTCATTCATTTATTTTCTTTCTTTCGGTGGCATCACTTGGCTCTCTTAGTCAAGTGTGTGGTCTATGTTTTCCATTTGTTGTCAACACAAGGGACAAATTAGACTTTATACTTGTTATTTATATTATATTTTTTTTATTGATTATTAGGTACAATCTATTCATTCCAAACTAAATAAGAATAATATATTCAAATATATATTGTTTTATTTAAAAATCCATATATAATTTTGTTGAGACAAAACTTGAATTAACTTGTATTTATCAAACAATATTGAACTTAATTTTGGTCTAATCTATGCTCAAATGATGTAATAATGTGTGCCTTGGATGGTGCTTGATAATGTATAAATACATGTGTGTGTGTGTGTGTGTGTGTGTGTGTATGTTGTGCTGTGTTTTCAAGTGTGGGTTTGGATAGGGGATGGTGTTCATATGCCATAGGGCATAGAATCCAAATGCCACAAGGCTAAGCATTTTACACACTTTTGGTGTGCTAGTGTCTAGACGTTAGGGCATGGTATCTAAACACTAGCTAGGTTTTTCAAAACTTTAACCCTCAACATTTGAATGCTAGGTAAAGGCACTAGGACTTGTGTTAGTAGCATTCGAACACCAGAAGGTGTGGCATTTGACTGCCATCGTAAAAGGTAGCCATTGAAGAGAACTTAATGTAAGCCAATTTCTTTCTTGTTCCTTCTAAAGTTCAAATATCATCAAGGAAATATAAATACACTTTGTTAGGTAGATGTACATTTAGAATAAGTGCTAAAATTTGCATTTACTTCTCTTATATTATTACTAAGCTTGCTCTTATACATCGAATTTCAAATTATTTTGAGTGAAAACAAAGAGCAGTGTAAGTAAGCTTGTATTTTGCAAATTGTTAAGAGTGCACTACACCAAACATTGTGGTTGCATTGTAAGAGCTTGTGTAGACCTTTGAGCTACTTTTATTGTGACAAATAAAGTGGAGTGCGAAATCCTTGATTGGAGACATTATGTGTCCATGGAAAGTAGGGGATGATTTAAACTCTACATTAAATCCGGGCTTGATGTTCTAAATTGTTCCTCTCTTTATTTTTGGTATATTATTGATTGTTCATTGCTTCATTCAATCAATTAGTTTGAGATAAATTTGTTAATTTGTAATAATTTGCTATAAAACTCAATTCACCCTTGCTTTGAGTTATTAGGCTAGTATTTTAATATACACATAACTATATTAACTATAAAATGTACCCGCATTAATTTCAAGCTCTAAAACATCCTTTCATTTATAATTGTCAATTTCTATTGATAAACTAACTTATCTCTAACATCTCATTATATATTAGTTTACAACTCATTTTGTGGCATTTTAATAAATATTGAACATAACTATTATTTCTTGTCATAACTAAATTTTCCCACTTATATTATTATTTTTGTATATTTTGGAGCCCTTTATTCAAGTTCCAAATAATTGAACAACAAAATCATTTTCAATATCTATAACGCCATTAACTTGTATTCTTTATTTTAGAAACAACACTATTGAACCACTATAGCTAATTCTTGTAACCACATCTTATAGTTTGGCTTAAATCAGAATCCCCAAACTCGGCCTCAATTAGTGACTCAAAACCCCTTTATTCAAAATTGCAATAAATGAAGTGAAAAGAAACATATGTATTGAATACATTCTTTCAAACCCTCATATTAATTAATTAATTATTTATTTATTTAATTTAGTGTCATTTTGGTATATTTCATTTTAAAAGTTATAATAAGGAATAAAATTAGCTTCTTCACGTTATGAAGCCGGCCATCATTAGGTTGAAAATATATTGCAGCATACTTTCTTTTCCTTCCATTTCACGTCACGGTGTTTGAAAAAATACAACAAAATGGATGCTCATCACTAATAGGAAACCAAAATAAATAAATAAAAAACAAAGGATTTCGTGAATGAGTGGCTTTAGCTTTTTGTCGGATTACTTCCGATCATTTTGACCAATGTTGTTGAATATAATTATCTTTGTTTTTGTTGTGACAAGATGGTCCATTTTTCGAATCGAGTATTTTAGCACTACATTGAAGACTATAGTTGATATTGATGTGCAACGTAAATAATTGCAATCGTATAACAGCTTAAGTATTATATTCAATTGTAACTTAGTCCATCTTGACCTTAGCTTTAATATTGATTCTTGGATCAAGTACTTTATCATTACATCAAAAGTTGAATGTAACACATGGTTCTAATATATATATATATATATATATAATATAATTCATAATTATTAAATAAAATAATTAAATAAATAATATCAGATTGAGGGCAATTTTGCAAATAAGGTTAAGAGATGAGGACAGTTTCATCTTTTCCTAATGTGACTATATATATTACACTAACATAGGGTTTTTCATCTTTTTACTCATTTGTCAACTGCGATTCCAAACACCTAGAGAGCGAGAGGACCCTATAGAAAACTGACCTAAAGGTGAATCAAGTAGCAAATCAAACAGGTAAAGATCGTAACCAGTAAACAAAGATCTATTCTAACAATTGATATTAAAGATCACATATTTGACTTGGTTGTTTATAGGAATTGGGTTTAAGGATGGATTGAACAAGTATGGAAATCGTCGAATTTAGAGTTCCAAGCATAATCTAAACCAAGTAAGAATTCTAATTCATGTAAAGTAAATAGAAATTCCATATTTTAGGGTTAATTTAAATATATGAGCAATAGATTTAGAATTAGGATGAATTAATAAGAGAAATTAAGGTTTGCAAAGATGTACCGAGAGATACACATCCTCTTAACACTATCGTGTTTTGATCTTGTTAAACCTATATTTCACAAAGAGATACATAGCCTCCTAATACCGTTGTGTCTTGCTCATGTTGAACCCAAATCTTACAAAAAAAGAAAAAGAAAAATACACAGCCTCCCAACATGGTCATGTCTTACCTGTGTTAAACCTAAACCTTATAAAAAGATACACAACCTCCCAACATAGTTGTATCTCATCTATGTTAAACCCAGACCTTACAAAAAGGTACACGACTTTTAACATGGTTGTGTATTATCCCATGTTGAGCTATACAACCTCTAACATGGCTGTGTCGAGTGAAAAATAACTTAATTGTATATCTATTTAACTTTTAATTAAACTAATTTTCATGCAACTTAGATAGTTAGTAAGACCTTAAATAATCTAACAGATTAAGAGAATTAAGGAATTATACTATTCTTAAGTCAACACTAAGAAGGATGTATTGATGTTGCACAGATTTCAACTTAGCTTAAGTTCAAGGTCAGATGTGCTTAAGGTTAGGATTCCATGTACATGTTTACCTTGTTTGTTGGTTGTGATTGTTTGGTAGTTATTAAATGAATTGGATATAAGAGCTATGTAATGTAATGTGATATGTGAATGAAATGTTGCTTGTTGCTTATGTTTGGCTTAGCTTAAAGGCCCGTAGTGGCAGATTCCTAGGAGGCACCATGATGATTAGTATGTCGTGTTGTCCTTAGTAGATCCATGTATCAAAATGATCTAAGGTAGATTAAGGTTAAATGGGGTCTATAGTAGTAGTGCCTACTTAGACAATATTGTGTGTATTGGGGCTATAAGTACCTCTATGTTGTGAATTTGATTATAATTGATGTGTAAGTTGATGTGTGATTGTGTTGTGGATTAATGTTGCATATATGCATGTGTTATTAATGTGGTGTGACATGTGCATATGGGTGTGGTACTCACATACTGAGCTTAGGCTTACCCCCCTTCTTATATAACTATATATATTTTTAGCTATAGGTGAGAATGATGATCAAGTAGAATATGATGATAATGGGAACTTGGTGGGATATTTCATGGATGAAAATAGGAGAGAGCATTATTACTATGTGGATGAGAAGTGAGGAAATTGAGAAGACTTGTAATTTAGAATATTATTAGTTGAATTGAAATTATGGAGATAATAGCATATTCCTAGTATGTTAATTAGTATAGGAAAATATTTGTTTATCTTGGGATTATTATTGTTATTAAATAATGAGTATTGGAATGACTCATTTGGGAGTCATTTATTTTATTGAAGTTATAGTAGTATGATTGATAATGGAGATGAACGGGTTTTGAAGTATTATAGAGTTTTAGAGCCTTAGGGTGTCGATTTGTAGTATTGACATGTGGCAGGTTGTGATGTCCTAGGTTTTAGGGTGTTATAGCTTAAGTGGTATTAGAGCATAGGTTTTGATGATCCTTAGAATTTAGGATATGATCAAATAGAAATTAGATTAATGACTCTTAGAATTAAGTAATGACTAATAGGTGGATTCAATCAGCAAAAGGTAAGTTGGAATCATTAGAAGACTAAGTAGATGATCTATAGAACCATAAGAAATGAAGGGAGTGGGTAAATTAAGGGATAACTATTATGTTATGTTACTTCAATTGTTTTATGTAATTGTATTTTATTGTATATTCCTAGTTTATTATGTGTAGGTGTATATGTTTGAGCTTGAGCATACATGGATGTATACTGTCACTAACTCACCTTACAAATTTTAACTTCGGGATCGTTCTACTGTCTCGATATATATAGAATGCCTCTAAGGAGAAGTGTCATGTAAGGTTCATTTAGTGTTGGATAAGGTAGAGATGCCCTAGAGGATAGGAACCATCAAAGACTACCTTAATAAGAAATCCTAAAGTAGGCTAATATCACAACTACCCAATTGCTAGAGATTGTAAATGCTTTAGTGGGAATGCTAGTGCAACAACAACATCAATAGCAAGTTGTGAGACTTGTCAAGCCCGTAGAGAAACCTTATGGGCTAAAATTTGTAAGCTTGGCTAAGGAGTTCCACCTAAAGGTTGATGATCCAATAGAGGCTATATATTGGATAACTAAGTCGAAAGGACTTTTGAAGCCTTTATGGTCCCTGAAGATAGGAAGGTGAGATATGCTACTTATATGTTGAAAGGAGTAGTAGCTATAAATTGGTAGACTATTATGTCTAGATTGGCAGGAGGTCTTAACCAATGGTAGAGGTTTAAGGAGATCTTCTATGAAAAGTACTTCCCTAGCAGTATTAGAGACAAAATGGAGTCAGATTATTATGACTGTCAACAGGTTAGTAGATCTGTAGAGGCATATGAAACGAAGCTGAATCATTTAAGAAAGTTTTTGCCAAAAGTAATGAGAGGGGATGATGCTTCTCGAGTAAGAAGATTTTTGAGGGGATTGAAGCTTACCCTACAACATAAAGTGGGGGCTTTTCAGTTCACTACTTATGCAAAAGTAATTGACAAAGTAAAATACTTAGAGTAGAGCAAAAAGAGAATAGAGGAATAACTATCCTATAGATCAGGATCTAGGGCCGGTAATGCGGGCCGTCTGGGCCGGCCCGCCCCGACCCGCACCGGCCCGCGGGTCATCGCGGGTTGGCCCGCACTGGCCCGCAAGGCTGGCGGGTTAGAAAAGTCGACCCGCCCCGCCCCGCGGGCCAACCCGCAATGACCCGCAATTTTTTTTTTCCGTTGTGCAAAAAATTTTTAAAAAAAACCTACAAACGGTCTCATACACGGCCGTGTATGGGGACCGTGTATGATTCTGTGGAAATCTTGATCGAATACACGGTCACGATGCACGGCCGTGTATGGTGACCGTGTATGATTCTGTGGAAATCTTGAATTCTTGATCGAATACACGGTCACGATGCACGGCCGTGTATGGAGACCGTGTATGATTTTGTGGAAGTCTATCATCCTACACGGCCGTGTGTCCCGTGTCTCTTGTGCCTCCATCATTTGTAAACAAAGTAAATTAGATTAAGTTACTCTCTCTCTCTTTTTCTTACTATAAAAATGATGCTTGAATAGAGATTTCAATTTATATGTACTTAAAACGATAATCAAGCAATTAAGATAAAATACTTTTCAGTTTTTACTAATTACATAGGAAAACAAATATAATAATGAAGCAAATAAAATTACATATATAAATCAATCATCACTATCATAATCATCAATAACTAAATTGGAGTCTCCTTTCGATGAAGTAGTCGCAGTCCCACCCACACTCCCATTGTCTTCTTCTTGATCTACAATTTATAAGATTACACATATAATTAGGAATATATTATATTAGGGTGAATACATTAAAAGAAATTATTGGAAATAGAACAAAAAAAAAATTACCTTCACATGCAAATCCTTGTAACCAATTTCGTGTACAAATGAGAGCTTCTACATTGGATGGAAGCATAGAACTGCGATACTTATTAAGTACACGAGCGCCGATACTGAAAGCTAACTCTGACACTACAGTAGTAATTGGAATGCTAAGCACATCGGAGACCATGATAGATAAATCAGGATATCTCTGGCTTTGACTCTTCCAATGTTGTAACACATCCAATTCTGAGTAGAAGTCCATATCCATTACTGGCTCATCTAGATAAATATCTAAAGAAGATTTACCAGAACTTTGTACTTCTACTTGACTATATCGGAATTCCTACAATATTAAGAAAAAACTATTTACATACCAATATATATTACAAAAAAAATTATTAAGGAAATAAAAAATTATTAAACTTACTACTAATGTAGCAAAATCAATCTCCAAGCCCTTTCCAGCTCTATGTGTTGCTGCTCCCTTACTACTGCTACCTCCAGATATGTCTTGTATTTGAGGAGATGATCCAACCTGATTGCTTCTACTTTTAGATATGTGATCTATTTTGCTCTTCTCATATTCTTCATAAAGTTTATATAACTTGCTTTTTATATGAGCCATCTTCTCTTCACAAGTGAGGGGATCAAGTTTGTTAAAACAGAAGCTCAAAAAATCAAATTTCATTCGAGGATCAAAGATTGCTCCAAGTGCAAGGATAACACTATAATCACTCCAATACTTATCGAACTTCTGTTTCATTCTAATGGACATCTCCCTTATGACATGATCTTCACTATTTAAATTTTCATTGAGCAAGCATTCAATCCTCCATACTTGCAAAAAATAGTGGTTTGATGTTGGATGTGATGATCCTGACATCAAATTGGTGATACTATGAAACGGGCTCAAAAACTTGCATATCTTTTCTTCTCTTTCCCACTCATCAATGGTTGGACAGTATTTGTAATGACGATCATTCAATTGAAAGCAAGAAAAAGCACGTCGATACCTGAGTGCACTATCAAGCATAAGATAAGTGGAATTCCATCTAGTAGTTACATCCAAGCGCAAACCGATATTCGTATCAATGTTGCCAACCTATTCAACACACTCCAAAAAGTGTTTCATTCTACTCTCAGAACCCTTCACATACTTCACACTTTCCCTTACTTTGTGCAATGCTTCACTACTTACATTCAATCCTTCTTTAACGATCAAGTGAAGAATATGAGCACAACATCTAATATGAAAAAACTCACCACTACATAACAAACTATGTTGTAAATTCAATTGCTCTTTCAGAAAATCTTGCATACAATCATTTGCAGATGCATTATCCAATGTAAGGGAGAATATCTTCCTATCTATGCCCCAATCTTTCAGAAATTCAAATACTTTTTTCGACAACTCAAACCCTGAGTGAGGAGGGGGCATTTTAGAAAAAGCAAGAATTTTATTATTCAATTTCCAATTGGCATCCACATAATGTGCAGTCAAACAAATATATCCCTCACTAGTAGAAGCAGTCCATAAATCAGAGGTCAAGCATACTTTCCCTGGATTTTTTTGCAAAATTTGTTTCAAATTCTCCTTCTGAGTCAAATATAAATTCCAAACATCTGATGTAGCAGTTTTTCTACTGATTGGCTTATAATCAGGATTATATAGCCTTATAAACTGTGTAATCCTCCTATATTCAACAAATGAAAATGGCAGATCATGCTCAATAATAGCCATAGCCATGACCTCACGAGCAAATTTAGGGTCAGGTTTTCTTGATCTTAACTTCCCCGCATGATCAATTATCATATCACCAACATCATGATATCTAGGAATTTGACTCAAACGACACTTCTCTATATGTCGACGTAAAGATGAAGTTCCATGTGAATGTGTTCCAATCACATATTCCTTCCCACATGCTTTACACTTAGCCCTATTTTTACCATCATTCCCAATACCAATTTTTGTAAATAATTCCCAAACTTGAGAAGAAGAGCTACCTACTCGAGCCTTTTTACCTACACGTTCTTCAGATTGAGAAGATCCTGGTTGTAGATTATCGTTATGCCCACCAACTTCAGATACATGATCCACATTAATAGGTTCCATTGGTTCCATTGCAGCCTCATTACTTATAGGATCCATTCTGTAAATATAAAAAAATATTATTAGTAGTAGTTAAAGTATTTAAATTCAAGACGAATTGGAGATAAAAGCAAGTAAAAAGGGGAATGCTTTGAAGAAAGGAAGTTACACGGTTTTACAAACGGCCGTTTAAAGGAATCAGGAGACTACACGGTTAGGATACACGCCTGTGTATACGACCGTGTATCAGCGTGAAAGAAGAGTTTGTAGGACAGATCAGTACACGGTTGGAATACACACCCGTGTAAACCAACCGTGCATAGGAAGGAGAGGACACACGGTTGAGTTACACACCCGTGTAGTCAACCGTGTATGAAAGAAGGAAGCCAGAGACATACACGGCTATTACAAATGGCCGTGTGGGGCTATACACGCCCAGAGTTCACTGAGTCAGAGAGATACACGGTTTTTATACACGAACACCACACTACGCCACATGGACATGGCCACCCCACACTGCCACCACACCACACCACACCACACACAACCACACACAATACAGTAGAGGACAATATTAGAGAAAAGAGAATTGTTTTACCTTAATTAATGGCGTCTAAAAGGTGGCCGGCGGTGGTGGCACAACGTCGGTCTAGCTGCGGAGTATTGGGGGTGCACGGATGGTGGGGTCTGGGGTGGGCTACCAGGCTGGCATTAACGGCTAGGAACCTGGCCATGTGGCATGTGGGCTGCTCTCGAGGTCAAGGTGCACGGAGCCACGGACGGACGACGACCTGCGTGCGGTGTGTGGAGTGTGGAGTGTGGACTGCTGTGGTGTGGTGTCTGGTGTGTGTGTGTGTGTTGTGTCTTCGACTTCGACAGTTCGACTTCTTCAATACTGGGACTGGCGTGGGCGTGCGTGGCGTGGGCGACTGGGCGTGCGTGGCATGGCAATTTCAATCGCACCCGTCGGCTCGGCGGCGGCGGCGGTGCAGGGCATGGTTGGTCGTTCGTCATGTCGTCCTCGTCAGTCGTCACGTCCTGCAGGCTGTAGCAGGTCGTCGTACGTGATGAACGTGCATGTCATCTCATGCGGTTAAGCCGACGTTGCCGTGTGCCGCCCATGCTGCCTGCCTACCACTACCAGTGCTGCTGTGTGTTGTGCGCCTGTGCTGTATCCGGCGGGTTGGCCCGCAGCCCGCGGGAATGCCCGCCCCGCCCCGCGGGCCAAGCGGGCGCGGGCCAAAATGGCCGGCACCCCTGCGGGTCAGATTTTTTTGGCCCACCCCGCATATTTTTGCGGGCGGGGCGGGTCAACCCGCGGACCCGCCTCGCAATTCCCACCCCTATCAGGATCAGTTTTAGGGAAAAGGCCTAGTTCCAACATACCTTATGCAGAAAAAGAAAAGAGGCTAGCTATATATCAATCCAGAGATGTGGCTTATGTTCTTAGACCTCTTCAAACTAGGCCTATACCTCTATCACTATCTCTACTCTCCACACCACGGGTAGGACTAAGTGTAAGGTGTCTTAGATGATTAGGACCCTATGACCTCTAGCAATGTAAATGGCTTGAAGGAGCATGCTTCTCCTATGGAAAAAACATGACACATTAGCAAGAGTTATGTAGAAAGGACCCTCTCTTAGACCTTCTGTTATACATGTAAGCAAAGATGGCATAGGTCATTCAAGTGTGGAGCTCATTACACTCAGGTGACTACACCCCTACAAGCACAATATCCCATAAGACCTGCACCCAGAAGACCACTAGGTAGAAATCAAAATGTTGGACTACGATAGAAAGTAACTAGTAGGGTATTTGCATTGCAACAGCAGTGGCAGCAAGTTACTTATGATCAGGATATCATAGTAGGTATACTGCTCATAAACTCAAATACTGCCTATGTATTATTTGACATAGGTTTAATACATTCCTACATATCACTTGTATTTATGAATGTATGTGGAATGAAACCTGTTGTATTAGGTGATGCTATGATTGTAAATACTCCATTTGGGGAAGGAGGGAAATTAGGCCAAATTTGTAAAGATGTGGAGATTGTAATGCATGGCAAGAAAATGCTAGTTAAATTGTTTATATTAGAGATGATAGAATTTGATCTAATTCTAGGAGTGTATTGGCTATTTAAGTATTATGCCACTATAGATTTTCATAATCTAGTGGTTAGGTTTAATTTTCCGATGAGGAACAAGTTGTATTCAAGTTAAATCTATAGAGGCTTGCAACTCTTCCAACATATGCGTTATGGAATAAAGGAAGACTGTCAACCTTTTTAGTGGAGACAGGATGGGTTAAGGAATTAGGAAATGTATATGTAGTGAATGAGTATGCAGACATTTTTCTCAAGAATTTGTTAGGTTTACTGCTATCTAAAGAGATAGAGTTCTGTATTGATCTTATACTAGGAACGATACCTATATCTAGAGCACCATACAGAATGGTATCTATTGAACTATCTAAACTGAAAACTTAACTTCAAGAGCTTTAAAATAGTGAGTTTATTAGACCAAGTGTTTCACGATAGGATGCTTTATTATTGTTTGTCAAGAAGAAGGATGGGAGTATGAGGTTGTGTATAGATTATAGGGTGCTAAATCGAGTCACAATTAAGAACAAATAACCTCTCCCTAGGATTGATGACCTATTTGATTAGTTACAGGGAGCTCAAGTCTTTTCTAACTTGAGATCAAGTTACCAACAGTTAAGAATTAAGGAGGAAGACATATAGAAGATTGCTTTTAGGAATCAGTATAAGCATTATGAGTTTTGGGTGATGCCTTTTGGTTTGGCAAACACTCCAGTAGCTTCCATGGACCTCATGAATAGGGTGCTTAGAGATTGGCTAAACCGGTTTGTCGTAGTTTGCATAGATGACATCCTCATCTATTCTAAGAGTAGAGAAGAACATGAAACATATCTCAGAACCATATTAGAAAGACTTAGGAAAGAAAAGCTTTATGCTAAATTTAGTAAGTGCGAATTTTGGTTAGAATAGGTATCCTTCTTAGGACATATGATGAATGAGAATGGAATAATAGTAGACCCTAATAGGGTAAAGGCTGTAAGTAACTAGCAAAGATTGAGAACTGTAATAGAAGTAAGGAGTTTTTTAGGATTAGTTGGGTACTATAGATACTTCGTAGAAGGATTCTCTTGATTAGTAACTCCTTTGACTTAACTAACAAAGAAGAAGGCTAAGTTCGCATAGAGTGACGAATGTGAAAGCAGCTTCACGATATTGAAGGACAAATTGATGACAACTCTAATGTTGACCTTACTGAAGGCGAGAGAAGAATTTGAAGTATTCAGTTATACATCAAATCAAGGTTTAGGGTGTGTACTTATGCAAAATGGGAGAGTCATTACATATGCCTTTCACTAACTAAAATAGTATGAGAAGAATTACCCTACCTATGACTTAGAGTTAGTTGTTGTGATCTTGGCATTGAAATTATGGAGACATTATCTTTATGGGGAGAAGTGTAAAATATTTACAAACCATAAAAGTTTGAAGTATCTATTTACGTAGAAAGAATTGAACATGAGGTAAAGGAGGTGGCTAGAATTGATGAGTGATTACGATATGGAAATTCATTATCACCCTGGAAAAGCAAATATGGTTGTAGATGCTTTGTGTAGGAAGAAATGGATAAATATTGTAGTATTAATCACATCTTAGAGAAAAATACTATAAGACATGGATAGTTTGAAATTGGAAATGGTGACATAGGAAGTGGGAAATAGGTTGGCTACACTTAGTATCTAACTCAATATTATCCATTAGATTAAAACTGCACAAATGGGAGATCTTGGAATTTAGAAGATAAAGAGCAAAATAGAACAGGGTGAAGCCACATAATTAGTGGTAAACGCTGAAGTGGTAGTTAAGTATGGTAACAGATGGTATGTTCTAGATAATACAACATTAAAGAAGAAGATTATGAAAGAAGCTCATTACTCAAGGTATACAGTATACTTAAGAAGCATTAAGATGTACAAAGATCTCAAGAATAATTATTTGTAGAAAAGTATGGAAGGGGAGATAGCATAATATGTGTCAAGGTGTATCATATGTTAGCAAATAAGGATTGAGTACCAAAGAATAGTTAGTGAGTTATAACCTCTCCCCATACCTGAATGGAAGTGGAAACATGTAACCATGGATCTTGTTACAACACTCTCGCGAACCACGGAGAAATATGTTGCAATTTAGGCAATGGTAGACAAATTAACCAAGTCTACCCAATTTATGCCAATTATGGTAGACTATAGACTAAAAAAGATTGCTCAAATGTACATTAGGGAGATTGTCAGATTGCATAGGGTACAAGTCATTATTTCATCTAATAGGGATACTCGATTTATGAACAGATTCTGGAAAAGTCTATATCAAGCCTTAAGAACTAAACTTCAGTTTAGTACTGCATTTCATCCCTAGACAGATGGGCAATATGAGAGGACTATCTAAATTCTAGAAGATTTAGTACGAGCTTGTACATTAGATCAAGGGGTAATTGGAGTGATTATTTACCTTTAATAGAATTTGCTTATAACAATAGTTACCAAGCTATTATATAGATGACTCCCTATGAAGCATTATATGGTAGGAAGTATAGATCTCCCTTATATTAGGATGAAGTGGGAGAAAGACGAATATTGGGGTTGGAGATAGCATATGAAATAGTAGACAAGGCTAAAGTAATAAAGTAATGAATTCTATAGCCTAGAGTCGCTAGAAAAGTTATGTAGATAAATGGTGACTCCCTTTAGAATTTCAAGTTGGGGATAAAGTCCTACTGTAGACATCTCCAACTAAAGGGATAATTAGGTTTAGACTATGGAGTAAGCTAAATCCAGAATATGTGGGTCTATTTGAAATTTTGGAAAAAATTAGAACAGTTGCATATAGGTTAGCTCTACCGCCAAGTTTGGCTAGGTTACATATGTGTTTCATGTATTAATGTTAAGAAAATATGTACTAAACCCAGATAAAGTAATAGCCTTGGAACCCTTGAAGGTATAGCTAGACTTATCCTCTATAGAAAGACCTGTGAGAATAGTAGATACAAAGGAACAAGTATTAAGAAGAAGAAGAAATCCCTATGTTGAAGTATAGTGGATAAATCAAATAGAATGAGAGGCAACATGGGAATTAGAAGAAGAAATAAAGAAAAGTATCTAAAACTCTTCTCAATTCTAAGTAACTTTTGAGGACGAAAGTCTTTTATTAGGGGGGGGGGTGCTAAATGTAATACATGGTACTAGAATATATTTATATTTATATAATCATAATTATTAAATAAAATAATAAAATAAATAATATAAGATTGAGGGAAATTTTTCATATAAAGTTAAGAGACGGGGGCAATTTTGTCTTTTTCTTGACATGACTTTATAAACTACACTGACCTAGGGTTTCATCCTTTCGATCATTTGTCAATTGTGATTCTAGAAACCTTAGGAGTGAGAGGACCCTACAAGAAAATTGACCTAAAGGTGAATCGAGTGGCAAATCAAACAAGTAAAGATCATAGCTAGTAAACAAAGATCTATTCTAACAACTGATATTAAAGGTCATGGATTTGACTTAGTTATTAACAGGAATCCGGTTTAAGGATAGATTGAACAAGTATGGAAGTCATCGAATTTGGAGTTTTAAGTGTAAAATGAACCAAGTAAAAATTCTAATTCATGTAAAGTAATTACATGTTTCAAGGTTAATTTAAATCTTGGAGCAATAGATTTATAATTAGGATGAATTAAAAAGAGAGAAATTAGGGTTTATGAAGATGTATTGAGAGATACACTGTGTCTTAACACGATTGTGTTTTAACCGTATTAAACCTAGATTTCATAGAGAGATACACGACTTCCCAATAAGGTCGTGTCTTGCCTTGTATTGAAACCAAATCTTATAGAAAGATATACGGCCTCTCAACACGGCCGTGTCTCAGTCGTATTGAACCTAAACCATACAGAAAGATACACAGTCTCCTAATATTGTTGTGTCTCCCCCATGCTAAACCTAGACCTTATAGAAAGGTACATAACCTTTGATACGTTTGTGTATTATCCCTTGTTAAGTTACATACCCTCTAATATGGCTGTGTTGAGTGAAAAATAACTTAATTGTATATCTATTTAACTTCTAATTAAACTAATTTCTATCTAACCTAGATAGTTAGTAAGACCTTAGATAATCTAATATATTAAGAGAATTAAGGAATTATACTATTCTTAGGTTAGTACTAGGAAGGGTATATTGATGTTGTATAGATTTTAACTCAGCTTAAGTTCAAGACTAGACATGCTTAAGTTTAGGATTCTAGGCACATGTTTACCTTGTTGCTTAGTAGTGATTATTTGGTAGTTATTAAGTGAATTGGATATAAGAGCTATGTAATATAATGTGATATGTGAATGAAATGTTGCTTGTTGCTTATGTTTAGCTCGGCTTAGGGGCTCGTAGTGGGAGATGCCTAAAGGGCACCTTGATGATAAGTATGCCACATTGTTCCTAATGAAGCCGTGTATCGAAACAATTTGAGGTAAATTAGAGTTAGATGGGGCCTGTAATGGTAATTCCCACTATGACAATATTGTGTGTATTATGGTTATGAGTACCCTTATGTTGTGAAATTGATTATGGTTGATGTGTAAGTTGATGGGTGATTATGTTGTGGATTAATGTTGCATATATGCATGTATTATTAATGCGGTGTGTCATGCGCATGTGGATGTGGCAATCACGTATTAAGCTTAGGCTCACCCCCTTCCTATATTTCTTTTTAGCTATAGGTGAGAATGATGAGCAAGTAGAGTATGATGAGAATGGGAACTTAGTGGAACATTACATGGATAAAATGGGAGAGATCATTATTACTATGTGGATAAGGAGTGAGGAAATTGGGATGACTTGTAATTTGGAATATCATTAGTTGAATTGAAATTATGGAGATAAAAGCATATTCCTAATATGTTAATTAGTATAGGAAAATATTTGTTTATCTTGGGATTTTGTTATTATTAAATAATGAGAATTATAATAACTCATTTAAGAGTCATTTATTTTATTGAAGTTATAATAATATGATTATTGATGGAAATGAACAGATTTTGACGTATTATGGAGTTTTAGAACCTTAGCATGTCACTTTATAATAGTGACACGTGGTGGGCTATATTGTTCCAAGTTCTAAGGCGTTACATTGTAGCAAATAATGATAGATAGCACAAATCATTTTATTCATATGGTAATCTAAGCACTATGTTTAGTTGTGATTTAGCCTATCTTAATCTTTGCAATGAGTGAAATGCGGATAGACCCTTACCAACATTTTGAATATTGTGGTAATTAGGATTTTCTAATAGTGTTGAAAATACTATTTAAACTTTGTTTGAAAGATCTATTTATAACCAAAACTTTCTAACTTATTAAATTTGGTACTCCATTAAAGATTGTGTATCATGTTACTATCATTGACAAATATTTTAAAGAATGTTTGCTATTTCATCACTATGATACAGTTGGAATTTGATATGTGTCCTCAACTTTATTAAATGTTCACCATAGCCTATTTCAGTGCTATGTAGATAATTACAGTGTTCATGACAAATATTCATAGTAGTAATAAGGAATCTTGTGCACTAAAGTGAGAGGTGCACGATCGCTATCGCTATTTATTCTTATTGTAGCATAATGCATTTGTTTCAAATGTAGTAGTCATAAGATTTTTTATTTTATTTAGTTAAAAGTGTAAAAATTGAATATTCTCTTTTGCATAAGTGTAAAAATTGAATCTTTGTTATTTAAAATTTGTCGTTTTTGAGGTTTTATGCAAATATGATAAAAAACTAACCATCCTTAAAGATATGTTATTGAAAAATTTCAACTTTTTTTTTAATTTAAGTAATTGAAAATTTAAGGAAGAAGAAGAAGGGAAACTTCTCAATTTGTTATGAATACTGCCTAAAAACTTGAAGATTTGTCGTGAAGGTTACTTAAGTATCCTTGTAGCACTAACATGGAATGTGGCGGACATTTAATAAAGTTAAGGATGCTTGTTAAACTTCAACTGGGTAGTGACTTGGCAAATGTCTATTGGATAAAGATTGCTCATTTTGTTTCAAAATGGGTCACTATGTTGATAAGTGCTATAAAAAAACTCTAATTGAACATAATGTTGCATCAACTCCAAAAGAACCAAAATTAGGAATAACAAAGACTAATCAAAACATGAAGTTTAAAGTAGTTCGGCAAAAATATTTATCTAAAATTGGGTTGTACAAGACGGATATTGGTAAAGCAATTGACACCGATACAACTTCTGCTATGGATATTAATTTTTTTTTTTTTTTTTTGGGAAATATTGAGAATTCTATCAATGAAGTTGGTCCGTTTGGAATTAGTAGAATTTGAAATTAGGAATGATCTAAAATAAACTGTCTAGTGTAAGAGGATTTTATGGATGAAGACAACAATTGTCTTCTCACCTAAAGAAAATACTAGAGGTCTACTAAATTTTTTATATCTATGAAAAGTAACGATTTGGTTTCCCAAGAAGGTAATTATGTGCTTAATGCTATAATCCCTATGAATAACAAGTCAAAGATGTAAAAATTAAAGAATAGATTTGTTTTGGAGTATTTTTGCAATCAATACTATAATAGACTCAGTCTCAATTAATGTGATTGAGTCCCCTAATTACAACAAATATACTAATTATCACATTCAAACTCTTGAGAAAAATGGTGATGATAAGGTTGTGCATGCTGAGTTTGAGTATGCTAAGGTCATTTTAACCTTTCCATACATTACAAGAATATTTGGATGAGCCAAAAGAGGCATAGAAAAAAGTGTCTAGAAGACTTGAGAGAAGCATAAATAAAAGAAAATGTTAAGGCAAAAAAAAAAAAAATTATTTGGACGAGGCAGAAGAGGCATAAAAAAAAGTTTCTAGAAGACTTGAGGAAAGCATAAATAAAAGGAATGTTAAGGCCAAAGAAAAAAGTTAAATGTCCTCCTATATACCTTTTTATGAATGAGTACAAATATTCTAATATGGATCAATTTCATAGTCTAGCTTTAAAAGAATTATGCGTAGAGTTTTCTATAAAAATATAATAATATTTTAGGATTTGAAGGACATTTTTTAGTATTTTAGAGTTTTTGTCAATTTTTATGCTGTTTTATTATTTTATAGGTTATTTTATTAATTAGTAATAATTTTTTAGTAGTTATAAGCAATTGGTCAATATTGAAAATAACAAATAGTTAGCCACTTTAAAAAAATAATAGGAAGTTATTAGTATTGAAAATAATAAGCAATTAATTAGTAATGACAAGAGTCCTTTTTTTTTTTTAATTTTATTAAGGTTATGTCTTGGGGATTATCAAGGTTTCAGTATAAATAGTTGTAAGACATTTTTTTATTAGTTTTAATGAGTGTATATATAGAAAACTAAATGTGTTTTTTCTCTTTCTTTTTAAACTTGTCAATTCTATTGAATTGTAACAGTAAAACAAATCATTTGTTTAAACTAATTGGAGTGTCCATAGACTTATCAAATTGATTCAACAAAAATGCAATTCAAATTAATTGGTTGTGGCATTCATATACTTATCAATCAATTAATTTGTTCATATTGTTTTTCAATTTCAATTATGTATAAACCAAAAACACCAAAAACTCAAATATCTAAACGTTAGGCAATGATCCTTTCAAAATATCAGTTGCCTAGGGTTAACTTAAGGTTTACTTAGATGTTATGGAAGGGCACTTGACAATGTGCGACTTGTGATCAAAATTCTTGTAGATTTAGATGTAAAGATGTCATCTTTATTATAGACTTGGCCATGAAGGTATTGCCTTTATTAGAGATTCAAGGAGTAATAGTGAAATCATATAGGATTTAGATAACTGGAATTTTTCAAAACCTAAAGTGATATAGTTTAATGTAGCAGTTATTCCTTTTATTAATGTTGAGTAAGTAGAAAATTTATTTCATACCAAGTGCTATGTTATTGTTGCCATTTGCCTCATCATAATTTTACATGAGAGTTATTTTAACATTGCTGCTAAAGATATGGTAAGGAGGCTAAATTTACCGACTAGAGTTCATCCATAGCCATATTATATCAGATAGATGGATAGCAGGGAATTAACTTATATTTCTAAGCAAGCAAGGGTTTTAATTTTATTTCTAGACAAATATTCATATGATATTGTATGCAATTTAGTGCTTACTATTGTATCTCACATAGTGTTTAATAATCTTTGAGCAAAAGATAGAAGAGTAGTATATAATGATGATCGTGGAGTCCATTCTTTTGTGAAAGATCATAAAAGGATAAAATTAGCACCTATGAGTTTAAGTGATGTTAGAAGTGCTAAAATGCAAATGAGTCCTCTTAAAAAGGAGTTAACTATAGTAGAAACATGGGTTGAAATAGAAGCACAATAGTCTTTTATAGTTGTTCAAGAAGAGGGTTTTATAGATGAGGGTCAAGATAAAAGTATGGAGATCATTTTGCATTCCATGACATCTAAAGAAGATGGAGTCGTACAATAGAATATTTAGATATTGGACGTGGTGCCACTACTATTGAATCCTATTTTTCATGGTGATTAAAGGTACTTGTGTTTTCATCTTACATGATTTAGATGATCCACTCTTAGGATTACATGATATAGATTGGTGCTATAGATCTATTATGCTTGTGAAGCCATATATAATGTTCATTGGTGTTATGATGATGAATATCTTTGCTAGCAAGGTGTTTTACATACAATTAGTGCTAATGTAAGAGAGATTATGGCTTATGGCAGTATAGGATTACATGGGCACTTTAGGAAATTAAATTTCTATAGGTTGATACGGGGTTCCATGATTGAGCAAGCAAATGCCATTTCATCTTATGAGAAAGTTGACATCTTCTAGGGTGTTAGAGGTTTAATCCATAGTAGAGATTAGATGTTTAGCATATTTATATAAGGTTGACTGACATGATCCATGATGAATGGAGGGACATCATATTGTGTTTACTAAGCTTATGGTTAAGGCCAAGAGATGTTTCGTATGAGCATGTTGGGGTTAGATGCTTAAGTTCAAAGGGGTTCTTTTAGAATATGAGCTTGAGGTGAATTTGATTGTTTACTTAACTCTTTTTAAGTTAAGTTAGTCTTTGATTTAGATAGATATCCTTGTTTAAGATTCGAGGGTAAATCTTCTTGGGGCCATCAGAGTTCTAATATAAGTAACGGTAAGACATTATTATTATTTTTTTGTTAGTTTTAAAAGAGTATTTATAGAAACACTACTAGAAATCATGCTTTCTAGGGTGGTACATAGTGAGGCAATCAAGGATGTTTAGGCAACCAATACATTTTCCTTATAGATAGGGTATTGTAATAGATTTAAGGATAGTTATAGTTGCCATAAAAATTGTACCCCAATAAATAGTTCTTATGGTAGTTAAAGCCACCCTAAGAAGTCTATTATAGTCTATTCTATTTAAATTAATTGGAGCTACTAGCTTTAAGTGGTGGAAGTGGTCGCCTTATGAAGTTATCTATTAGTGTAGCTAATAAGGCGGTTATACCTACCCCTAAAGGTCCAAAACATTTTTTTTTTTTAAAAAAAAAATGTATTGGGGCACTTATGCCTACCTCTAAAGGAGTTGACTTTTTGTTTTTGTTTTGTTTTTTTTTTTTCAATTTATAGTTTCTAACATGTGCATAATGAAATATATATTTCAAGATAATTCAAGAACCTATTTTGAATAGTGCAATCATCATAATATATCTTTCATGAATCACCTAATAAAATATAATGCTTTAATCAAATATAAGAATAAGGTGATATCTCAAATGGAAAAAATGAAACCAAAACACTTTCATTGTTGACATTAAAGTAACATTAAATTGTTTAACCAAAATGTTTCCACTTTTTTTTTTTTTTTTCATAATCCAATGAGTCTTAAACACATCTTTTCTTAAGCACCCCCTAAAAAAGGAAAAAAAAAAGAGAAAATAAACTAAAAACAAAATACTAACTAATATCATTAATCTTCATTCCTTTGCAAGACTGCATTTCAAAAATCATAATCTTCCTCAAACTACAAAAAAAAAAAAAAAAAACAAAAGGCATATATATTAGTAAAACGATGTTGTAAGTTTTACATTTGACCAAAAAAATTAAAAAAAAAAAGAGTAGTGTCCAAGCAATTGGTATACATTATAATTGTCACACTCCTAATTTTTTATGACAACAGTTTGCTATGTAACCTACTTAAGTGAAATATGTAAGGTTTGTAATTCCTATATAGGCTTCTAATCCAATTTTAGGGCTTTAAAATCATTTGATTAATTTTTGTAAAACTTTTGGTGGTTCACTTAAGTAGGATTAAGGATAATCAATATTAGGTTTAAACTAAGTCCCAAGGCCTATAGGGTCTATAATAAAAATCTACAAAATAAATGGAATGAGCTATAGAGCCATAGGTAACTTCCAGTACGTTTGACTATAATGTGATAGGTAAGTAGATCATAAAGTAAAAGAGGATAACTAATAGTTATTGTTTACTATGTTGCTCCTGTATCCCTACATCTCCTCTTCGGAACCACAACTTATGGAATCATAGAGGAGATCCATAAATGAGTCTTCAGTTGAAAAAGAAAAAAAGAGAGCCTAAAAGCTTAGTACACAATAACACATACACAAGAAAATGTCATATTGGCCTATTTTTCATGCAGTAAATAGGAATTAATTTTATAATAACATTTAATTACATAAGCATTTAGCACAAGAGTACTTATGACTCTTTAGGGGGGTCTAGGGTTTGATACCATCATAGCGTTCTTTAGAGGATGATAGAAGTAGTTAGACTTCGCATCGATTAGTAAAACCTCAAATCGATAAAATAGTGTTGTCTAGGTTCATAACTATTACTGTTCCTCACTATCATAGTTTAGCTATATCATATTGCTCATCAACTCTTATAAACCTTGAATAATTCTTGATATATCTTCTCTCCACTTATAGTGCCTGTTATTCGATATGATTTCACCAATCAACTATCTGCTAAGCTATCTTTAATGGCTTAAGTGCCTAAACTACCATAGTTAACTAGAATTATGATAGCAACCATAATTCCAAACCAAGAGCATCACTTTCTAGTTAAATTAACCAAGCACAAGTGATGGGAATTTTTTCGACACTCTAGATGTTCTCAAAACTTGATTTGGATGATGATCCAAATCACTCATATTTTACCTTATTTCTTTTATCTAATAAATTTTTGAGTAATAATCTTATAGGTATAATAATATTTCTCCACGAGATGCCAAATGACTTACATTAGTTGATCACCACGAGACATCATCAGATTATCATCCAATGGCTCGCTAAGATTGACATTGCTTTGATGCATTGGCTCTTTGAGGATTTATATTATTTTTGTATTTGTAATTGTTCTTTGGACTATTTATGTTGTAATCTTTCTTTTGGGACATTTTCATTTGTTTGTAATTATCTTTTAGGACCGGTCACCCTAAAAGTGGCATAGTTGTAATTTTGTGGACTTCTTAACCCTAAAAGGAACAAGTATAAATACTTGCTTAAGTAGGGTTTTTGGGTAGAGAATTTTTAGAATATACACTTGATATTTCATGAGAGAATTAGGGTTCATCCTTAGTTCAATCCCAAGAATTGGAATTATGGCGAGTGCAACAAAGAGAAATTATGAGTTATATCAATTTCTATTTGTTGTGTTTCTTTTTTTTTCTAATGAGTCATATCTAGGGTTGGATTGAAGTTTTCTTGGTTAGATTTGATTCCTTTATATTCGAATTATTAGTGCTTAATTGAGTGGCCCTTAGACTTGATTTCTATTCTTCCATTTTGAACATTTTTTAACCGTGAAATCAAGTATTGTGGAAGGTGGATCACAGTCATTATTCTTATTGATTTTGTGTGTTATTTCACGTGGTTTTCAAGAATATTGGTGATCTTCATTGAGGTATACAACATTGTGTAATTCATTTCATGAAATATAGCATTCAGATCATCTATTGCAATTAGGGTTCACGCAACATTTTGCTCTAAATTGAACCAATTTGATCTTGTCCTTTAGGGATTGTTATTTGGTTCATTTGCATGTGCTTAAACTCCCTTTTAAGCACATCAACAAGCAGTAGGTAGACACATAGTTGGGTTTGATTATTAGTTAAGTTTATTATTTCTACCCTAGAATGCAATATGCAATTATTACGTACCTAGAAAGTTAAAGGTATTTCTGAAATCGAAGTTGATTCTCAACAATCACTGTTGTTTGATTTTGTGCATTAAAGTGAAAATTATAAGTCAATAAGTTTGTCATAATCATCTAGTTATCATTACAATTTCTAGACTTAGTCTAAAACTTAGCTAAAGACCATAGTAGTTATTGGCCCAATAAGGGCAAGAGGACCTAATTAGCTTTTTGGTCTAAATTTAGCCTATATTACCTTATGTTTATTAATTAGGTCAACCTATATAATTGCTAATCATTTATTCTAATTATCTAATTTGGTTTTACTTCTTATATTTTCCTAAGGCCAAATCCATTGAGCTTGAGCCTACTTTAGTTCTAAGTCTCCTATTAATTTCTAGGGGCATATTTATGTGTTTTTTAAGGCACAATTAAGATGTTTGGCCCTATGGACAAGTAGGTCCAAATAGTTTGAAATGGGGTACACTATACATAGCTAAGTTGTCAACCTTATTAGTCCATTTAATTACCTACCTAATTACTTAATCCAATTGGACTCATAACATTATAATTTACTTGCCTAGGCTCAATTAGGTCTTTTAGGCCCATCTCATTTAGTCTAAGTCTTATCAAGTCATTTGGGCCTATTATGTGTTACAATGTCCACCTTAGGCCTATTAAAGCTCATTAAGTCCAAATTATTCCATTTAAGTTTATTATTATTATTATTATTATTACTACTACTACTACTACTACTAATACTATGTCTTAGGCTCGGCTATCCTAATTTAAGTCCATTTAGGGTTATTTTTATGTCTTAGGCCCAGCTACCCTAATTTGAGTCCATTTAGGGTTCTTAGTAGGCTTTGGGCCTCAATAGGCAAAAAGCCCATTTAGAGTATTTTATTTTACTAATGGGCCTTAAGGAGGAAATGGGCCCAATCAATTTTAAGAATTTAGGCCCTTTGGGCTTAATTATGTTTAATTATTGTTAATTTACCAAATAAATCTTTCAATCAAGTTAATTGGTCAATTTTATATAAATAAGCCCAATTAGTCAATTTTCTAGAATGTTTAGTAAACTACCCATAAGATGAGTTTTTGGCCAATTTGGAGTAGGACCAACCTTGACCTAAATCAATTAGAACATTTATTTATTATAATTTTATTATGGTACCTATTTTCTTACTTAAATTCAAAAAATTAAAATTTTTTTAAGCCCTAAACACTTTTCTTCCTAATTCTTCCTACCCTATAAGATTAAACATCTATTTTCTACCAACTTTGATTCTCAATCTTGATATCAAAACCAGGTTTTACGTGCTTGATTTTTAAATTTGAAAGTTGGATTTAGCATACAAAATCTATTTAGAAACACTTTTAACTCAAATTTTACGAAAAACATGTTTTTAATGAAATTTAAGACTCAAAATGAATAAAAAAATGACTTTGGTCAAGAATAACTTCAATGTTCTTATGAACGTTTAAGAACATTTGAATTTTCATAAAAATATTCTAAAAAATCACTAAAGACACCCTTAGGATTTAAAATTAGTTGAGAATCAATATTTAAACACCTCTAATCACTAACATTCACCACAATTACATAATAAATCATTTCAAACAACAAAATCACTTATATAAAAAATTCAAGTATGCTGAAAAATGCTAGAAATTAATAATATTCAATCACATTCAAACACACATACATCAAAATGACCATGTTAGGGCCCTAAATTACCTTACGTGCAATATATATCAAATTTAACATCTTTTAACCCTTAAATCAATTAATAATCATCGTGTAAACATATTAGCACATCAATTAACACAAAATAAACAGATTTCTACCAAAATTATGTGTCTAGGTGAAGGTCAATAGAGCCCCTATTGTTTTTCATCTTGATCAAGACCTAAAATAAAACATGATAAATGGCTTAATTAGTAGGTAAATTAGTGTATGATTAGGGTTTTAGTTAAGAAGTCATGGTTTTAGCCATAGGTTTAGGGTTTTCCCTCTTATAGGGTTTTGGAAAATGGAAATGGGGTTGGGGGTGGGAGATGATGGCAAGGCATGGGGATTTTATAAGAGCGTGGTTTACTCAAAATCCTAGGTTGACTCTAAATGGGATCTACTATTTACATGCCTTTTCGCTTACTTTGACAAGTGTCATATTAAGGCTAAATTAAGATTATCAGGCATCCAATTTTGATTCCAAACTTCATTTTAGCCCGATGACATTCTATTACTCCAATTTAATTGTCTAGACTTAATTATTGTCAACTTTTATTAAAATCGAGTATAGGAGTGTTTTGGTTATTTTAGAAAAAAATGGTTCTAATCCGTATAGAATCCTTCTTAATTGACCTTGAAAATTTCCCTTTCTATTTTAGTAACTTTAATTATCAATTTAAGGTTTTTCATCCTCCCCCTTCAAATAAATTCCATCCTCAAAATTTACTTAATGTCTTGAAAAGTTCATGATACTTTACCCTCATCACATCTTCTAACTCCCAAATGGTTCCTTAGTACTTTCTCCTTATTATCTATAATCATGATTGGGTGTTTAGCATAAGTTAAGTTTGGTTAGGCCTTTGGCTAATTAGACTCCACAAACTACATCTAGGTTAGTTATGCATTTTCTTAAAAGTGATACATGGAAAATGTCTTAGACGCCATCCAAGCTTGGGTTTAAAGTCAATTTGTAACCTACTGGTCTAATCCTCTCCAAAATTTCATAAGGACTAATATATCTTGGATTTGGCTTACTCTTCACACCAAATTGCATGACACCTTTAGTAGGTGATATTTTAAGGAAAGACATGGTTATTGAATCAAACTCTAAAGGTCATCTCCTCTAATCAACATAGTTCTTGCATCAACTTTAAGCTACTCGCATCCTTTCTTTAATCACTTGTACATTGTCTATTGGCGAAGCAAAAATGAGTTCTATTGGGTGTATCAACAATACAAAACTATATAACTAATGTAGTCGACTATAGTATAAACTTTATATATTTATAATTGACTATTCTCCTTTTTCAACTCCATTTCTTCAAATCAAGATTAGAAAGCCACAAATCCAAACCTTAAAATCCAAGTTGAAGAACCCTAACTTTAAACCCTTAATTGAACAAATACATGTTCTACAAAAAAAAGGATTTCGTAATTGTAAGGGAACAGTGTAGATATTGATCATAAATTGCATTCTAAGCACTAGCGTAATATACAAAAGTCTACTACTATTGAAAGGATACATTTAGTTAAGGTAGTAACACTTAAAAAGAAGAAGGCACCTAATTACTAGTGGCAGTCACTAATTGAAGGCATCAAAATCCCTTAGCGATTGTTGTAATTAGTTCTATTTATTCAGCACTTCCAATGAATCAAACACCAAAAGAAAAGGATTGAAAAACTAATTCTACAACAAAATATTTTTCACAAACGCCACAAATGTTATAAATTTCTCTAATTATTGAGCACTTCCAATGGACCAAACATTAAAAGAAAAGGATTGAAATATAATTTTATGATAAAATATTATTGACAAATACATGTACCTATTGCATGGTTACCCTATCTTATTTGATTTTCCTAGTTAATCTTGTATAATTGATAGTTATTTAATATTAGCATTGTTTACAACTTCATTAGTGAGAACTAATTAATTAATTTTTATATTTCCCAAAAACTCAAAAGAATATCCCTTCCTTTTAAGATAATTTCACAATGAAATGTTCATTGAATTATGTATCCCAAAACTTAATGTGAGTTAGAGTTAAGTTTCTTCAAATTGGGTTTTAAGGTTTGGATTTGGGACTTCTTATTTTGATTTGTAGAACAAAGGATAAAGGTTGGCCATAGACTCATAATATGGCATGTATATAAAACTAGTGGATCATGATGGAGTAATGAAAAGTGTTAAAAATGAAAGTAGGCGTATGTAGATAGGTATAAAAAAAATATATAATTTACCATTTATTTAATGCATCTATGTGCATAAGCAAACCTCCTTAATAATAAACCTTAGTAGGTTACCCTTCCTTTTTAAACATCTTTCGTTTCTTCATTACCTTAAATTCATGAATCTACAACAATTGATTTCGATAAATGTAGATCTACCATTATTGAAATTAGATTTAGTTTTTTTTTTCTTTCCTACCATTCTCACCATCATAATCCATCAGCATTGCATTTCTATCACAACAAATCTATATTTACAAATTTGATTAGTTTTAAAATTGTGGTGGTTGAGTTGATATTAGTTTACTAGTAACACTTAAAATAAGGTGTATGTGTTTGTTCTTTATTGCACTCGATGGTTGGATGGGTTTGTTTTTTCAGGAGAAATAATAACATGTTGTCTCTACAAGAGATGTGCTTGTCCATTTGATTAGGTTTTTTTATCTTTAACTTTTCTCTTGTTACTTCTCTTATATCGATTGATTGGATTGATATAATTTTTTTCCTAATTGAATGCAATTCATTTTTATTAAGAAAAATTCATATGTTATTTGCACAATTTTCGATCTCCACTATTCTTAAAGAAAGTGCTAATACTTTCTCCTTTCCCCAAGACATTTCCACACATCGATTGGAACGTCATCTCACCTGATCATCTATCCATTTACTATGATTTTTTTTAATGCTCATTCTACATCTAATGCCGGAATTCTTCGATAAGATACGACATTTCAAGATTTCTTGAGCTTATTAAGCCATCTGAAGTCAAGCTTATGATCTTTGTCTTCATTAAAATGCTAACAAAAAAGCACAGAGTTTCTGTCTTCGATTGCCCAATCATCCACCAACACGTATTTTTACTTAATGCATTTGCATAAATGAAATCTCTTGGCTTCTCATCTCTTATACGATCAACTTTAAAAGCCTTGATCTTTCTTCACTTACTGTCTTCCTGGTCACTTTCTTGGCAAGCATATATCTTTCATGCATAAGATGCCTATTGATAAGCTAGCTAGCGGGCCACAACATGATTAATACCAAAATCTGTGGTGTTGCTTTGTACTTTCATCCATTTTATGTGTGAATTAATATTTTATCCAGGATAATGAAAAGAAAGCCAATGTTTTGGGCGAACCACACTATAAGAAATTTGATATTTAGTGATATTTATTAAACATCACCAAAATTTAAGTAAATGCCATGGAAATTTTTTTATAACATTTATTAAATTTTACTAATAAATGTTATAAAAGATGTTTCACATAAAGTAATTTGTGACATTTACATAGTAAACGCTACAAAAGATGTAAATGTGACAAAATGGTAAAATATTTGTAATGTTTAGGCATAAAAAATTATAAACTATTTGTGATATTTTAACATAACCAACTAATATTTGTAAACTTGATGAAATCACATGAAACATCACAAAAGGAATTATATTTTGTAATGTTCAAACGATACAAAAAAAAAACTACTATTTCATAACGTTTAAACGTCATCATAAGCAACTTTTCATCACCTTTAAATATTACTAAATTATAACAATATTTTTTTAATCACAAAAAAAATATAAAATTTAATAATGTTTAAACATTAGAAAAAAGGTAAGATTTGATAACATTTAAACATTAGAAAAAAGAGCTATATTTGGTAAAAGTAATAGAAAAATGAGTTAAAAAATAATCATATAATCCAAGGCAGAAAATTTCTTTAGCCATAATAGAATAACTATATTATGCATCATATGGTAAGCTAAAGAAAGCATGATAATTAGTAACATGGGAAGATATAACACTAAAAGGAATGAAAACCTACTCCACATAAGTGGTGAAGCACTCAAGCTTACAAGAATGCCCACACATTGTTTTAACCTTAAATTCCTCAACATTACCTTTCCTCCTCTATTACACAAGTTGCTTGAATGCCTAGACCTCAAGATTGTCCCATAATGTTTAATCCTATGACTAACATGAAAACCTCTATTCATACATATGCTATTTTCTTCTCTATTCTTTTTGGATTCATTATGTCACACCTTAGAAGGGAGACTTAGAAGTTTTCACTAAAGCCATCATGGCACGTGTGCACTAGTTACATGATGATCGTCTTACGTGTTAGAGATTGTAAGACTAAATAAATAATTGCATTTACAACTAATTATAGTACATATAATTGGATAATAAAATATAACTATGGGTTCTATGCCCTACTGTCAACCATAAACGTAGAGAATCAGTATCCCCTACCAATTGGTAAAATAGGATAAACCCTAGGTTTCTTAATTTCCAATTCTATTCACATGGGGGTCCTAACATTTCATCTAAGTAAATATATCATTCACAATTTTTACTTTGTTGTTTTGGTCTTCTAAAACTCTCAATATTTCACATCTTATCCCATCCCGCGCTTTCATAATTGCTACTTGCAAAAGAGTCTGTGAGGGGGTGAGCACATTATGGCTCAATGAATGGGATGGTAACACTTTCAATGCTACGTACACACAAGCAATATAAATTTAAGTTATCAAAACATATGCTATGCATGAGCAACCATATAAATGCAGCATCTCACGTGGTCTTCCGATAACCGACATGAAGTCTAAGGTTTACGCCTTGACCTTGGGTTAGGGATTCTGAAGCCACCATCAGTGCCTAGGTCATTACTTGGTTTATTTATCTTATCACTTTGTTAATTATGATATTTTCTTAACTCAACAATGAACGCTCCCGTGCCTCTTTACACTAAATGGAGCAAAACCCTCAATGATAGGCTGGACTCGGAACCGTTAAAGCATGACAATCTCCAAATCACTTAGTTCGCACTTAGTAGAACAACGATCCTCTTGATCACTTCCAATATATCCTATAGCAGTGGTAGCCTTTAATCTCATGCACATGTCTCGTGGAAATGCATGTCAAGTTTTAATCTCATCTACTTCCTCCTTTAATTGATTAATTTAAAGTGATCAAACAACATATATAATCAAAATCAATTTTTAATCATACCATAGAGGTAAACATTAAACATTCCATTTCACACTCATTACAATCAAGCAAGGATCAGGCATTTATTATCACACAAACCAACACTGAACCTAAACCCCACTGATGTAGACTTATCTAGTTTTACAATAGATTAAATTATCTTGACACCTCTCTATGCCATTTCCTTTCAAATCTCAAACTGCTTGGGTTGACTTACAATCATCATATTAACACCTTTTTGTCATTTATTTTAAATGTGAAACCAACCACTCGGGGTTGATTTACAATCATCATCTTTTACACCTCTGTGTCATCTATGTTACATGTCAAACCAATCACTTAGGGTTGATTTGCAATAATCATCTTTAACACCTTTGTGTCATCACACTTCTCAAGTATTCTATCATTTTCACTTCTGAGAGCCAATAAGGTCATCTCGTATTTTCTTTTTTATGTCCTCCAAACATTTGTATATAATATATATATATATATTATATATATATATATATATATGTATTATATATAATATGTTTGTTTGTGACACATCTTTAATCAAGGACAATTTACTAGACACTTTCCCTTACAAACTAAAGAAGGCAAGAAAACAGGATCGTTAGGTTGTAAAAACTAAGGTTGCACTCATGATTTGTATGATTGGGTTCATGAGTGTATTTCATAGATATAATAAGAAAATAAGTTTGTTTAAGTATATGTATACATATTCAAGAACTAACTCTGACATGTATACATAATGATACCTATACACCCTATTCCAACTAAGCATACCTACTTGGTAGCTATAGAAGGAAAAGCTAAGTTTCTATGTTTTGGTTTATTTTAGAATAAAATAATTTTTAAAATATAGGTTAGGCTTATGGTTATAGTATTAGCGATATGGTACTAGGTGCTATCATTAAGGTAATGACATATATACCTTCGGACCATTCATTCCTCTATACTCTTCACGACTTCTTTCCTAACTCATTAATCCCTACTACATACTTAGCTCAATAACAATCGCATCAAATAGCAAACACAACAAACAACAATTTCAGATACATAGGAATCAACAAAAAACACAACATAGTAGCATATCATTAAGTTTCCCCTCACATGTTTAGGGTTGTCGTAGTCCTAACTGGAGTTGAGCAATTCCAGCGGGTAACTCCTTTGCATTCTTCTTGAAATGAGTATCCTTCTACAATACTTCCTCAACCCAATCATAGAAAGCCGCATCTACACTTGACTTTGGTAGCCTTCCAGCTCTTGATATGTGTACTCTGCTCATCTTACGGTTGATGGCAAGGCGTGAAGTTTCCTCCTTAGGGAACTTTGGGCAAATAAGCTTCGAATGTTGAACTTCCTACGAATTTATGCTTCCAACACCCTAAGTTGCTGTGATCGATTGTCTGCTTTCCTTGTGTAGAAGTCGAGCAATGAAATGTTATCGACCTGCTAAATTTGGAATTCCTTCTTTTGTATATGCAAGATACCCTTAGAAAGGACAACTAAAGATCTTACATTAGGGTATTTAGCTAAGAATAATCTTCCTCAACATCCTTTGAATATTCCATTGTGAAATCTATTTCATTCCAAATATTCCCCAGGCCATCATCTTCGATGTTGCTTGAATCATTCCCTTCACCATCTACACCATTATAAACACTTCTCTTATCTATGAAACATCTTTGAACCTTTCATTTATCTAATTGTCTCTAATAACTTCCTACAAATCATCGCTTCTATTACCATACATACACCAACATTTTCCACACATCACATGCGCACTAACATACACATATTCTTATCTATATACATACACACTTCACACACTATGCACGCACCTATTCATACATACACATAACCATATCATACATCAAATTGCACAAACCGACAACTACACATTATTATCCTCTTTTCTCTTCAAGTCTACATGCACACACACACCACTAGTGCATACATACACACATATTCTACACCACCAACATACATATACGCTCATACTCCATTTACACCTCACACCACCAATACATACTCGCCTATATACTCTACACACATTACATACCTCCTATATACATATTTGCATACCCACACCATTCATCATCTCATACACTGACTTACATATTCCACACACGTCTATCCTTCCTTATACATATACACAAACCCACACACCACACACCACACATCTTCCATACAAATACACACATGCTACATACTCCATACACCATCTATATACACACATACCCTCACACGCTATGTGGCATCCACACATACACACATAAACCACACCTACCACCTACCATCCATATGCATACACTTTTCTCGCACACACCGCATATCATCCCATAGACATACACTTCGTATACACCATATACACATACTGCACACCTTACATCACCTCATGCACATATGCACATCCTCACATACACTATGCACTTGCCTCCTCTTTTCTCGCACATATACACACATTCCTACACATACACCACCCACTGTCTCATACCCACATCTTTACATACACTACACACCTTCATTCACACACTTACATACACATCCTCCATTTGCACACACCTCTTGTTTACCCTACATCTCCTCATACACATACATACACATCTTCAAATACATCACGCCCACCTTCCACATCTGCATACACCCATATACATGCCATCTCATACTCATACATACATATTCCACCCTACATACATACACATACACATCTTTACACACACACCATGTACCATCATTCACACACATACACACTTTCCCACATACATCACACCCTTACACACATCACGCATCACCGTACATATGCATACATACATCCTTCTACATTCTGCATGCCACCACATACACAACCTTACACCCTGCACACTTTCACCCACACATACACACATCCCTACACACCTCATACACCTTCAATCACACATATACATATATACATCCTTATACACACACACACATATGCATCCCATTCAGCCTACACCTCTTCATACACATACACACACATCTCCATATACACTTCACATTCCCCTACATTTACTTTCTTATTCTCTTCCTTGTTTTTTTCTTCCCTTTCTTTCCCCTTTTCCCTTTTTCTTTTCTTGCCCCTTTCTCTCATGGCTTCACCTCAGCTAGACGTCATCTCGCAGGACAACATTTCCTTCTTACAGTTTACTCCACTTCATCCCTTCCTCCCTGCTGGTCCATCAATATACGTATGCTAGGGACCTGATCACCTGAAGAGGTTGGTACTGTGGTTGTTGTCATGGACGCCGACGTGGTTGCTGCTACCATTCTTGTTGTGGTCCCCCTCCCTCGTGTGCACACGCATACATACAACCATCCACCGTACCTCCTTTAGCGCCCACCAACCGGAGCATCTACAGCCATGATGTTGTTGTTTCTAGTCGGTGAACCTCACTTAGGCATCGTCCATCGTCGTTGTCATTGTAGGTGTGGTTTGTAGTGGTCGTAGTCACTGTCGTTTGTCGCTACCGTCGCTGTTACTATCGTTACCATGGTCAACATTGCAGCTGTTGCTATGGTCATTGTTGTGGTTGTTTTTGTTATCGTCAGGGCCGCCATTGTGGTTGTCATTGCTGTCATCGTGGTTATCGTCGCCGCTATCCTTTGGCTAGATGCTACCGTGACCATCGTTGCTGTGTCGTTGTTATCATCATCGTTGGAATCTTCTCTCATACACACATGTCCTTCATGCCCACTTGCATACAAACATTAGCACACCCTCATGCACACACACTCACGGCCTCCATCTACGCACACCTACACACTCCTATATACACCCACTTACTTCACCTGCACACACATATAAACACACCTTCACACACCATCCACCATCGTTGTTGTTGCTGTTGAGGGCTGTTATTGCTGCTTTTGTTGCCGTGGTCAAGGTCTTCATAGCCACTACCGTTGTTGTCGTTGTTGTGGTTGCTACAGCTGTTGCCTCTGTCATTGGGAAAGTAGACAAGACTGACACGACATTAAGCCGCTATTCGTTACCCTACCATTGATGCCACCACCATTGCTGGTGGGATTGTGGTCACTATTGCTGCCATCATTGGGGTCACCGTCGTCGCTGTCGCCATGTTGTTGTTGCTATCCTTGTTACTACGTCGCTATGGTCTTTGTTGATGAAGATGCGGCTCGGAGGTGTGAGAAGGCAGCGAAAGAAGAAGAAGAAGAAAAAGAAAAGAATGAAGGGAAGGAGAATAAAGGGAAGGAATGCGGGGCTGCTTGGTCATGATCCGAGAATGAAGAAGAAAAGAAAAGTAAAGGGAGAAAGAAGGGTGTTGTAGAAGGAGAAGAAGAAGAAGAAAAGAAAAAGAAAAGGAAGGAAAGAAGATGGTTAGAAGAAGATGAAGAAAAGAAAAAGAAAAGGAAGGAAGAAAAGTGAGGAATGGGATAGCTGACTCTAACGACGTGATGGATGGGATGGCTGGACCTGCTGCTGCCGCTTGACGCGTCTGATTTGATGCGATTTGATTTTTTTTTTATTTTTTTTACGACTGTGTAGATATTATATTATATTATATTTCATAATGTCCCTATTTTATTATTCCACTCGTGTGCGAGAATATCTTTAAATTTTATATTTTTAGCACTTTATTGCGAAAACTTATGTCTAAGCTAGTTTGATTATACTGAATATAAATATTCACTCCAAATTTACATTTGATGTTCCTAATTTTATCATTCAAATTAATTTCATTATTTAACTAAAGATTGTTTGAAAATTATGTTTCGGAGAATTTATTATTCTATTTATTTTCTTTAATTGTTTATATAATTTTTTGAAATTTTAAGAACTTTACACATTATCCTCAATATCAATATTATCCTTAAACATCCTTCCATGTGCACGATATCAATAGATAATCCATCTTCATTGATGGTATGAGTATGATTGGAATTTCCACAATCACTTACATGATCATTCCCATTATGTTGCATCATCATTGCTTCATCTTGATTTGTCTGAATATCTAAAAACAACATAAAAGTAACAATTGTCGTATAAACAAAATGTAATTCATTCATAGATAAAGCATTTTCTTGAATATTAGGAAAAGAAAAAAAATAATCAACAAAGGCATAACAATCATTGGGAGAAGCTAAAGACTAAGAAAAAGACCTTTGGCAAATGTAGTTTTCAACCATAGTGATATATATGGTTCATTTAGTAGCATAGTTATCAAATCATCATTGTTTCCTTTTTCTTTTGGTACTAAAAATTATCCATCAAATGTATCTAAACAATAAGAAGTTTGAAGAAATGCATCTATAGAGAACTTATATGGATCTGACTGCACTAATGATTTTGGTACCAAAAAAAGTCTCAATGAAAACAGAAAAGCCAAAGCATAACTTTAAGACTAGAGGCCTTTGTAGAAAATTTGTGATTATAAATTTTGAAGGCTCATCTTTATCAATTGACCTCCATGTTGAAAGCTATGTAAAGAGGGAAAGGAGAATTACCCCAACAACTTCAGTCCCACTATCGAGTCTAATTTTTGAATTCCCATTCCTAATCCGATCTAGATTAGACTCTATGCTCATCTAATATAGATCCTCGACTTGAGTTAGGAATTTCGTTTGATTTTTGGAGTCGCCACCCAACTGTTGTTGGGAAAATTGAATTAAGACTAAAGGAGCGGATTAGTCTTAATTCGGACCACTAGTCGTCGTTATTTCCTCTTCTTGTTTGTGAAAAGAGGAAAAGGAAAAACCAGAGTTTCTAAGTCTGGAGGCTAACTTATTAAAACCTTTACGGTTATCACCTAATCTCTAAAATTGTTTCTCTTCAGAAATGTGTTTTATTGTGTTTCTGTTACTCTTATTATGTTTTTGAATTTATTTCAAAAAAATGATTTTTCATTCATTTTATGAGTTGACCCGAATGGGTGCCTACGTACCTGCTACTCAGGATCAAACAAGTCGTAGTTCGCTTTTTCTGAAAACTTAAGTGTGTTGGTGAATTTTAATTTTGAAATCTCTTTTGATTTATGTTCTTACCATTTCTTGGGATTTTTCTAAAAATTTCTAAGCCTAAGCTTTGATTTTATTTTGAAAATGATTTTTTAGGGAAAAACATCAATTTTGGATTTTTTTGAAGAAAATGATTTTTCTAAGTGCTAAAACTTATTTTTTTTATGATTCTTTTATATTTTTTGAATTTTCTATTAATTTTCATGATTTTTTTGGGAATTTTTGTTGAAAATTTTATCCTAAGTTTATTATCTATCCTATTTTGACATCTGAAATTTTATTATTATTATTTTTATATTTTTTATTGTTTTTCTACACTTTATGATTTTTTTTATTTTTTTATTTTACATTATTAAATCCTAAAAAAAACCTAATTTCTACATTTTTCTATTTATTGAAAATATAAAAAAATAAATAAATGGCTAACTAAATAACAAATAATAAATTTAGAATAAATAAATAAACAAAATAAGTAAATTAAATAAAATAATAAAAAAAATCCGGAAAATCCGACTTACCTGGATCCGGGTCGGTGCGCAGGTCGGGTCGAATTGGGTCGGGTCGGATCGATCGGACACAGTGGCGGGGGTTGCTCGATCACGGTGTTCCGGTGGCCTTTTGCAGCGGGTGAGGTGTCGAATCCTAGCTTCTCGAGGGTGTTGAATCCAATGGTGGCAGTGATTTGCTCCTAGATTGCCTCCTGGTGGTGGTTCAACTCCGGTTGGTGCTCGCGGTTTTGGGTCTCCTCCGATTTGCACTCTTTTCTCACTTTCTCTCAATTCTGATTCGTCTTTTGGCTTCTTCCCCTCCTCCTCTATTTATAGGCACTTAAAACCGAGCTAGATAAGCTCGGATTTCCTCCGATTGAAGCTGATCAGATTTTCGGTTAGAAAACCAACTCCGATTTGTGTCAATCCATCGATTTGTTGCGATTTGATTCCAATTAGATAATGTTTATCTTATTTCTGTTGAAGATCTGTTGGATTTGTGCAAAAAAATCGAATCGAAACGGCCGAAATATGAATTTTTCCTTCCGTCGGCGATCTCGGGCTCGAGGTAGGAGACAATCACGCGCCCGGCGCGTACGCTTCCTCCAGTCAATCAGATGCTGCCACGTGTCCTGGGTAAATGAAAAATTCGCAAAACGCGGAAACTGCTTCCCCCGCGTTTCGAACCCCTGACCGAGCCCCCCTGCGCTCGCCTTTGCCCATGGTCCGGACCAGCTGAGCTAGCCCACTTTCCTGATTTTTCTAATTTTGCAAATTGCATGTATGCAATGCGATTTTTTTATATTTTTTTGTATTTTTTTTGAAAATTCCAAATTTTGTAGAAATTGTTTATTATTTATTATTGCTATTTCTGAAATCATTCTTCAAAATTGATGCGTTTTCCTATTTATTTTTTTTGAATATTTTTATTATTTATGCTAAATTAAAGAAAAATGAAAAAAATTGGAAATTATTGAAAATTGATTATTTTTTAGAATTATTGATTCCTAGGGTAAAAATGGGATGTTTACAGTTGCCCCTCTTTGTGGTAAAGTTTGAAACTACAAAGATAAACAAAAGACACCATTTTTGGCCTCTTGAATAGGTTTTTGGTAGGAAAATGCCCTAAGAGCTAATAATCCTACGAATTAAGATGGACCTAACAATTTAGAGTGATGTTCCTTCCCAAAAAGTGCTTTATGGGCTGACTAATTGGTGACATGACACATCTCCATCATTGTGTAGGAATGTATGAGAAATGATGACAGGAAGCGTCTTATCAGACTTGCAACCTTGGGAAGAAAATTTACTCAGGAAGCGCCCTTATGAGCTGGCTACCTGTCAATAGAAGCGTCTTGTTAGACTAACAACTGTTTGAAAGAATATTTCCGAAAAGTGCCCCGAGAGCTGACTAATCGGGAGAGTTTAGGAAAGTGCCCCTCATGGGCTGACTAACCTTTGATAAAATGCCTCAAAAAGTGCCCCCTATGGGCTAGCCTTGAGGTAGATTTTTAGGAAAGTGCCCCCTATGGGCTGACCATGAGAACAAGGTTTTAGGAAAGTGCCCTCTATGAGCTGACTAACTTGGAGTTGAATTTGCCTAAAAAAGTGCCCCCTATGGGTTAACCATAAGGTCAAAGTTTTAGGAAAGTGCCCCTTA